>JAQHUG010000400.1:329952-340175 GCA_028555095.1 Dicrostonyx torquatus | reverse complement strand
GCAGCTGGGAACAAACAAGAAGCTTCACACACCATTGACACTTATCCAGGTTTTCAATGGGCAACTGCCTTGAGCTCAGAAAAGACTGATTCAGTAATTATGAATTTATTAGAAGTTAAGGCCATCATGGCTATACCTGCACAAATAAATACAGACAATGGTCCAGCATATGTCTCCAAGAAAATGATTTTTTTTTGTTTATTATGATATAAAACATATGGGTATACCAAACAATCCTACAGACCAGGCAGTTACAGAAAGATCAAATCAAACTAAAAGGATATGCTAAACATACAGAAAAGGATGGAAGGTACCTTCAGAAACAGATTGCATAATGCTTTATTAACCTTGATTTTTCTTATCCCTAATTAGAAAGGAACAGCAACAGCAGAAAGATAGTAGAGAATAGAAAAAACTGAATTAAATCAGCTGGTGTATTTCAAGGATGTGTTGATCTCACCATGGAAACCAGGAGATGTGCTATTTTAGGAAAGGGTTTTCACTCTTGTTTCCATGGGAGAAGAAAAGCTATGAATACTATTAAAATTAATAAAGATTTGATTTTGAAAAGAGAAACCTCTTGAGAAAGAGAAATGAAAGCCCATCTACAGAGGTGACACTCATACAGGTGGTAAGAAAACCTCATAAGGTTTGGGACAGGATTCTATTCTTGTCTTTGCAGGAAAATATTCATCTTCAAAGAGTTGAATAACCTTGGACATCTAGATGCCTAAAGATGAAAAGATATCAATCCAACAAGAATCAACAAGAAAGAGAAATCTGACTTATGATGCTGTATCATTGGCTTGGAAGAAGATGGGGCCACACAATGACTCCACCTGGTCAATATGATGTCATGATGCTAATAGTGCTACTATGAGACCAGTTTGGGGGTTCCAGCTGCTGAAATGGTATACCTTCTTACAATATTATGGCTATAACTCCAAATAATAACTTCAGAAAAAACCTGTAGACTACTCAGAGACCACTTGCAATGATAAAACAGCAAGTCTGAAACTTAATCATCATTTTATTTTACAGGATCCCATAGAAAGAACATTGCCCCCATGACAGCTGGAAGCAATTCTAGAAGACAATGTTTGCTCTCCCAACAAAGTTAGTCCTCAGAGTAAGGGACACCATTTAAGGGTTGATTATTACTGGTATAGGGTTGGGGGTTGGAGTAGAAATTATGTAGGCCAAAGAACTCAATAAAAAGAGTTAAAATGGAATGAGATAGTAGGTAGATTAGAGTGACCTTACTCATACTAATAACAATAAGAGTGAGTAAGAGTGAATACTTGTGAGCTATTATTAATGGACAATTTACATTGGTATAGAATTTTGTATATTGATAGAAGTTAAAATTATATTTGTTATATTGAATATGCTATTTCTGATTACAATAATTGTACACCTATGAAAAGTTACTTTGTCAAATTACATGCTTGCATGTTTCTACCTCTGTTTAAGACATTTTGTATATTGATACAATTTTAGGATATATTTATCATATTGCATTATACATTTCTACCTCTGATCAAGATACTTAAAGATTGTTTACATTTTGAGGTCATTGTCCTCTATTACTGAACAGTTGTTTGAAGATTGTTTAATATTATAAGAAGTCTTAATCTTTAAGTTATATAGGTATTAAGTTATTATAGGTCAATAGTCAGGCAATCTTTAACCACTTCAAAGATCTGTAGGACACGGCACTTAAATAACTTAGAATTCTGTAGACATGAGACACAATTGTTCCTGGAAGCACTGATCTATTCCTGAGAGAGTGTTGAACACCAAAGACACTCGACTTGGAATTTGTTTTCTTGGCACAACTGGACTTTGGGCAAGGAAATGTCTATGTCTTGACCACTGACAAAATGCATTGTGTCCAGACTGGACAAGCAGGATACAAGAAAAAAGACTGCTAAACCTTGCCAAAATGGCTCTGAAATTTTTCCTGCCTCTGAAAATGATCTGTCAGTTAATAACTAGGCCTTAGCCAAAGTTGGTTGCTTAAACATTGCAAATGAGACTTTGGGTGAATGCCCAGGCAGCCAGTTGTCTCTGTCATCTACTGTACATTTTGGAAGCTGCTTGATTGCACTTCCTGCTTACTCAAGTAATACTATCTCCCTTCTCAGGCCTTTGATGGGGTTGAAGATTAGATAGTGACAGTTACCATCCTCTTATGATCTAATCAAGCTATTTTCAATACAATACTTAGACTACATAGAATAGAAGGTTTATTAAAACATTTAGCATATGTTCCTTGCTTAATATTGTTTATTCTGATTGTAATTCTAATCTTATACTTGATATCTGTACCTAGTGTATATAGTTTTATATTGGGTTTGGAACTCTCTTATTTAAACAAAAGGGAGGTATTGTGGGACCTTCTTCAGCCAACAACCTTTAAGATACCATCCCATTTGGGCATGGTCTCTTACACTATAAATCCAGCTGTAAAGCATGCCCTTGTTCTCTTACTTTCACCTGCTGGATTCTATTCCTGTTTCCTGTTCATGCAGAGGACTGTGATCTGAGTCTACCCCTAAATAAAAATCCCTTTATTATACAAAATTCTGAATTACTGTGTGATTATACTATACCATTACACAAAATAGTATACATTTTCTTCCAAACTATTAAACAGGGAAATATAATATGATCCTACAATTGCCCTTCTGTGTATTAATCCATAGAATGTAATATTGTTAGATGGAATAGATGCTTAAATGGCCATCTTCACTGTGGTATCAGCCAAGGTATACACAACCTAAAATGTTTAGATGAATGACTGGATATGTCATATGTATGTTACGGTTTTAATTTGAAGTGTAACCCACAGGTTTGCTTTAAACAATAGCCTTCCAATTTGTGATACTATTTTAAAAGGTAGGACATCAGGGCCAGGTCTTTAAGAATTATGCAGTCCAACTTCCAGTGTGCTCTCCTTGCTGTGGATTTCATTGTAGTATGAGCAGTTTCTATCATGCACTCCCACTCCACAGATATAAAGACTGTGCGATGTTTTTCCTACAATGCTGGACTGAAAGCTTCTAGAATTGTGATAAAAAATAATGATTTCCCCTTGAAATTGTTTCTTTGAAGTACCTTAGTCACAACAGAAGTGTAATTAATACAATATGTACAATAGGATACCATGCAGACTTTAAAAGAAGCAAATTATGTCATGCTATAACAGAAGTAAACCTGAAAAGAATTATGATAGACAAGATTAGCTATGTACAGATGGGTAAATAATAGAAAAACCGCACATGTAACATCTATAGTAGTCAAACTCATGGCAACAGAAAGAATGGAGATGTCAGGGGCTACTGTGATGAAATACTTCAAAAATTTGTTAATAATAATTGCCTAATCCTATACTGTACACTTAAAATGCAATAAGGTGGTAAATTTCATAGTACAAATTTTTATCATAACAAAATGATAATCCTTTATTTGGAGGGATATCAGCCATTGTTGAATGTGCCTAGTTGCAATGGGTTTGTGTTGTGCTGATGACGTTCCATGACTTTTGCAAGAGTGTGAGCTGCTTGTTCTTCTAGGCTGCCCGGCTAGATTACTGCTGTTGGAAGACCTGCAGCTTGTAATTACCCACCTACTGGGGCATGGCCTTTTATGCTATATATGCGGACACAGAACCTGCATCCATCCCTTTTTATTCCCCTTGCTCCTTTTCGCTGACTGCTCGTTCATATTGTTTGGATTTGATCTCCATCCACTGTTCAAGCAGAGAATCCTGATTTGTAAGTTTACTCCTAAATAAATATCTATTTCTCAGTTCTGAGCTAGTGTGAGATTTCTTTTAAGTGTCCAAACATCACTTGTCTGATCACACTTGGTCACACTTGGCACAGCATATTGGGCACCAATTGTTGTAAGGGAGAGGGCCTCTTATTTGTCCTAGCCGCCCAGCTAGCTTATACTCGAAATAACCACACAGAAACTATTAATTAAAACACTGCTTGGCCATTAGCTCTAACTTCTTATTGGCTAACTCTTACATATTAGTTTAACCCATCTCCATTAATCTGTGCATTGCCATGTGGCAGTGGCTTACCAGAGATTCTAACTGGCGTTCATCTCAGGCAGAGGATCCATGGCTTCTCTCTCACTCTGCTTTCTTCCTCCCAGAATTCAGTTTTGTCTGCTCTGCCTACCTAAGTTCTGCCCTATTAGGCCAAAGCAGTTTTTTTATTCATTAGCCAATGAAAGCAACACAAAGACAGAAGAACCTCCTACACCAGCTTATACCCAAAATAATTACACAGAAACTGTACTAATTAAATGACTGCTTGGCCCATTAGCTCTAGTTTTTTATTGGCTGATTCTTACATATTAATTTAACCCATTTCTATTAATCTGTATATCGCCACGTGGCAGTTGCTTACCATGAAAGATTCAGCATGTCTGTCTTTGGCGGCTCCATTGTATCTCAAGACCAAGAATAGAGAATCCAAGCTAGTACTGGAACAGTTCCTAGCACCTTTCTAATGTTAGTATTTTAATCATATATTAAGCTCTCACTCTCCCTTTTAAAGGAGAAAATGAAGACTTTGTCTAGCAACATATGGAAAAGACAATTGAACTGTTATGCCTTCCAACAAAACTCAAGTACAGTATGAGCCCTTACAAATCATAAGTAGATGCACAGGTAGAAAGACCAATAATGAAGTATGAAGACAGTGTACCCTCGTCCATGTGAGGTTCTATAACAAAATTCCTTGGATGTTGTACTTTGTAAACAACATGAATTACTTCTGAGTACTCTGAAGGTTGGCAAGTTTAAATCAGGTCACCAGCATGGTAAAGTTCTGATTAGGCCCCCGTTGTGTCACAGAATAATGTCTTGGTATTATTGGGGTATATTTGCTTGTGTTGATTTCTCTGAGACCACCAAAGGAGTTCTCTGGCCTACTCAGAGGGAGAAATAAGGGCACAAGGAGAAGGAAGGGTAGAAGCTGAGGAGTAGCTCAGCCTTTCAAACCAGGAAGTGGAGAGACTTCTCACAATGGCTTCAAACTGGAATTTCTATGTTGAATGAAGGTCCAGCATTACAGAAGAAGAAAAACATGCTTGACTAATCTCAATCATCACATGTCATTTGTTCATCTTCTGAAATTGTGGTAGGGTGGCAGGAAAAGGTAGCTAGTTAGGTACAAGGAAAGGAATCCCATTGATCTGAGCTCTAAACCAATACTCCTCATGATGTAAACCATAAGCCATAAATATTTGAACATCTTTGTAATGTATGCCAAATGTTTAAGACTGGATGAAATAAAATGAGATACAGTGGTCATGATTAGGGGCTCCAGTGTATGTGTGCTGAAGTTGAAACTCCCATTCTCACTAGTTCTCTTATTTTTCATACTGTGGCCCTGTACCCTCATCTGTGTAATTGAAAATAAATAATAACACCTCAAAATTAGCACTTGTGTGCATATAAATATTTAGTAATCATCAAATGGATGCCACAGTTTTTCAAAAAACCTGTAGACACTACTTGTCTTATAGATACTGGAATAAAAACAGATTTTAAAATGTAGTCTAATCTGAATTTTAGTCATTTCATTTTTTTCAATTAACTTATGGCAAAATATATACCTCCTGTAGAATGAAGACATGATGATTTATCTGTACACAATAAAGGCCTCTTTAATGCCACTGTTATATGATCTCGGTGCTTCTTACATGAATCGAGGCCAGGATTAGGTACTGGCTTTCCCTAGTCTCATATACCACCTGCTAATATTTGTCAAGCATTTTAAGCATATTTATTAAGTATGAAATTATACAAGATTCAAAGATACTACTATTTCTTAGCTGTGAAACCCAAAACAGATTATTTCATCTCCTTAAATCTCATTTACTTCATCTAGAAGTGGTATCTAACTCCTAGATTCTTTTGAAAACTAGATGAATAACACATACAGCATTACCTAACATAGTGGCTGATACAGAGAACATACTCAGGACATGTCCATAATTTTTCTGTCTCATAAGGTGATTTGAGAAAAAGCTGTATCATTTGTCTTAAGCCTATAAACATGAAAAATCACACATAGTTACATGGTAGTCACAGGAGGTGAAACACATTACTATCCTCTACAAACAGAGGGTATAAAAATTAGCACAGAGTAGACTGTAGCCAAGGACTCCCACTGTCCTTTATGAGAATGAGTCCAGCACATAGAAACTAGTTAGAAGAACTTGCAGCTTTCAATTACTGAGTGATTCAGATTTTAATAAAGTTGGGTGTCAAAATTTAGTTATGGATATGGCTCTGAAATGCTTTAATCTATATCAATATCTTTTAGATAAATATGCAGACTCCAAAGGCCAAAGGAAAGAGAAGAAGGGCTCTTAGTGCTGGGATGAAAGATGGGAACGTGAATAGGGGCAGACCAGGAACATCAATTAACCCCAGGTATGACACACTCATTTGTAATCTCATCCCTGTCGTTTACATGGCACTGGAGTACATACATGAAGAGCACTGCAGAGATGATGATAAATCTCACCATGTTAGGGAGCAGGAGTGCCATAATCTTCCCAGATAATGGGTACACATCCAATCCTGACACAAAAGAGAGAGGAAGAACAAGATTGCAAAACAAATACCACCCCCAGAGTTTCCAGTCTAAAGGGTTATGGGAGGCAGGAGAACATGCAATATCAGGCAGTGATGAGACTACAGAATAAATATACCAGGGTAACAAGCCTAAGAGCCAAATAAGTCTGGCCAGGAGTAAAAGTCATCTGAAAGAAAATGCTGCTGAGAAGGTGGCTTTCCAGCTAGGAGTGCATATGACAGGGCAGCAGGCCTGGCAAAGATATGAGGCAAGGATTCCAGTGAGAGAACAAAACAAGTGCAAAGATGCTAAAGTATAAACAACCTTGGTAAAAGTAGCATGGGGGTTATAATAGAGAGGGAAGAGGTCAGAAATGCGGCCAAGAACGACTGATTCTAACTACTGCTAGTAACAACCCGCTTGCCTCTGGCTGCCACCATCTCTTACCTAGAATCCTGTTATAGCCTTCTTAATTTTTCTTTCAGGTTTTCTCTTGGTCTTGCTGATCTACTGCACTGTTTCCCAAATTTCATTGTGCATTAAGAATCATCTAGGAAGCTTTTGTTTAGTATTTTGAATAATTTATGTATTTAATCAATTTTTGTCCACGGGTAGCAAAGGGTTTTAAAGTACTAGCAATGCCTGGTTTAAGCTATGAACTGACTCTGTTAATTTCAGTGCCTACACTCCAGCTTTCATACTTTATTGCCTAATGGTAAATGTTCCAAATAGTCCTACTATGTGATATGCACGGTTTTAAAGATCTTAACTTATTTATTCTTCATGGGACTTATATAAGGTCATTTATACTTTTAACACATAGTCAAGTTAATCTCAGAGTATACAGCTAAAAGATGATAATTTTGGTATTTGAACACATAATCATAATCTAGAGCACACATCTTCAACCAGGGCAATAATGACCCCAAGGGAACAACAATCTGTTATTACTGGGGGAAAACTTTTCTCATTCTAAGTTTGGCTAAGGTAGAGCAACCTACAGCAAATAAGGAGCAGCACAATAGTCGGTGTTCTCCAAAGAAATAGAAACGACAGAACAAGTACAGTTTTTTTTTATGCAGAAATATTTGTTATTTAAAAAAATGGCTCACGCAATTATTTAGATTGGAAAATGAAAATTCTTAAGTATTTGTGGACAAACCTAGAGATGAAGAGAAGGAATACTGGAGTCTGAATACAGTCTGCTGTAGAACCAGAGTGGCAGATGAAGACTGAAAGCTTCTTTTGGAGAATTCCCTATTTCTTAGTGGAGACCAGTCTTTTTGTTCTCCATTCAAGCTTTTGACAGATTACATAAGATGCACCCACATTATGGAGGGCAATTCATTCAAAGTCCTTTGGTTCCAATACACTCACCAAAAAAATACCTTTATCAGTAAATCCAAAACAATTTTGAGTAAATACCTAGTTAATTGTGGCCCTCTTAAGTTGACACAAAAAAAATCTTACAAAGAGAAGTACAGTGCATTGAGTAGTTAAGAAGAGACTCTTAGGTATCAGAGTTCAATGAGAGTGAGGTTAGCAGGGTGAGTTTGGGGTTGATCAGATAGCAATTAATAAGCTGTGATATGTCATTTCTCAGTAGGGGAAATCTTGATAGCAGCATTACTCTATATCTTTCAAAAGTTGCAAAAATATTTTGAAGACGTTCATGATGAATAAATGTAAGGTTGAGGAGGTAGGCACATTTAATATTAGTCACAATGCAGAGTCCACACATTCTGAAGCATTACGTGGCACACAATTTAAAACATACAATTCTATGTTTTGTATATCACTTAAATGTAAACACAGTTTAAAAATTGTAGGGAAAGTAAATAAAAATAGGTAAAATATCTCTGAAAAGATTATATAGGTAAGAGTCATATGGCAACAATACACAAAAGTTTGAGTAGCACTGTTCTACTGGCCTACAATTATCAAATCACAGAGTAAAACAAGTTGACCTAGCCATCAAACTTTCACATGATTTAAGGCCACCTTTATAAGGGTTTTCAGGGATATAAACTCTGGTCCTTATAGAACAAGAACTTTATCAACTGAGGTGGTTTGAATGATAACGGCCCTCATAGGCTCACATATTTAAAGGCTTGATCTCCAGTAGCTGAAACTGTTTAACATTGATGAGATAGTTTGGCCTTATTTGAGGAAGTGTGCCAGTGGGGGCATTTCAAATGTTCATGTCACTCCGAGTTAGATTTCTCCTCATGGCTTAGTGCTTGCTGTCTCAAGATGTGAGCTCTCAGCTACATGCCTGCCTGTGTGCTGCCATATTCCTGCCATGCTAATCATGGACTCTAATTCTCTGAAACTGTAAGTACTTCCCCATAAATTCCTTCTTTATAAGTTGCCTTGGTCATGGTGTCTTATCAACAGCAATTAAAAAAGTACGAAGATATCCCTTGAGCCACCTCACAGGGCACTTTTCACATGACTGAGCAGTATTATTAGGGCTCCAGTTTGCTCTGGTTAGCTCCCTGTCCCCCACCATAGGGCTAGTGATTCCCTCAACTTCTAAGATCCCCTTTCTTTTAAAACAAAGTATGCTAAGTTTATGGGATGGCTGCCTTTCAAAACAGAGCTGATAAAGAGCAAGAAGATTCTGGGCACCTCTCATTTGAGAATTTGGAACCCCACCATGACAAACAAACTGGCTGAAAGGCTTATAGGCTGTGTGATATGTTCTTGGGCAAGCAGAATTGTGATTTACGGTCTACTTTAACACATCTTATCTGAAATCATACTCTTCACTGATGCTTTTAAAACTTCATATTTAAAACTTCAGACTAAGAACACCTAAGAATGGGAGCCAGATATCAATACATTTTAATAATTCCACAGGCAATTCCAAGGCACAGAAAAAAATTAAGAATAACTGGCCTATTGCCAACACTACAGTTATAGCAAACTTAATAGAAACAAGTCTAGCGCTTTTGATGGCAGCTGGTCCTTGGTGAGCACCACGGCTTCAGATCCGCCCAACAGGAGTGGTAAGAACAAGTCCTAGCACCCTAGGCACTCTGCTCAGTTGGGAGGCTCCATCTCCCTCTCCCCCGGCTTTTCTGTGTTCCACACCCCAGAATGTCCCTGGGCGGCGCTCTTGTTTGATGGGGCAGAACTTGGCCTACATCAGGGCTGTGGCCTTGGACAAGGGTGGGTCCAGTATAAACCTGCAGGGCTCCAGCAGAGAAGCCTGCCCTTTTGATGGCAGCTGGTCCTTGGTGAGCTTCAAGGCTTCAGATCCGCCCGACTGGAGTGGACTACAGCAAACCACTCAGACCAAGCAAGTGACCACTATCTACTACTAGTTGATCTACCTGGAGAGGAAGAGATGGGCAGGCGCCAATCCAAGAGTCCCTCTAACAACTAAAAAAGCAACATAACAACAGCAGAATCCAGCAATTATGCAACAAGAAGATCTGAACAAACTAATACAGAAGAAGTAGAAGAAATCGACCTTAAACATAGCTTTAAAAAAGTGATAGAGACCATTAAAGAAGAGGTGAAAAACTCCTTTAAAGAAAGAGATAAGAAGACTAACAAAAAGTTAGAAGAAATGAATAAATACATCAAAGATACCCTAGAAAGCCAAGAAAA
>JAQHUG010000400.1:268751-318992 GCA_028555095.1 Dicrostonyx torquatus | reverse complement strand
CTAACCTGCATGCATCTGTGACAGGAGCCTCATGGTGACTGGCTCTCTCATTTCCTTTCTTCCCAGAACTTCCGTTCTGTCTACTCCGCCCACCTAAGGGCTGACCTATCTTACAAGCCAAGCAGAGTCTTTATTCAACCAAAGAGAGTAATACAAAATACAGGAGACCACTTCCACATCAGCTGTTCTTCATTTATCAGTTGTGACTATATTCCTTACCATATGAACCTCATCCTCCACTGTTATGGCAGGTCGTAGTTCAAAGCCAGTCATTCTATAGGCTGTCCAGAGGCCAACACAATTTCTGCTGCTTCTTAAAATACCAAATATTTGTTCACCAAACAAAAAATATGACCATCTATTAGACACTGGCCTTGTATAAAAAAATTCCTGTCTAATAGGATGGTTGTGAATAAACTTACCAACTTGATAACCCATCAGTGAGTAACTAATTTAAAAGGAGTAAGCAAATAATTTAGTGCTAAAGAAGAAAAACCACAAGAACTCTCCTGGATAAGAACTCTCAGATCTTTCAAATGTGTTCTGTTTATTTCACCAGATATTACTCCTGGATGGTTTCTAAAATGATTTCATGCTAAATCTCTCACTTTCCTCTCAGTATTTAAAATGTCAAAAAGTTGTGACTGGAGAGATGGCTCAGTAGTTAAGAGCATTGGCTGCTCTTCCAGAGTCCTGAGTTGAATTCCCCACAACCACATAGTGGCTCACAACCATCTATGATAGAATCTTACGCTCTTTTCTGGTGTACAGGCATACATATGGACAGAGCATTCATACCTAAAAATGTGGGAAAAGTTTTAAAATCTGTAAGAATCAGGCCAATTTATACCACAAAATATCTTGTTTAAAAAAACAATTTAAAACATTTTAAAAAACTTACTTGTTTATTATTGTACTATTCACAGTGCTGAATATATAGGACAGGCTAGTTATTTATCAACATGAATTGATTAAAAATGTAGTATATATACACAATGGAGTTTTTAACCATAAATAATATGATTATTTCGTCCAGAAAACTGAATGAAACTAGAGAGAAAACCATGGTAACTAAAGTTAACTAGACTCAAAAAGACGAATGTCATATATTTTATCCCTGTTTAGAAAGCACACACACACTATGAAAACAGAAGGGGGCCTAAGAAGAGAAAGGGGTCTAAAGGGACTGGGAAAGTAATATACGAAAGACATGATACTCTTTTTCCTATATATGAGTAATATATTCATGTATATATTTCATGTAATCAACTGATTCAAATATTAATCATTAAAAAGAATCTACCTGAAGAGAAATATTCTGAATTTAAAAAAGATTTAATCAGACACATGAACATGTTAACACAGTGCATTAGCTACTCTTCTGCTTCTCTGACAAAATATTATGGCCAAAGACAACTTAAGGCAGAAAGAGTTTGTTTTGGCAAAGGCTATATAGAAAAACCCTATTTTGGAAAAATCAAAAAAAGTAAAGAAAGAAAATATCACATAGTAAAACTTTTGAGTCAGCTAAAGTAATATTAGAGAAATTATTACTTTGAATAAGGTAATAAAAATAAAAATAAATTATTAGCTAGCCGGGTGGTGGTGGTGCTTGCCTTTAATCCCAGCACTCGGGAGGCAGAGGCAGGCGGATCTCTGTGAGTTCGAGACCAGCCTGGTCTACAAGAGCTAGTTCCAGAACAGGCTCCAAAGCTATAGAGAAACCCTGTCTTGAAAAACCAAAAAAAAAAATTAATTTCCTAAGTTCCATTATTTGGGGTTGTGAAATAATAGACTGGTTAAAAACTAGAAAAATAGGAATTATTACAAAACAAAACACTCTTGAAAAAGAACAAGGTTAAAAATACAATTAAGCACAGTCCCCTGATGCAATTCTGCTCAGGTATATGCTAGTTCCCTACAGGTCAGCCTGGGCCCTAAAGACCAGGGCTGGTGGGAAGAATTCTGTGGCACTGCCTGGAGCCCTGAAGCACTGAGCAGGTGGTACTCGTTGTGAAGAACAAATATGTGGTGGGTACATGGGAGAGAAAGAAAGAAGTGGGATAGTTCATGTGCTGTGGAAAGAGGCAGAATGAAAGGAATGAGAGCTGTGAGGAGAAGACTGATGTGGGAGGCAGGCTAGACACCTAGGGCCATGGTAAACTCTGGGCCAGGGCTGCTGTCAAGGGCTATGTCTGGGTCTGTGGTCCTACCACAGCCAGTGTCTGTGTGGATGGTAGTAATGAGGCTAGCAGGCCGCATTCCCTGTGTCTGACTCCCAGTTCCCAGCCACGGGCCTGCTTTTGGTTCCAGCTAATTTATACCCGAAATAATTACACACAAACTGTATTCATTTAAATACTGCCTGGCCCATAAGTGCTAGCCTCTTCTTGGCTAACTCTCACATATCATTTTAACCCATATCTAGTAATCTGTGTATCATCACAGGGTGGTGGCTTACCAGGAAAGATCCTAACCTACGTCCATCTCAGGCCAGAGAAACATGGCTTCTGTCACACTTCCTTTCTTCCCAGAATTCTGTTCTGTCTACTCCGCCCACCTAAGGGCTGCCCTATCAAAAGGTCAAGGCAGTTTCTTTATTCAACCAATGAAAGCAACATACAAACAGAAGCACCTCCTACACCAGTGGATGTCCATGGCTCATGTTGCCACCAAAGGCCACAAGGATGCTCAGCATCTTGCTGCCACCTGTGACCATGTAGGTATCCGAGGGCCTCTGTCAGCACCAGACTAATTCCGGTGGCTTGTGCTGCTACCTCAGGCTCTGGTGTTGTCCATGCCCAGGCTGCTGCCAAGGGCCATCTCTGGGTCTATGACTCTACAGCAGCGAGGGTCTGAGTTGATATCTGAGGCTCCTGTTATAATTGAAAGCTGTGTAGTTGCCTGGGGTCTGATCATGTTGATCATATTGATATCCAAGGGAAATACTGCTGCCAGGCCATACAGTCCTGAGTAGCACATACTACCACCCAGTGCCATGGCAAAGTACAGGTCAGGGTTGCATCTGGGGGCAATGTCTGGGTCTGTGGCCTGCTACCATCAAGGTCTGTGATAATGTGTATAAGATGGAAAAGAAGATGTTATAGGGCATCAACTTCTGGTCTCCACATGCATGAGCACATATGTGTATTGACAGATCTACACACATGTGCCCTCACACAAAAATGTATAGAAAAATAGAATGCAATTCTATTAGTAGCTCTAGAAAATCAGGAGCTAAAAACATTAAAAACATAGTTGATATGAAGAAGCACTGAGGTACTGGAAGATATTTTCCAAGGGAATCTCACTGGGGACATAAACTATTCTTTATTTAGGTCCCATGCCCAGAAGGTCAATACAAAACAAATTGAATGGCATCTTTACCAGTTTAGAACATTTTTTTTTCTTACAGGTTCATTGCATGCAAGCACACACACACACACACAAACACACACACACACACATATATATATATTGCATGCATAGATATGTATGTATATGTATATATATATATATATATAAAAATATAATAGAATCTGGATTTGTGTTTTCTGGGATTTTTGTTTTGTGTGTGCAAACATGTGTATCTATATATGGATTTGGTTTTTTTGTGTGTGTGCTTTTTATTTGGCTCGGTTTCTTGTCTGCTGTTGTTTCTTTTTCTGATTTGGTTGTGTTTGTTTTACCTTATTGAATTTTATTTTATTAACATTCCTTAGAAGTTTATTCTGTTCTTTTGAGACATGGTGAGGGAATGGATCCAGATGGGTGAGGAGGGAAAGTGGAACTGGTAGGAGTCAGGGGAGGGGAAACTGTAAGTAAAAAAATATTGCCCAAAATATTTTTTGTATTTTTGCCATTTCAAGACAAAATTTCACTATGTAATAGCCTTGGTTGTTCTGGAACTTGCTTTGTAGTCCAGGCTGGCCTAGAATACCCTTGCCCCAGTCTCCCAAGTGTTGGTATTAAAGGCATGGACCATCATTTCCCAGCTTAAAAAAAAATCTATTTTCTATAAAAACCAAATAATAAACAAATATTTTAACTATAGAAAATAAAAATACCTAGATACATAAATATGTAGTAAAAATAGCTTCAAAATGAATAGAAACGAACACTTTTGAAATGTTGAAACTTCTCAAAAGAAAGTTAATTTCTCACCTTCTTTTACAAAGAGATTAAGCAAATAATCTTTTGACTATGAATGGTGGTTTGTAAAGATTTCTGTTATTTTCCTTATTTTTGCAAGTTTTAAATGTGTTATACTCAGAACTGAAAAAGAATTTTAAATTGTGATAAAATTTTATCAGTTTGAACAAGCTCCTTGACTTCTATTAGAAACAATGACTTGGGTTTAACCTAATTAGAAAACTAGTATTTCATTTTCATTTATACTTAAATCAAATAATTTTGAATGTTATAGTATTAATGTCTATATGCACTGAAGTGAATTGAATTTGGGAAAGAAATGCCTCTGCATATAAATATGCCTGTTACCAAGCCTCATGGTCTGAGTTAGATCCCTGAAGTTAGCATCACAGCAAGAGATAACTGGCTCCCACAAGTTGTCCTGTGACTTCAACATGTGCACCATGGTGCATATGCACACACATATTATAAAATAACAGAATTTTTCTAAAAAATAGCATTAAAAATACAGAATAGAAGTCAGGTAAATGGAATCTACTGTGATAATAAGGTATAAAATTAATTTTACTGAAATCCCAAACAGAGTACAGAGATAGGAGCAATTGCTTAAATAGATGAGTAGAAAATTGTACAACTGTTTAAATGTGCAAATACATTGATTCCAGAGGACCCATATTGTGTGTGTGTGTGTGTGTGTGTGAGAGAGAGAGAGAGAGAGAGAGAGAGAGAGAGAGAGAGAGAGAGAGAGAGGGGGGGGGATTCTCAAAGGGACAGATGCACGGAGATAAGAAAACATGGAAAAAAGAGAAAAATCATATAAATTCCTCACACTGTAGACTAAAGACAGAAAAAAAATAAAGAGAGCCAGAGAAAATGGCAGCTCGTTCACAAAGGAACAACAGGCAGACTCTGAAACAGCTTCTGCAGCAATGCGAGCAACAGAATAGCTAAATGATGGTTTCGAGATGATCACAAAAAAGAGTTCCTCACCTAGAATTCAATAGTAAATAAAGCACCTTTCATAGCTTATCTGAAATAAAAACACTCTCTGACAACCAAAGGAGATCAGTTAATCTCCCTAAAGGGAAATTTTGTACATGAAACAGATTTATTTTAACTGAGAGGCAGAGAAATACATTATAATCCTAGGATTCTAGTCAACACAGTCACACAAGTCTTAAATGAACAAACAACAACAAACAAATGCCCAAGGTAGCTCGTCTATTCTACATGTGCTAGAATTCCCAACATCAGAGAATCTAGACTCAGCAGGGGACTAAACTCCTGGGTATGTTTGTGAGGGATTACCTTGATTGTTTTAATTGGGGTAGGAAGGCCTGCCCACTATGAGTGGCATTAGTGGCTGCCTTGCCTTCTTCATCATATAAGACTATATAACCTTGAACTGTGAGCTAAAACTAATCCTTTCTGTCTTAAATTATTGATTCATTGAATTTTGTTACAGCAACAAACAAGGAAACTAAGATAAGATTATATATGACACCTCTGACTTCTGTTCTCAGTGACACACTTCTAACCAGGTCCTACTTTATGAAGGTTCCACCGACTACCCAATAATTGGGGACCAAGTGTTCAAACACATGAGCTTGTGAAGAAATATTTCACATTAAAATTATAGCATCCCAACAGGACAGGACACAGTTAAAGGTGAAATTTCAAATAAATACTTTCAAATGCTTTATTAAAATTCTATTGAACACACTCGAAAACATTCATTTTTCTTTCTCAGAAGTTCCAGTTTACCCAGTCACCCACTATTGTTATTTGCAAATCTGGCCACCCTACCCTCTTCAGAAATCTCTTGCCCACCCCCAAACTTCCAATATCCTGGCTCTTTGATTCCCACAGGATTTTCCATCTTCTCATCCCAGCAGCTTGAAGCAAAGAGGGATCCAGGGTGTCTAGACTCCAGCTGCCAGAGGCTCAACAGGGCTGGGAAACTGCTACTGCCATCCACAATTAGCCTCAGTGCAGATTTTCCCAGAGAAACAGTAATCTTAATGGTGGCTGGCTCCCCAGTGCTATAGGCTTCATAGTCCAGGCATCTTCTCAGTTAAATAGGCTTTTGTGGACTGGTCTGGGAAACTTCCCACCATTTATAACATTGTTTCCATGGGAAAAATGCTTCTCCACTTACAAACAACTGACTTACAAACAAACTTTTGGAACAAAATGCAATGGTAAATTGGAGAAGGCCTGTAGACTCTTCCAGAGTCATTCAAAGGCCGGTGACTTCACTCTAAGATGTTAGCAAGGTTTGGATCTGCTTAGCATACCAAAGGGAAGCCACTGGGCTCACTAAAGGAACTTTAATAAGCAAACACACATGATTGACAGGTCCATAATGGACAGACTGACTCTAGCTTTGATTGGCTACATAGGACAGCATTTAAACTGAATGATTTCCTTAATCAAACACAAGCTTTATCTGGACAGGCAGGGCACTTATCCCACGAAGTGGGCGGTTATTACGGAGATGGCAGGTACTCTGTGTCTAATTGTACATTTAGCACCCTTTCACAGACAGCAGACGCCAACAGAAAGACAAGTTTATTTTTCCCCTCCATTGTCTGATACTTGCAGTGTTTCATTGGTCCCTTCACCTTGATGAAAACAGAGCAATTACACAGCTTTCATCGGCTTCTTTCAAAGCCATATAGAAAATTCTGCTTTCCGGAGTAAAATGTTAATTCCCCCAAAGTTCTTCAAGGCTTTCTGAGAGGCGGTCTCCCATATTGCTGAAATTACATGCACTGCTCCAGCATTTGCATAACAAATGTGACAGAGTGGTTACTTAAGAGACTAAAACAGGAGGGATAAAATGTATAGAGGTAGCCATTTCACATTCATTATGATTGGAACTGAAATGGAATGCCCCTAGCTATCAGGCACCAGAAGTGGGAAGAAATATATCATCATGTATTTAATCCCTTACAGACTATAATAATAATTAAGAAATTATTACACTGCTCATCTTTTAGAAGTAGTGTAACCACCTGTTCACTTCTTTATTAATCGCCAATTTTCTTCTTTACCACCACACAGGAAAGATTATTAAAGAGAAGAATGCAAAAATTGAGGTGCCAAGAAATAATTTATATCATGTAGCAAAAGTATGTTAAAATGCATCGCTTTAATTAAGACGTTCACCAGGAGAGAAAGTCATATTTTAGACCCATTTTATGACAACATATAATTGGACTTAAAAGAATAGCAATGCATATTAGTCGATATTATTGTTGCTACTATTAATTTGCTCTGGAATCAGGTCCTCTGATGAGTAAGCAGTCACAGGCAGCAGGAAGCCTTCTGCCAGGGCTGTGAACAAGTGGGCAGGCTGTAATTCTGTGTTGGGGGAGGAGGCTACCATGGAGGACTAGTACCCTGTTTTAAAACTGGTATGCCTGTTTTAAGATTCTGAAATGGAATCTTAAATTCTGGAATAAAAGTTGGAGTCACACATCAGCTCAAATTCTAAGAGGCAAGTGATCTAGATTCTGTGGCACTGAGTGTCACATAACGGCTGTTAGATTCTTCTAGATGCTTTTTCTTCAAAATATTCTCCAACTTTATTAAAAATATCCCAAAGGTCTTAATGACAGTTATTTTTAAAGTATGACTTTGAAAACACTCACAAAATAAAAACAAATAACAAGATAATTTCTGCTGGTTATAGCTATCATATAAACATTATTTTTATTAATTAATATTATTATGTCAACTGTGTTTTACGAACTCTATTCCAGTCTACATACTTGATATGTTACCTTGTTTTAAAAATAATATAAGAAACTTAACAAAAATATGTGAAATCATTACTATAATCAGGATACCTAGAGATATATCACCTCATAAAAACTCCCCCATATCACTTTTTAATAACATCTTCCCTAATTTACCCAGTGTCTGACAATAACTATTCATTCACTATCACTGCAGCAGTGTTGTTTTCCAAAAGCCATGCAAATGAAATCATACTATACAGAATAATTTGATATTTGCTTCTTGATTATTTGCTTCTTTCATTCAACATGTCTTTGAAATTTACCCAAAATTGTTATGCCCCTTTTATGGACTGTGCAATATTATACTGTATAATTGTACTATAATTTTTATCAATAATTAAGTAATAATTTGCTTAATCAAATGATATTTTGGTTATTTCTGGCCTGTAGTGATTATAAACCCACTCATACAAATACGATGTACAGGTTTTTTAAACAAAATGTTGTTTTCCTTTTTCCAAGAATCAGAGGTTACTAAATATTACATAGTAACGTCACCCATCAACTAACTGAGGGTTCTTTGAATTTACCTGAATAAAATTTGTGGGTAGGTAAGAAGAAGCTCAAGTACTCTTCTCTGGCGGATTTTATTTCCACCAGTGCTTAGCAGCAGTAAGTGGCAGGAGTGGGCAGCCAGAAGTGGCAGTCAATGGTACTCTCCAGCACTGCAGTCCTTCCATGGGGCTCAGTTATCAGGAACCCCAGACCCTAGGATATAACTCCTAGCCTCTTGTTGAGGTGAAATGCCCTGACGAAAGCTACTTAAGGAAAGGTTGTATCACAGTTTGAAGGTCCAGTCTATTGTGGCCCGGAAGTCAAGGCAACAGGAAATTGAAACAGCTGGTAACATTGTACCTATAGGCAGGAGAACAGTGTGCTCAGTTAACCTTCCCTTTCTATATAGTCCAGGACTCGATCCCAGGAAATGGTGCTGCTTACTTTCAGGGGGATTCTTCCCACTTCAGTTAACCTAATCAACATAAGCTCTTTGAGGTTCCCCTGGTGGTAGTCTCCTATATGATTCGAGGTCCTGTCAAACTGACAATTAACACTAATCATCACAATCCCTCAGTCTACAGCTTGAGATACTTGTTTCTATAAAATGTTCCATTATTTGTAATAGCCAGAGACTGGAAAGAACCTAGATGCCCTTCAATTGAAGAATGGATAAAAAAAAAAAAAAAAAAAAAAAGAATGGATAAAGAAAATATGGCACATATATGGTATAGGAGGGTTCTTCTGTATTTGGGTTACTCTCATTGGTTAAATACAGGACTGCCTGGCCTATAGGAGAGGACACAGCCATTAGGTGGGCGGAGTAGACAGAATAGAAGGTGGTGAGAGAGAAGGAAGTGGGCAGACATCATGATCCTCTGGCCCAAGATGGATGCAGGTTAGAATCTTCTGATAAGTTACCACCTCATGGTGACATACAGACTTTTATAATGGGTTAGTTTAAGATGTAAGAGTTAGCCAAGAAGAGGCTAGTGATAATGGGCCAGGCAGTGTGTTAAATGAATCCAGTTTGTGTGTAATCATTTTGGGCTTAAACTAGTGACCACAGCTGGGAGCCAGGCGCTGGGAACAAAAGGGCCAGCATTCCTCTCAGGTGCCGGGAACACAACCCACACCTCCTACAACACATATGTACATTGGAGTACTACTCAGCAGTAAAAAACAATGACATCTTGAACTTTGCATGCAAATGGATGGAACTAGAAAACACCATCCTGAGTGAGGTAACCCAGACCCAGAAAGATGAACATGGTATGTACTCTTTCATAAGTGGACACTAGCTGTAAAGCAAAGGATATTGAGCCTATAGTTCATAATCCTAGAGAAGCTAGGTTACAAGGTGAACCCTAAGAATACATATATAGATCCACGTGGATAGGGGAAATAGACAAGATCACCTGAAAAATTTGGGAGCATGGGTGTCGGGGGGGCGGTGGAAGAGAAAGAAAACGGGAGAAGGGAAGGGAAGGGAAGGAGAAATTGAGAGAATGGGATATTCTAGATGGAGGAAGGATGGAGCTGAGAGCAAGGAAAGAGATACTTTGATTGAGAGAGCCATTATTGGACTAGTAAGAAACCTGGCACTAGAGAAATTCCCGGGAATCCACAAGGACAACCCCAGCTAAGACCCTAAACAATAGAGGAGAGGAGGACCGAACTGGCCTTGCCCCATAGTCAAATTGATGACTATCTTAAATGTTACCATATAACCTTCATCCAGCAACTGATGGAAACAGAGGCAGAGACGCACTAGTCTGATCTCCCAAACTCCGGTTGAAGAGTGGGAGAAGTGAGAATATGAGCAAGGAGGTCAAGACCATGATGGATTCACCCGCTGAAACAGTCTACCTGAGCTAATGGGAGCTCACCAACTCCAGGCAGAGTGGAAAGGAACAAGCATAGGCCCAATCTAGTCCCTCTGAATGTTGTTGACAGTTGCATGGCTGGGACAGACTGAGGGGCCATTGGCAGTGGGACCAGGATTTATCCCTACTGCATGTACTGGCTTTTTTGGATCCTACTCTCTTTGGATGTATACCTTGATCAGCCTCGATATAGTAGGGAGGGCCTTGGACCTTCCCTAAACAAAGTGCCTTTCCCTCTCTCAGGAATGTATGGGAGGTGGGATAACAAGATAGGTGGAGGGAAAGGGAGAAGGGGACAGAGAGGGAACTGGAATAGGTATGTAAAATGAAAAAAGATAGTTTTCTTTTTTAAAAAAATAGAAATAAAATAAATTTTAAAAAGACATATGTGTATAACTATATGCACTACAATTCTCATCCATAATTTATTACAGATTATATTGAGGTAAAGAATGGATAGAATGTCTTTTCAATGTATTCTTGCAGGATGTTGGTTATTTATTCTATGATTAATAGAATGTTTCTACCTTATTTGATGATAGTTTCATTGATGTCATAATCTGGTTTTTTTAAATTTAAGCATCGATTTGAATTGCTGTTATTTCATAGGTCTTTTTTCTACTGCAATCATCTACTTTCTGGAGTTACTGTTTTTGAAACTCATGACTATAAAAATATTTTTTGAAAATTGCATCTTTAATAAAAACTTTGCCACTAGTGCACTATTATCACAAAAAAATATAGTGCCACTTGCATTGACCAATAACAGCCGTTTGTCTTGAAACAACTATAGCTACATGTTTTGACAAATCACAGACATTCATTTAGACAAATAACAGGCATTATTTTGGAACAATCAAGCCATTTGTTTGAGCCCATCACAGGTTTGCCCTTAAATGCAATCACATCAGTGAAGCTGGAGATAAAGAATGGTATTAGTCTTGCCTCTTAGCACCCAGCATGGCTTGTGTCTCTCTCTGCCAGAGTTCTGGGGGAAAGTGCTCTCTGCCCTCAGAAGAAATGACTGCCTTTATGACACAGTGTTAATTGAGGGTTGTTATAACAAAAAGTCTGTTGCAAACTATTTGAAGCAATCCTGGATGAAAGTCTGCATTCAGAAGCAAGGACAATCAACTGTGATTGGCCTGCAGTTGTCTAGGGGCATTCCTGGAATGTTGATGCTGCTGTTACCTAGGATAAAGGTAGCCAGCCCACTGGGCTGGTAGCCATTTTGCTCAAGGCATCAGGGACAGGAATGGGAAGTTCAACAGTAGCTAACTAGTTTGACTGCCTCATCTCCAACATCTTTGCTTATTTATAGGAAAATGAAGAGGGCCTATAATATAAACATAAAGAACTTATCTCTAATATTAGTGGTGAATTTAACAGGGTTCAACAGTGTTTAATGTTTGCCTAGTTACCCAGGGAGAGATCTGTTTCCCCTAATCAGAGTTAGTAAGGATTTGACTTGATAAAACATTGCGAAACTGTATCCCTGAGTTAATGTATCATTTTTGTTTTCACACCAAAAAATATGAAAAAAGGGTTTGCGATTACTTTTTCTTATCCTGGATTCAAACACTATTATTTTTCTCAATCACCCATGCTTAAATGACTATGAAAATGTACCCTAAAGATTAGCGACAGCTGAGCATTCTCTGAGACGCAGTTTATATGCCAGTATGAATCCCAGAGGAACTAATGTAGGCCAGAATCTCCCATAACTGGTCTGTCATGCATGTTGAGTCTCCTTCAATCCATTCCTCACATTACAGAGAGAAAGGCTGTTCATAATCAAAATGTATTGCCACTCATCTTCCCTCCAAAACCTGTTTAAGATACTTTAGTGGCTTTCTTTTGCTTTTAAAATAGATTTAATATGATCCAAAATTATCTTTTGTCCTAGCCTTGGGTTCCACCATTGTTCTTTCTTCTCTGAACATTTTTCTCAGCAACTTACAACAAATATGCCCCATCTGACTCAGTAGGCACTGTCCATTTCATCTCTCTGAAATACTCTGGTCTTTAATTGAGTTGAGCATTAGTTTTCACTCTCAGTCAAATGCAACTTCCTCAAGGAGGCCTTGCCTCGACTTCCAGTCCTGTTCCCAGAGCATTAGAAAGCACAGTTGAAATGAGTTTATTCATGGTTCTGTGGCTAATTTTGTTTTCCCCCACTGAACCATAATATTCATGTCACTTTTGGATCACCAGGAACCTAGTTTATCATGTCTTTCATAAAGTGAGTACTCACTAAAATTAGTTTAGTATACTGTTTTAAGTATAAGTTCAAAAATGATAGGTAAGAGCTATTTAATTGTCCTATGTATATGAAATGACCAGAAAAGAAAAATCTAAACAAAATAAATTAGATGCCTAGAGTTGAGAATGGGGATGAGATTTAGATACAAGTTGGAATGAGATATTTTATTGGGGTAACAAAATTTTTCTGAAGTTCACAAATCAGCAAATTTGATAAATAATATCATACAAGATGGATGATTTCTTCACTGCATATAAATTATACCTCAGTAAAAGCATGAAATATAACTGGCCATACTTACATGAGACTCCTTCTTAAGCATGTGTTCTGTCTTGATGAGCCATGCCTACCTTTATGCACACTGTCCATTTGTTTATCATACTATCTTTAAAGCAAATAGAGCAAATGTACTTTTATCCTCTCTGAGAAATGTCTATTATAACTGCTTGCTTTCTTTGGAGATGCCAGGATTTGTTTTGCCTTCAAATCTTTGTGTCCTGGACACTGGAGACTGGGATAGAGACATTCAGTTGGCTATAAATTGTCTCTAAGTGGCTACCTATAACAAGGGTTGCACTGGGTGACCTCTTGAATGCTCTTCTTATCTATTGATGTAAGATCGCTCACTTGAACTCAGAGCTTACTATTTCAGAAAAGGTTACTAACCAGCGTGCTACAGGATCTCCTATCTCCACCTTGCACACGCTGGGATTACATCCAGGCTACTATATTCACCTGTCATACACTTGGGCAATAGAGATCCAAGCTCTGACTCTCATTCCTGCACAGAAATTGCTTTATCTGCTGAAACATCTTCCATGCCCATATTTTTTCTTTAAAATTCAATTTTCAGTTATTGATCACCACTGTTTAAAACTAAGATGACTACTTTTGTTTGTTGATCTTGCTGATTTCACTTACTAGCTCTTAGAGGTTTTATTTACATTCTTTGAGATTTTCTCCAAAATGGTCTTGCCATTTGGTAAAGGGAATTTTGTATTTTCCTTTACAAAAATCTTCCTTTTATTATTCATTAGTCTTGCTAGAAGTTTATGGATTTTATAGAGCTTTTGATTTCATTGATTTTTCTTTTATGTTCAGTGCCATTGATTTCTGTTCTTGTCTTCATTATTTCTTTCTGCTTGATATAAGTTTATCTTCATTTTCTGAAATTGAAGTGAGATAGTGTATTATGATGATGAGACATCTCTTGCTTTCTCATGTAAAAAATACAGTGCCATAAATTTTCTTGTAATCAGTACTTCAGTGCCATTTTGTAAGATCTAAGAAGTGATTATTTGATTTTGGTTTTGTTTCTAATTTTGGAGATCTAACCTGGGGTTTTTGGCATACTAGAAAATTGATTTACCATAGAGCTATAGTCCCTTAGTTACATTTCTGTTTTTTGTTCTAATTAGATTTTCAAGAAATTAATACTTCATTCACTTACAATTTAATAGTATACTGTTCAATTTCCAAACATTCACTGTGATTAGAGAATACGCTCTATATGATCCCATTTCTTTAAATTTGTTAAGATTTGTTTTACAATCCAGAATTTAACCTGTCTTGGTCAATATTCTGTAAAGAATATTCTTGTAAAGAATTTTCCTTGTGCCATTCAGCCTGAATTGTTAGACAATACCTTTGTTTGATGACATTATTCAGTTCTTGACTACCTTGATCATCTTAAACAATAACTTGATGATTTTGTCTTCTAATTCTACCTGTTACTACTGCTAATAAACCCTCCATTTACACATAGAGGTTTGCCAACTTTTCAATTCTATCTGGTTTTGATTCACATATTCAAATCTCTACTGCCGGTGTATATATGCTATCTGTATTTCTCTTTGCAAATTAACCTTTATACCACTTTGTAATAGTCTTCTTTATCTTTGACATCTTTGTTTGAGATTCAAATATGTATGATACTCATTTATCATCTTGAGCTTTCATTAAACATGGTATTTGTTTTCATGTAGTTATGTCATTATATTTAAAGTGTGTTTATTATGTATAACCTATACTTGGGTCCTATGGATGTTTAAGTTTATTTTGATATTTTTACAATTTAATTGTTATTCAAATTATTCACATTAAATGTAATTGTAGACAACTCTGATTTCTAATCTATCATTTATTTTGCTTTATATTGGTTTTTGTTAATTTTTCATAGTTTTTTTTCATTTGTTTCTACTCTTCTTTCTTCTTTAGTGTTATTTAAACATTAGCAATACATGTTAATTTACCTATCATGCATTTGATGATATACTTTAGATTAGCTTTTTTTATTAGCGATTAGTATCCCTAATGAATTTTTTGATAGTCTGTTGAGATCTAATAAATTCCCACTTCAGAAGAATGTAAGAATTCTACTAGGCTGTATTTACACTTCCCTTACTCCATTTAAAATCAAAGAAAATCTTGCATATATTTAAGGACCAGTTTTTTCTAAAATTTTATCTATATCATCTTTTCTTAATTTCTTGAATTTCTCTATGACTCTGGAGATCCTTTAGAATAAGTAGAGATCCCCTTTCTCATAATTTTAGATGCCCGTGGCTCTGCTGCCATCATTATTATTGTCAGAACAACCACTATCTTCTCAAAGCAGTGAGAGAAGAAAATAAGAAAATCAACTGAAATAGTGGATTCCTCTACTGTCCGAGGTTTTTTCTCTTTCTCTCTCCTTTGTTTTTCTGCTTTCTGAATAAGAACTAAGCTTCTGGAGCCTATCTTGGGTTCTGTATTGTATTGTGTTCCGGGATGGAGACATCAGGATGAAAAATGGCAGACTTAGCACCAATTCGGTGGCATTTTGATTGCTCTTCAGTTTGCTAGTATTTACTTTTCAATTTCCTAAATAGGTTATAAATGCCATGTCTGTATTCAGTAATTGAGACAGGGTAGAGTGTGGTCATGCCATCTTATCTTATGCTATAATTCCCTGCCATCAATTTTGCAACTACAGAATTAAAGCTAGCCATGGTAGCACTGCTTAATTGGGTTAAGAATATTATTTTACTATTACAGAAAATTCTTATCTAAGAAGATATAATTGTATGATATTTTAATCATTCCAGACACATCCTATAAATTCATACATTTTAATAAAAGAACTCTTGAATAACCCTCATCAGAGTAATGAACCCATAAGAATGGCTCTAAGTGGCTTTTCATGTGATTGTTACTTGTCAAGCTATGCTTTAAAAATTCATCCTTCGTTTTCCACAAATTTCTAACTATTAATATGTATTTTAATCTTAATCATGCTCTGACATTGAATTATCTACTATAAATCAGGTCCCCAAAATTTGGACATATCTTATTCTTAATTCATTCTTTTTGAGACATTTCTAAAACTCAAATAGTGATACCTTTTACTAAGCCAGTAATACTTAATAAACCAAGAGATCTTATGATATATATGTATTAGATAGTGTACCTAAACAAACAAGATATTCAAAGATACAGGAATGGATTTATTATGAGGTACTGCTTGTAAAGCTACAGGAACCAGTAAATGCTATAACCTGTCATCAAAGTAGATGTTGAGGAAGATGTATGAAGTAGGTGTAATGCAAATATGAAAGTCCAGATCTCAGTCAAAATATTTGAGATCCTAGGCTTCTGATATGTGAGGAAAGGAGAGGATGAATGTCCCAGGTCAAGCAAAGAAAATATTGATCCTTCTCCCATCATTGCTTTCTGTGGATCCAATAGAACTCACTCACACTGAAAACGTCTTGTTTTCATTATTTAGCTTACTGATTCAAATGTTTCTATCTTCCAGAAACACTCTCCAAACACAGAAGAAACAATATAGCAGTATTTTGCAATTTCTCTGGGGATCCTCTGATCCAGTGAAGCTGACATATAAAATTAGACATTAAAATTGTCTATGCATATGCTGAAGTCAGCAGCTAACAGACTTTACTTCCCAGATAGTCTTATGAGACAATGGTAAATGTTGAAAATATTCAGCAATTACTTCTACTTTCACAAAAGTAAAGTAGTTAGGACAGATCATTAAAGAAAAGTCTCAGGTGTTGTAAACGGCAGGAGCAGCGGGCTGTATCCTGCCCGGCTCCCAGCCACATGGCCGCATGTCCACATGGCTATACCCGGAATACACAAATCACACACAAACTGGATTCATTTAAATTCTGCCTGACCCATCATCACCAGCCTCTTCTTGGCTAGCCCTTACATCTAAACTAACCCATTTTAAAAGTCTGTATGTCACCACGAGGTGGTGACTTACCAGACGATTCTAAGGTACATCCATCTCCGGAGTAAGATCATGGCAGCTCTCTCATTTCCTTTCTTCCCAGAACTTCCATTATGTCTACTCCACCCACCTAATGGCTGACCTATCTTACAAGCCAAGGCAGCTTCTTTATTAACCAATGAAAGCAACAGAAATAAAGATGGACCCTCTTACATTCAGGAAGTATATATATCACAAATAAGAGCAGTTCTCTGGATCTTACCCTCCAAACAGGTCAATGGGAGGTTTCTATATTTTGTTGCTTTCATTTGCTTTGTTACACACAATACCAAAAAAGAATGAGAAATTTATTTCCTCATTCTTGTAGGGCTTGTAGGATAGTTCAATATAAAAAAGGTACCTGCTGTCAAGCCTAACAACTGAGTTCAATCCTGGGAACTCATATGGTGGAAGGAGAAAATCAATTTTCTCAAGTTGTTCTCTGACCTTCCATGCATGTCTTATGGCATGTATGTAAACATGTACACATACACACAAATAAATGAAAAAAAGCATGTTTCCTATCTTAACTTATGTGGTTAATTCCAACTTTCTGAGTTTTTCCCATAATTCCAGACACTCTAAAATTTATGCTAAATTTTGTTCCTTCATCTCAAATCACTGCCCCTTGTTTTTGTATGTAAGAACCCATCATCTGTTTGGTAAAGAATCAAATTATTAGGCCACAAAATGGGTTGGCATCTAAAGACATTTGCCATCAAATCTGGCAACCAAAGTTCAAACCCTTGAGGACACATGATAGAAGGGGACAAGTGACTCGTGCAAATTGTTCTTTGATTTCCACATGTGCCCCATCCAAACAAATAACAAATGTAAATAAAGTTTTAAAAGAATTGAATTATGTATTACTTGCAAAGTAAATGCCACATGTGTTGACTTCAGCATGTACATGTGTAATTAGATGTGTCTGAATGAAATGGGAGAAATAACTCATTTATGTGTATTCCAAATTACTTACAGGCAATCTTACTGGACTGTTCGCACTGTCTTGTTAGATTCTGCAAAGGCTTTCCCTCTTTATTGCTTTTATTTTAAACAGAACTGACATTGATTTTTTTGTTCTCATATTAAGTACAGTATAAACAAATGTTAAGGCGATGTGATTGCTTAACTATGTACTACGATTATAATAGCTATGCTACTATCTTCCCATATATTCTCCAGGTCCTTTTCAATGACCTAGTCTCTATTTCTCCTTCAACACTCATTTAACTCTTCTTCTTTCCCTCTGCTTCCTTCTTTAATTAATTTCTATTGAGATCAACTCACTTATACTCACACAAGGATTTATTTCTGGCAAAGTATACAGTGATAAAGCTATGTGTACTAGCATTTTCCTTGAGGGAAATGTACAGTGGGGAAAGGATTTATATAATTATGTTCTTCTTTGGGGATTTTATATCTGTTCTCTGGACTTCTTATCAAACCAACTTACAGGGCTTTTCTGTACAACATTTTTATTCCCCTGTTTACAATGGCGTTAGTATGCATTGGACCCCTGTGAGAACTGCTAAAAACAAGGATTATCATTACTCTTCTTGGATAGTTTAGGAAACTGAGGTTCATCCATGAGAGAGACAAGATATACTAAATAAGGCAGTTTTTCAATGATATTTTTATAATGATTTTTTTGCCTTTTTGATTTTTTCATTTTTAAATAATTTTTATTTACTTGCCATGCTTGTGAATGTGTGTGTGCACATCCAGTTCATGGAACATGTGTAAGGGTTAGAGAACAACTTTGGAAAGTTAGTTCTCTCCTTCTACCATGTGGGATCCCAAGATCAAACCCAGAGCCAGGCATACAGTGTCTTTACTTGCTGAGCTATCTCACTTTTTTTATTTACACATTCATTTGCTTATTCAACAAATAACATCTATACTAATAGACATATTTTTTAGTTAGGTGCTAGATCTAGCTCCTGGGTCATTCCTATAAACCTTAATGCAGACATGAAACACGACAGCACTTTTGCCTCTGGGTAACAGAATTCTTGTGTTTAATTAACTCTTAATTTTCAGACCAAGCCCACACATATTTCAGCCTAGTCCTAGCTTAAGTAAGTGAAAGTGAGGCATGCTGGGACAAATATAGCATCCCAGCACTTGGGAGGTGGAAGTAGAATGACCAAAGTTCAAGATCATCCTTGGCTGCAGAGGATGAGGCCAATTTAAGATATGTGAGACTCTGTCTAGAAAAAGAAAGATGGAGGAAGACAGTAATTGAGTAACAGACATTATTACCTTAGAATTCAAAATGATTAGTTATAAAATATGATTCATTCTTGAAATTACAGTCATATACACTTTTCCTCTCTATATAGTTTCTCCACCTTTAACTACTTGCTTCTGACTAGGGATATTGACAGACCTAAGACACCCACTGAGAGTAACATCTTCTAATGTCCTATAGCATAGAAGCAAATATATGATTAAAACTATTCAATTACAGAGGTTTTAAAAGTAATAGATTTTGAAAGTTTCTAGTTTAAAGAAATCACAGATGTCTGAGATGGTTGTTATGCCAATAAACCTGAAATTGTTGCTTATTGCAATGTATATTAAAATGATTTTACTCTCATTGGGGTGGGTGGGGTTAATAGTGCAACTTGGGGTTCCCTGCCTGAAGGGAGTATGTAGAAAGTGTCACTTGGGACCAGGCAGGACATATCTTAGGGCAGGTTGCAAGGGATAGAAGCTAACATGAAAGACAAGCTTTCATACATAGTCCATACTTGCATGGAACTCATCATACACGTCTTATTTCATATGTGGAATCTGGATCTCTCTCTCTCTCTCTCTCTCTCTCTCTCTCTCTCTCTCTCTCTCTCACTGTGTGTGTGTGTGTGTGTGCATGTGTACATTTATGTAGGACCTAAAATTATAAAGGTTACTATGAGAGGGGACAGAAAGGTCTAATGAAAGACAGAAATGGGAAATAAGGGAGCATAGTGGAATATGTGACATGAATAGAAAAGTGGGTAGTTTGCAAGAGAAAGAGGACCAGCCAAAGGAGTTATTTGGGACTCAGAAAGCAATGAATCATATAACTAAAAACAAAGTGTACTGATTCACACACACACACACACACAAAGGTGTGTGTATATGTATGTATGTGTACTTATGAAATATCACAATGAAATCATTACCATATATATATATATATATATATATATTTGTTTTTACTCTTGTAAATAAACGCTCATAGTAATTGTCTCTTTCTATCTTTTTGAAGATGCAGTAGGTCAGTTACTCCCATGGGGGAGTGGCCACATTTCCTCTATTGGAATCACTGTATGATATTCCCAAAAGACAGGTTTTACTCTGATTCTGGATTTCAAAAGGAGGAAAGAAAGAGCTTAGAATGATTTTCTTATATTGTAAACTACAGAATGCAAACTGCGAAAAGCAAAGCGAAGGCGGCCCTGGGTGAGAGAAGGCAGAGAACAGAGAATCAATTGTCTAGCAGATGAGAAAGTGCCACACTAGCTGTTCACCATGTGATCGATCCTCGGGTTTAAGAAATAGAGGATTCTCTTTATCTGGCATGAATGGCACACAGGGGCTGGCATTACAGTTCCCTTTTGTCCACATTCCACAGGGAAATCCTTCTGGTTACTGTCTAGGGATCACTCCTCTGCTCCTCCCTTGGGGCCTTGTGGGAAGGACCCTGAGCTGCAGTGTTTCTCCTTGCTACAGCAGCTCCCCCTCCCACTACCACCTGCTACTTGTCCAATGGCTGCTTCCCCACCATTTCTCCTGTTTGCCTGTCTCTATAGACAACCTAGTTTTGGTTGTGATCTCTTCATTGTACCTTCTACTTTTTGTTCCCCACCTTGTTGATTCCAGTGTGTGCTTGCTGTTTAATTCCCTCTTTAGTGCATGTCTCATTTCTCTACAAACTGCTGCTCCGTCCCACTTTTCATCTCCACTTTGTCCATTATCACTTTGGTTTGCACACCCTCTCTCAGCTTTGTCCACAGCTTTGGTCTATCTAGCATTTAGCCATCCATATCTTTCTGTCTTACTATTGCAGATTGCTAGACCTGATGCATTGATTTACACCCCTCCTACACAAACACACACACACACACACACACACACACACACTTTTTTCTCTTGCCTGAGAAAAGAGTTACTAGCTTAACGATTGTGCTTTTCAGGCCTCTTCAACTCAAAGCCCACAAATTATCATTGATCAAGGACTTTCATTAAGCGCATCATTAAGCAAACACTATTCCTCAACACACCCAGACTCTGTCGCTGAGGAGATGAGGGCAATTCTGTGCTAAGTTCACAGAGGAATATGGCATGAAGAGCAGCCCTTCATCTCCATGGGGCCCGCTCTCATCTCCACATGAGCACATAACTGGCAGTGACATAAATCAATTTTTTACGGATTAACACGGACTTCTGTGCAGAAGACAGGCAGGGCCTCCTAGTGACTTGCATCTGAAGAATGATTCTGATTTCTTTTCTTGCCCCTTTCATATAAAATAAATACAGAAACTTGCAGTTAAAAGGTTTCTGAATGCTGGCAAACCTTTGTTGAATGAAGCAACTTGCCAGGCACTGCTCAACTTCCCTTGCTCCCAGAAATGCTAGGGAACCACCTTCCACACCTCTGTTCTGTGGGCACCCCTTAAGAAGCCATTGTTTCTATTTTAACTGTTAAATGTGGCTGCTGAGTCCCCATTTGCCCCTTTGAAGCCCAGCAAAAAGGGGAAATCTGAGGGAGAAAAGCACCTGGAAAAGCAGCCCAGTAGCAAACATCAAAATGACTGTACCCAGCATGTGCTAGCCCAAACGAAAAAAAAAAAAGACAAAAAAAATCAGTATCAGTAAAGCTCAGTGGGAGCCAATAGTGTGTGTTTCTTATTCCTGAAACCCCAGCAGGCTTCACTGTACCCACGCAGACAAACTTTTGAAATGTAAAGGAGAAAAAAGAAAGAAGGGATGATTAACAAAGCTAAAAAGCATGCTTAGATGATGGTTCATTTCTCAGAAAGGCCTTTCCTGCATCATTAATATACTCTGCACTGGATGAAAGTCCTCAGCATCCAAAGCGGGTAGTAATGGCCCATCAAGAGATAGATACCATGTCAGCTTCCTAATGCCTTATCAAAGGATTATTGAAGAATACAGTCATCTTGATACAGGTTTTAAAGAGTTACATGAAGACAAATGAAATGCCTCTTTCCTTCACACATTTTCCCCTACCATTTCTGACAATATCTTTCATGCATAAATCATACAGCTCTGACAGTCTTTTGCTGGGCCTCTCATATTAACAATAAAACCCAGACAAGGCCAGAGGTCTGAGAAAGTGCTCTCTGTTCATTTAAAGATACAGAATTGTGTTCACAGCATATTAAAGTCTGGGGAGCAGTGGGCTTCTGTGCATGTTACTAGACTATCAGTATGGATAGAACAACTGGGATTTATAACACAGAAAAGGTAGCCCACACCAGTGGCTTTATTCAACCCAAGTGTCAGTGGACATCTGCCTGGTGGTTCCATAAAGTAGTAGAAGCTGACTCATCTGTGCACAAGTCTCTTGTGTATTATCAGTTTTGCCTTGTTCCCTTCCATCATACCTCCCTACCTTTGCTACTAACCTCAGGCCTTGAACCATAAATAGTTCATTCCTCATCTTTGTTCTCTGCCTCTCTTCATTCAATACTGTGTCCTATTGCTTCCCTGTCATTGGTTGGATTGGAAGGCAGCAACGAGAGAGTTTTGCTATATATTTCACACTGTTCTAGAACTTCCTATATAATCCTAGCTGGCCTTGAACCTATACTGATCCTTGTGACTCAGTCTTGCAGAACATTTACATTGTAGACACGAGGCACCATGCTTCTGCTTTGTGACTCTTTTATATCATTTTGAATCTACTCATTTATTCCTGTGCTGTTCCCACTTAGCAACTTATTATCTTTGGTTGTGGTAGTATAATGATCTCTGCATGCTCTTCCACCCACTTCACTGTAGCTTCTCTCTTGAAACTCGGCTCAGATTACACAGCACTCTACTTCTCTTTTCCATCACAAAAGTATGAATGAATTCATCTTGCTTGCCCAAGAGTTCCACTGCCTTGTTCTGGCACTTGATGCCACCCCTTGTGAGGGTTCAGAAACCTCTCCCATATGTATTCCACACCATTTTGCTGATGCTCACCCTCTCCTCCAGCTTAGCTACTTGTTGTTCCCAATGCACCCAACAGATGGCTAAGCCACAGCTGTTTGTTTCAGCTGTCCCTACCATCTTTTCCACTGTGCTCCTACCCTGTACTTATGCATTCTAATCTTTCTAGTCCTTTGAGACTCAGTTCAAAGGTCAATTCCTCTGTAAAGTCTTTTCTGTTTCCCATAGCCAGAGGTGACTATTTCATCTTCTGACTCACCCAAAATTAATAACATCTTTTGTGTTTGCCATTACCTAGCCTGCACTGCAATAATTCCTCCACATAGAATCACCAGAAGTTTTCAGAAATTGTCTTGTTTCCTAAGTGCTATTATCATAATATTTCTGCTTCTCAGAATTTCTGTTGAAATCTTAACCTCCTATGCGATTTAGTAAGAGGTGGGGACCGTGGAAGGTCATTAGGTCATCAGGGCAGAAAGCTCATGAAGGCGATCAGTGTCCTGAAAAAAAGAAGCCTAGTGAGCTCATTCTTCTCATGAGGACAGAGTGAGAAGGCATCACTGTAAAGCAGGAAATGCACCCTCACCAGAAACTAAGCCTGCCAGAACTGAGAGATACAAAGTTCTCCTTACAAGTCACCCAGTTTATAGTATTCTGTTACTGCTGCTTGAACAGACTAAGACATCTTGCCTATATGTTCTTTGTAACAACTCTTTTACATAGGTGTGACTTTCAAATAAATAAACTGAAGCTTACAGCTGTTAGGAGATGAGTCACATCTTTCGGCAGATGATGGAGTTAAATCTAGGTTTGATCCTTCAGTTCTGAGTGCTTTTAACACCTGTCTGGCCATATGAAAAAAACCTGATGTTAGTTTCTTTTTGACAAAGGGAGACAGTTTCTAATAGGATGATAGTTGCCTGATTCAGTTCATATCCCTATGCCCATCATCCCGATGATTTGGATGCATAGAAACTAGCGGAGAGTGGAAAAGATGGGTATCTCCTAGATTTGGCCATGCTGTAATTATACTTCCTTGGTAAATCAGTTTTGTGACTTGGTTTTCAGTTTCCTGATATATAAAATGGATATAATAATAATTGTTCTTACAGTAAAATTAATTAGCTAATTAATTAATTCACTCTATAAATCTAATTGGCTTGTATTTGAAATTCTAGAATAGGCAAAAAACCCTCATATTTAATAATATATTGGATTGAATCTTTCTCTGGACATGACAGATGTTTTAAATTGGGAACAGGTTTAATTTTCTGAGGAATTTAGCCTGTCTGGTTCTATTTAATGTTTGGTCTTTTCTGACCTAGGTGCAATGGGCTAGCCTAAAACAGTGACTTCTCATAAACTTTAGTGTTATTTCGCCAGCATGAAGAGGAAAATACACCAGCCAAACACAAATGAGGTATCTAAAGAATATCAGAGGATCAGTCCGTGCTACCTCTTTCCTTATCCCTTTCGAGCATGCCCTTAGTCTGGGTGTTATCACAGTTGAGAAATAAGAATCCTGGAGATAAATTCTCCTACACTTGCCACCAATGTTTTGCCTTACTACATCCTAGGAGAAATCAGCCAAGCAGATTATTTCGTAGTAATTTCTCTTTTCCCTTTTCTATTCTTTTTTCCTTTAAAATTTACCTCTCTCTTAAAGCAATCTTTTAAAGTTATAATACAAAGAAATGTGTTTTGTTATGGCATTTATATACTTTGTTCTTATTAGTTCTCCCATTGACTTCTCCCTTGCTTGCTGGTCTCCTTCCTCCCAACACCCATATCTCATCTGTGCTTTTGAGTGCTTTCTAAGGTTTACTAAATAAGAAATGTTCAGAGATGCCCTCATGAGCCTACTTTCTTTTGCTAAAGTTGCTCCCAGCAAATAGTAAGCCATTTAACCTCTGTTCCTGCTTTGTCCGTAACTCTGACCAGAACACACCCACGAATCAGATCCATTCATTTGCAGTCAAAAATAACACTGATTTCATGCAGAAAGCAAATTTGTGATAGGGTGAATTTGTAGTGTATGGGCTAATTGAATACAATTGACTAGAGCATAGGGCTCAACAGACTAGGGTTTCTGGGTTAACCTCTAGGTGGACTTTTAGGCTCTTTTGTTTTATCAAGCTCTCTGCTTGTCACAGATAACTTTTATTCTGAATAGTTACTAAGAGACTGAATCATTGCTCACAAATGGAAATGAAAAGTAAAGATGTGGATCAGGTAGGCTATTTCAAAAATCAGAGAAAACAGAAGTCTTAAAAAACCAATAATTTTCCAAAGTGACACTTTCTCCCCACCAGGAAATCCCTCTATCCAGAGCAAGAAATGCAAAATCACCTGCTTCCCAAAGTTCTTCTTTATGGCTCTATTCCACCACTCTACTCTGTTAGAGTAGAGAACAAGAAATTTCTAGAATTCAATCAGTTTGGAAGACAAGTGCAATCAATGAATAAGAAGAGAAAACATGGTTTTACATGGTAGGTTAATCTTTCTCTCTACTAACAACATGGCAAGAACACAAATAACGCACTTTGAGTAGACAGATATGTAAAAGTTTTGAAATTATTGAACTAAAAGTAGTGACAATATATGAAATTGACACAATTGCTGCGGGAGCTCCTTCTGCTCCTTTAGCCAATAGCCTTTAAGATACAAGCCCACTGGGGTGTGGTCTCTTTCATTTTAAAAAAGCAGCGGCAGCCCTATGCTTGCTCTCTTGCTTCTGGCTCCTGTTCAGACTGCTAGACTCTCTGTTTCCTGTTTGTAAAGAGAGGACTGTGGTTTGGGACATTGATCTGTAAGTTTTTTCCCCTTCAATAAATAACCCCTTTTAATAATAAGTTCCAAACTGCTGTGGGATTGTTTTGCGGCATTACACAATGGGTATATGATTGCAAAAGTGTTGCTTGGGGGGGGGTTTCCAATTTCTTCACTGTAAAAATAAAACTGCTTGTTACAAAACTCCGTTTGGGTCTTTAAATGAAATAAAGCATGTAATTACGTAAACTTCCTAGGTGTTCAAATAACAAGTACTGCAAATTCAACAACTGTACACTGCTCATCTACTCTAAATATGTGATATGAGCAAGCTGCTTCTTCTTTATTGACTTAGATCATGGGAAATGTTTTAACTCAGTAATAATAAATGCTTATGTCAATTCCAAAACTGATGCTGCACTAGAACCCTACGACAACTGATTTGTATATTTTATTTAACAAACAATTATCCTTATTAAATCAGAAAGAAAAAGTTTTAATACTAAAAGCTGTTATTTCAGCAGTGTGATTTCAGGGTGACACCTGAAAAAACACCACAGTGGCCCTCTAGAACTCATGGGCATTGCTTGAATTTTGGAGATAACCCCTCTCTATATCAACAGGCCTCAGTTTCAACCACAAAATTCACTTGGCTGGGGCTGTAAGTGCCTTTAATTGCTGCCCAACCTTTCATCTAGGGAAATGATGGCTGCAGCAAGAAAGAAAGCTTTGTGACTACAAACTTCCTTGCAGACTAGAATACCCAACACTTAATTCTACCTCCTTCATCAAATAACTGATGTGTTTCTGAGCAATCAAGACCCAATCTCAGCTCTGCCACTTACAATTAGAACTACAACCAAACACTGAGCAGAGACTGGCATCACTTCCCCGTAGGGAGGGCTGCAGGAGCCGGATTGGGGAAGCAGAAGGGACTCTGACGTATGTGATGAGTAAAGCTGAACAAAGGGGAGAGCACCAGGTTCACAATACCCTCTTCCCAGCATGTTTATCACTTACTCATTTCTCATTGTAGTCATCACTCTGTAGCCATGTGCATCTTAAGAAGCTGACAGAGTTGCCTTTTCTGGCCATCTAAAGAATACTTAGCAAGGGTGGTGACTGAGACTACCTACTATAAAACTGACATCAGTAATTATACCTTCTATAATTCTTTGTTTTTAACCCTCCTAAATAAAGCACAGAAGGATGATTCATGCTTCCAGATAAAAGTAAAGGTATGTTGTAACAGGCTATTGGAGAATATTATTTAAAGGTGTGTGATTTTGTTTATGCTGCATTTGTTTAACTCTGTGAAGCTGTGATCATTGCTTGATGGTCTAATAAAAAACTCAACAGCCAATAGCGAGGTAGAAACAAGGATAGGTAGGGTTGGCAGGCAGAGAGTATAAATAGAAAGAAAAAAAGAGGAAGAAGAGCAACAGAACAAGGAGAGGAAGATATTAGGGGTCAGCTACCCATGGAGTAAGAGAGAAAGGATTACAGAAGAAAAGGAAAAATCCCAGAGGCAAAAGGTAGTTGGGATAATTAAAGAAAATGTGGCAAAAAAAAAAAAAACCGAGCCAAGCTAAGGCTGGGTAATTACAAGTAAGAGAAAGCGTCCTTGTGAATTGAGATCCAGGTGGTGGACCCCCAGAAAAGCAAAATCAAACAGCAGCACCAGGCTTCCTCTAGGGGACCACCAGGTACCTCCCAAATAATGACACGGAGATTTATTATTCGTTTTGAATTCTCGGCCTTAGATTAGCTCTCATTTCAATCTGCTTCTCTTTATGTTTTGCCTTGGGGCTTTTTAACCTTTCATTCTTTCTGTATATCTTCCTTTCCTGCTGTCTCCATGTCTGGCAGGCAGCTGCCGGGTTTCTGGTCACAGGTTTGTCCCTTTCTTTCTTTTCTTTCTTATTCCCTCCTCTCCTTTTTCTTGAGCTTAGATTTCTTCTCCTATTTATCCTCTCTGCCTGGCAGCTGTGCCTATCTCTCTCCTGCCTACATATTGGATGCTGAGCTCTCTAAGACCAATCAGGTGCCTTAGGCAGGCAAGGCGAAATAAATGCAACACATCTTTTCATAATTAAGCAAAAACAGGGTAAACAAATGTAACACATCCTTACATCATTAAACAAATGCAGCATAAACAAATGTAATACACTTACATACTTAAATATCCCACAACATTATGTTCTTTGCCTTTTACAATGCTGGGCTTCACCATCCCCCAATTCCATCTTACCTTTTGTCTCATTCAACCTCAAACATCCTGTGGGTATCATCTTTGACCTCTCTAAACTATACAGGTCTTTCTTTACTCAGCAGGGCTGAACATTCACTTGGGGCTGCCATAGCATGGTGATCGTTGTTTATCAATGCTTTTATTCGTTCTAAGGACTGTTTGTAGGGGGAGAAGACTCTTCATCCCACTCACATATATGCCATTCTCTCCTACCTTGTTGCCCCCATTCACTTCCATGTAGAAATGGATGATTCCCTTACTTCTCACATGATCTCCTTGAGGTCTAAGGGTGTGGTTTTTATTATTCTCCACAACTTTAGCTTTTTTATCCTAAGCTCGTGGTAATTAGCTGAGAATTCTTTCCTAGGATTTGTCAAATTAGTAAAGATTTCATTAGTTAGATCACACCAAGCTCATTATTGGCTCATATGTGAATTGATTCAGCTCTCATTAAATAGGAATTAAAATATTTTCTAGTTGATCTTTATTTTTGGCATGTATTTTAGCATATTGATGGCACTGTAATGACTTCAGGAAGCAGAGCTATCACAGATTAAAAATTAATTTTTCTCTAATGCCGATTATTGAGGGTCAATTGACATTTTCATCTTGGGATGTGATTTTCAGGTACCACAGGTTCAATCATGAGCTGAATGTAAAATCCTGGACTTTGAAAGGCAAGTCAAAGAAATCATGCCAATTCTGGAGATTAAAAATGGTCTATTGCTTTCTTTGGGGCTGACCATGAAAGGAAATAATCATGTATAGAATTGCTTTGCTTTTGGGGAATTGCTTTTGTTATTTTAGTAGCAAACCAGATTTATTTTCAGAAATGAAATGTTTCTCCCAATAATTTCCGAGGACTGCACTATGAACAACACTTGTACTTTGGCTGTCACTTTGCCCTTCTGCATTATGCTGCCACTCACAACCTTTCCTGAAACCAAGTAGTCAGGAGCCTCCTATAGTTAAATAGATGAAAAATGTACCAATGGCCCCTCCCCCCCACACACTTAGGGGCCATTTTAGGTCCCAGAGCTGTTTTCTATCCATTTAGGTCACTTAACACCTTATCAAGTCAGGTCATTTAGTGAGCATTAAAATTAATGTCCAAAAACATTAAACGAAAGTGAACATATCCGGGAGATTTAATCACTTTATCTAATCATCCTAAGGGGTCTAAAAGCTATACAAGCAGTCCATAGAAGGAGTTACACCCAAAAGGTCAAAGGGGACAGACTATCCTAACAACAGATCACAGGCTTCAAAACAAAGGCCACTCACAATTGACAGATGCTAGTTGTAGTGATGTATGGAGAGCTTCTTGGATGACCTGAAGTGTAACCCACAATGTAATGACTCACCAGTGAGGAAGAATAGTGGAGAAGAACCAAGGAAGCACTAATCTGGTTAGGAAACATAATCTAGGCCTAGAAACGAGTGTCACTTTCACCCAGACAGTCTTTTTAGCCTTGAAAAATTGGATCAACACAAATAAATGGAGTTCTGAAAGTTCAAAAGGTTTTCTCTTAGAAAAAAGAAGAAAGGGATTCCTTTGTAAAATCAAGCAACTGCTTAAGGAGCAGGCAACACTATTATCGCCAAATGTCTCTCATTACCACTCAGAACAGTTTTTGCCCCAAATTTATGGTAGTTTGAGTTTGTTATCCTTAAACCTTTCTTTATTCCAAGAAAGCCTTTTAATTTTAAACTTGGAAAAAATAATTCCCAACCGACATCCACAAGCAACTGCTACCTCATATTGAAAATTCCACTTTCAAATGGGATTCAATTTTTGCTCATTTTCAGCCTGAATCCTTTTGTTCTGTATAGAGTGTGTATTTCTATTTCCATTGCCTTTTGTGCTTTCTTTTGTTAAGTCTTCTAGCCTCTGCGAAAGAAATTCAAGCTTTTGAAGGTAGACTAATACAACCCAGAAATAACAGATTTCTCAAGAACACACATAGCTACCCTGAGTTCACCAAGAGCAGAGAATATGAAAGAGAATAGTCTAACATGGCAGACAACTGTATTGATAGTACCAACATTATAGTCACTTGAATTGAAGAGTTAAACTAACTTAGCAATTCAGTTATTATACCCAAATCCCAAGGCTTGTTTCATGTAGGAAAATGTCCATGTGCCTTCCAGATGCCGAAAAAATGAGGCCATCACCATGATGTCTGTAGTATGAAGTGTCCCTCAGGAAATTTCTTACCAAAGGGGTTTTTGCCATGGCGGTTGAATGTTGAATAAATAAAACATCTTGTGTTGCTTGCGAAGGCTTTAAAATACAGAGTTTTTATAGTGAACATGTAAGGAAGAGTGGCATAATTATGATGACATAATTAGCCTCTACTAAAATTAAAGGCTAAGTGGCCAGTTATTTTAACTATATTGTAGGTGATTACACCTTGTTCTGTACATATTGTATGTACTAACATCACACACACACACACACACACACACACACATACGTGGGTGCATAGATTCCATTGAAAGTAGATCTGCCCTTCCCCCATCCTGTTAGAATTCTCTCTTTGTTTCAAAATATGAATTCTTTTTCTTCAGACAAATACAGATAAAAGCCATGCACACCGTGGACTCAAACACAAAATTTTGGTTTGAAACTCACAGGATATTCCATCTACTTAAAATGTTGCAAATTCAAGTTCAGGGTGGTTTTAATTGGCTATACTTTTAAAAAATTACTGGGAGCACTACATTTTCTCTGGCTAGGGAAAAGTTATGATACTTTAGTTGTACATAATATTTGAAACTTCAGCATTGTTGCTTGGGTTCAGTTCTAGGTTGGGGGTGGGATGTGGAATGGGGTAGGAGATCAGTTCCGGCTGGTTTCCAATTCAGTCTTGTTTGCAAGTAGGGAAACCTGATCCCACCTACACAAGGTTCGATATAAGAGACCTTTGCTATTTAGGGTGAAGGTCTCCAATTTCGTTTTTTAAAAGGGAAAACCTGGACTCAATCCATCTAAGTGAAGGACATGTTTTTTCAGTTTATTTAAGTCTCAAAGGGAAAAAAATTCCCTTAGACATATTCTTTCGGTTACAATCTATTTTAACCTTTTCCAGGCAAGGGACATTTTCCTCCCCGGTTTCCAATCTATGAATATGACTGATGCATAGTGACAGTCTTTTCCAGATCATTAAAGCATAAAGTTTGTTGTTTTTTTCCATCCAGTATTGACCAAAATGGTGCCTTTATTTACAGGGAGTCAGTCTTATTCAGTGTGCATGCATGCACACAGGCACACATACATATTATCCTTCCTAAGACCAGATAACTTGTCTGTGTGATGATTTGTTGCTCCCAGAACATATATTAACATATATTATTGTAATTCTCAAGTGTGAGAGATGTGAAAATAGAAGTGATACAGAAAATAAAGAGAAATGAATTGATGAAAAAATAAGCACACAGAAAAGGAAAATCAAAAAAATTTTTCTCACAGATACATGTATACTTGGCCCAAATGTGGCAGAATTGACCAAAGGGCATGTTTCTATTCTAAGAACTAACTGCATCAATCCATTGTTTAATATGACAGGTCACTTCTTACAAACAAAACTTAAAACTTGAATGCAACCTGGATGACTGGAGCCAAAACTAAATGTCTAAGTGATTGGCTTCTAGGTTTAATGCACCGTATCTGTTAAGCAGGAAAGAGAAGGTCCCTCTGGGAAATGATCAAACTGCTACATCATTTGTGAATTGGCCCTGTTCACTTTATGAGGTGTGTGACAGAGTTAAAAAGTAGTTTATACATGAATGTATGGTTCATAAATCAATACATAAAGGTAGTTATATCTTTTCTAAATGGCAGTATAGCATTGGTTAAATGACTATTTCCTAACTAATGATATTAAATCCAGAAATTGTTTCTAACCATTACAGATTTTTATGAGAAGAATTTATAACTGAACCCATACAATATTTCATGGAAGACATCTTTATTGCAGTAAACACTGCACTGGACGAGACTGCATTACTCTGGATCTGACTAGTGTCTTGACTTCATAGGATAGGCTTTGAAAATACCAGGGTAAACATGAAAAAAATCATGTCTCCAAAGACCCTGGAATCAACTAAGAGTGCTCCAGACCAAAGCTTCAGGGGATGTGAAAAAAATCAATGTAGAGCAAGGCCACAACAACAAAGGTAGTGTGCCATCATGACTTAGTAGTTGAATCCAACTGCCTTGATACAAGTTCTAGTTCTGCTGTCACTAGCTATGGGAATACAGTAACGTAATGACCCTAAGCTTCAGGTTCCCTATCTGCAATGAACATCATAGTAGTTTACTTATAGTAGAAATGGAAGATTGCACACAGCTAACACTTGGAACAATAACCAAGTCAGCACTGAGTAGGTATCATCTCTTGGTTTTTACTGGTAGATAATGAAACATTCTGAATCATTATTGAAGAAAGATTTCACTTACATGGTTGGCTTCCAGATTACATCCATAGGGTGCCTCTGGTTAAAATTTCATTCTAGTGTTCATATAAGAATTGGAAAAATAAGGATGAGCGAATAATTAGTATAATCTTCTTGAACAATAGGTTATTTTCCCCATTCTTCATAAACCAACATGGTATGTCGAGAGCTCACAGACGAGAGCTCTAACGTATGGTCACTGAAGTGGTATGACTTAGAGTCTACCTCTTCCTTTCAGTTGTAAGTCTGAAATATCTAAAATGAATTCCCTCCACTATCCAGAGACTACACATTTCTGTTTCTGTTTTTGGTGTAGGATACAAATCCCCAAACTGTCTGCATAACAACCCACGCCAACCTTCCTTCGGAATTTCAAGGTTTGCATAAGAAATTGTGTGAAAATATGTGGGTAGAAGCTTGATAATTTCTATTATCTTTATTTATGTATATGTGTCTCTATTTTTTTGTTTTTTCAAGACAGAGTTTCTCTGTAGCTTTGGGGCCTGCCCTAGAACTCACTCTGTAGACTAGGCTGGCCTCGAACTCACAAAGATCTGCCTGTCTCTGCCTTCCGAGCTGAGATTAAAGGTATTTGCCACTACTGTCTGGCTGTGTTTCTTAATTTTAATATGTCTAATAACCCCCAATGATCACAATACAGCATAAATTATATACTCTATTGTAAAACCGAGGGATATGTAGAATTCTGGCTCTAAGTAGTATGTCTTTAATAATTCAATAAGGAGAATGATTGAACCAGAACAGAAAATAACAGAGAAGAAGCCAGACAAAGGGAAAGTATCAAAAGAGTAATTATGTGATTCTAAGAAAATTCTCAGGAAAAGATTTTGCAGAAAGTTTTGTAAAACCTTGGAAATTCCTTTAAATGATTGTATACCTGCATGCCAGGCCAGATAAAATTTTATTAATAGAGATGTGAATGCCTGGTACATTACCTGCTTTCAATAATATATAATATATGTCAGAGAAATAACACAAACAAAGCATATTGACACGTTTTCCAAAATTGTGACCATCCTTGAAGAAGAGCCTCAGGCATGTTCAACAGGGCTTGCTTCTGAAGGAGGCCTTTTAATCCATAGGGATAACAGCTCTATGGAGTTCTTGGCAACCTTGTAATGAGACAAAATGTGTAGGTAAAGGAAGCAATATTGATTCTTCCAATATGTAAGAGCCTAGGCTAATTAATGTGTTTATATTTTTCTCTTTTAAACTTCTAAATTAAGGATATATTCAATACTTTCTCCACATCATTAAAAGCAGATAAAGCTTGTTTTAAAGGAAAGTAAGAAACATGCATCATTACTGATACAAACAAAAGAAGATCACTACAAGTAGACTAGAGTTCTATGTATTTTCTATAAAAATGAAAAATAGAATGAACTCAAACTGAAGAAACATATACAGTGGAAATCTCTTTAAGCTTATCAGCAATAGATACAAGTAACTCAAAGAATTAATGGTGGATAATTAATTGTGGAACTGTCTACAATAACAGTTCCAGAAAAGGACATGAGAAAAATAATGAATGGGGACCAACAATTTAAAGTGATAGGAGACAATTTTCTAGACTCAAAACAGCACATGACATTTCAGTTCTAATAGATTATCAAACATAAAAATCAGACACATACATACACATGCACACACAAAGTATGATTAATAAAAACTGAGAGAAATTGGGGTTCAACCTGAAGATCCAAAAAGCGAAGCAGCCAGCCACTGGCTCTTATCTTGGCTTCAGTCCAAAATGGCCATCCTGCCTCTAGGAATGTCAGAATGAGACTGAGACTGAGAGTTGTCTCCTCCCATTTTATAATCCTCTCTAGCTCTCTAGCTACTGCCTAGTTTCGATAGCAAGCTAGTGTGGCTACTGGGATTAAAGGTCTGTGCCATTGCTGTCTTATTTGTAAGGCTGGACAGTATGGCTGTTTTACTTTTCTGATCCTTAGGCAAGCTTTATTTATTAAAATCCAAATGAAATGCCACTACACACACATCACTACCACCACCACCGGGAGGCAATATTTACACTCTGAAGGTAAAGAAAAAAAATGCTCAACACTATCCTAAGTCGCTTATAGAACAACAAGAACCATACTCACATAAGGGTTTATATAAATAATATTAAATACTAGAAGATCATGAGATATTGATAGAATTTATTTTAAACCTGTATATCTTAACCTCAGTCAAACAAGCTTCCATGAAGAGAGCTAAAACAATCTAACTTCTAGGCATGCATTCTTGAATTCCAAAAGTGTATATGGTAGTCACTTTACAAGTTCTTAATCAGCATTTCATCAAAGTGAATGACAAATATGAGATAATAAATATGAGGTAAAAAATGTTATAGCCAGAAAAAGAAATCTGTGAAAGTTATAGTTAAATCAAAGGATATTTAATAAATAATAGTTTTAGAAAGAAAAAGGAGAATTACATTAAACACTTCATTATTTAATAGGCTACAGTAAAAAGGAGGGCTGTTGTATATGGTGGTGCGGTGTTGTGTTCCCGCACCCAGCTCCCAGCCCCAGGCCTGCTCAGCCACTGGTTGCTTTCTTATGCCCGAAATAACCACATGACAATTATATTCATTTAAATACTGCCTGGCCCATTATCTCTAGCCTTTTCTTGGCTAGCTCTCACATCTAAACTAACCCATTATAAAAGTCTGTATGTCACCACGAGGTGGTGACTTACAGAATGATTCTAAGGTACGTCCATCTGCGGCGGAAGATCATGGCGGCTCTCCCACTTCCTTTCTTCTCAGACCTTCCTTTCTGTCTACTCCGCCCACCTAAGGGCTGACCTGTCTATAAGCCAGGCAGCTTCTTTATTCAACCAATAAGAGTAATACAAAATACAGGAGAACACTCCCACATCAGAGGGCAAAGGAAGTTAGTACCTATATAATAAAGTTCGTGCTAAAACTCAAAAGCTATAAATTCTAGTAATATTACTATAGAGAACAGTATAATAATGGTAAGTTGAGCTCCTGGGGCAGAGAATCAGACTAGCCGAGCCAAATTTTGGCTTCTGTTCACTCACAGTATGACTTTTTTGTTAGTTACTATTCCTTGCCTCTTTTAAATCATGTGTTAAATGAAAATAAGATAATCACTTCACTCAAAGTGCTGTTAATCTTGTACCTTTGTATTTGTAGTTAGCCCATATTTGTAGAGCACTTGGAGTATTCTATACACTATATAGATATTATTGCAATTATTGGCTTTATTGTTCACTCTATATCTTATTTATTTGATTTTTATAATCATAATAGTGTGTGGAAAATTGTATTAAAATTATACTTATAAATATTTGCTTTATAAAGGGCCATTATTAAATGTTATGTTTTGTTTAAAGTATGAAATAACTCCCTCAATCAAACTAATTAGTACATGAAGGTTAATGAAGATATCAGGTTGTTTTTGATGTTTCTTCATCACTATGACTATTAGATTGAGTTGACTTTATAGAGTTCGAATATGGCAAGATACTTGAATTTGCAAGAACTGTGGATGATAGATTATGCCCTCATCTGAAAGTTCTAGGCTATTCTCTTGACATTCTGTCCTACAAACTTCTGACATGCCTACCCAGTCCCTGCAATCTCACATGCCACACCAATTCAAATTTAGTAGAGGTGACTGACTTCTCTTCACAACTAAGAATTAAAACTATGAAAACAAAACTAAGCTATTTCTCTAGTGTTTGATGAGATAAATATGTTGTAGAGCATGGAGAGTCACAATGGCCTATATAAAGAATTAAAGTACATCTGCCACTCACATTTCAATATCAATCCTGAATCATTCTTCACTTATGCTTAGGATAACAGACAATTCACATGAGAACACACAGAGTCAGACCCACACACAATTTAATAACAATAATATTAATAATAATAATTTTTATTAACAAAAACAAAAATAGCATAACAATAAACCATAGATTGATACCTTCTGAAATACAGATAAAAATATTTCAAGAGGAGCCAGGTGGTGGTGGTGCACGCCTTTAATCCCAGCACTCGAGAAGCAGAGGCAGGTAGATAGCTGTGAGTTTAAGTCCAGACTGGTTAACAGAGTGAGTTCCAGGGCAAGCTCCAAAGCTACACAGAGAAACTCTGTCTCAAATCCGAACCAAAACAAAATAAAATAAAAATTTCAACAGGATCTGATGCCCTCTTATGGCCTCTATGGGCAATTGCAAACAAGTGTTGCAAATACAGTGAAAACATACACACACACACACAATAAATAAACAGTTTAAAATCTGTTATAAGAATTTCTCAAATAAAATTCAATACTATACAAAAATAAGTAAGCCTCAAATTAATTGTAATTTTATTCCAAAGATCCAAGGTTGAACCACTGTATGGAAATCAACAAACATACCATTATATATCAACAAAATGAAGAAAAAAATTATCTAAACAGAGTTATAAAAAACATGCAGGATAATTTAATTTTGTCTAAAAATAAAAAACATCACTCATAAATCAGTTATAGGTGAACTCTTTTAGCACATCAATTAAAATTTAGTATTGGGACAGTTATTCACAGCAACAAGGCAAAAGAAAAAAATAAACATTCAAATGAATGTGAGGAGGCAAAATTGTACATTTACAGGTGTCATGATTTTATATGTAGTCATGATTTTTTATGTGTGTGTACGTATATACCTAAATATTCCATACAAAAAGAGTACAACTGATAAATTCTATAAGGTTTATAATATGAAATCAGTATATCAAATTCAGTGGCATTTTTAAGGTCAATAACAAAATACGGAATAAGTCCATTCACAATAGTTGCAAAAGTGCCTTGGAATACATTTACTTGAATATGATGATTATTCTTAATTGTCTACATCTAGAAGACACCAATGTCTGGGAACTCCTGTGAAGGTGCTTTTTCTTAATTAAATCATTTGAAGTTGGAAGACATACTTCCAATTTGTATCTTTGAGATGGAAATATGCACTTTTAATTCAAATCCTTTGAAGTGAAAAGATCCACCTTTAATCTGGGGCACACTTTCTGGTGGCACCCTATATAAAACACATGAAAGAAGGAAGCTGGCACTCTCTTTGCCTGCTTGCCCTCATTTTCAATGACAAGCCTGTCTCTTCATTGCCATTAGAGCTTACGCATTCAAGATCTGGAATATACTGAAGACCAGCCTAGCTATATTGCCTCATGGACTGAACAACTATTGGACTCTTGGACCCTTCCCTTGGTAGAAAACCATTGTTGGACTAGTTGGACTATGGCCTGTAAGTTATTGTAATAAATCATACATATTCTAATAAATAACATATTCTAATAAATCATATAAATATAAACTGAATATGTATTCATCCTATCTATCCATATATTTATTTATATTTTATATGAACTTATTCATATATTTATATATAATTAATATATAATATTATATATGTATATAATATATATTCATTCTATGTATAGCTTATATATATAATATCCACATATAATATATATTCATTCTATTAATTGTGTTCCTCTAGAAAACTCTGAGTAACTTGGTGAAGAAGTAAATGATCTTCCCAATGTAAATCACAGCAGTAAAGAATAGATCAAAGGAATAGAAGATGAGCTACAAATAATACAAAGATACCTCACATTCATGTATTGAAGAATTAATATACTACCCAAAGGGATGTACAAATTCAAGTAATTCCTATAAAAATACAAATGACATTCTACAAGGTCAGAGATAGTTCTATAACATGTATAGGAACACTAAATGGCCAGAAGATCCCAGAGAAACAAACACAGACAAACAAAAAAGACCCAAATACCTTAGTTTAGAACTCACTACACAACTATAGTGTACCAAAAATCAAGATGCTAGCATAAAATCAATATATAGGCCAATGGAAAATAATTGAGAACCAAGAAATAACTCTGTGTATTTATAGCCAGCTGATTTTAATAAAAATCAGCAGAAACATTCACTGCAAAAGAGAAAGCTTTTCTTTAGCTTTAAAGAAAAACTGATTTTAGTTACTTAATTTTAATTTTTATTAATATATGTTTATTGTATGCAATAATAGGCTTTATTATAACATTTTCATAGATCTATATTCAGCTCACATTCATCCTGCTGATCCTTTTTCTTCTTAAGTGGTTCTCCTTCCACTTGCATGCTAAGTGTGTATAAAAGAGAGAAGTAAAAAGAGAGAAATCCAGTTAAGTCTCTTAGCATGATAAACTCCAGTTCCATTCATTTTCCTACAAATGACACATTTTGTCTTTATAGTTGAATACTGTGTGTACATATCATATTACCTTTATCCATTTACCTTTTCATGGTCATTTCATATAATCCCATCATTTTGCCATTTCAGTAATGATATTGAGAAAAGTGTGCATTCAAATACAGAAGAAAAATGTAGACTTCTATCTCCAGCCTATTTATATACAATACCGGCTCAATACAAAACTTAAAAACTACTATTTAAAGATGGGCAATATTCTAAAAAGTCTTTTTTTTACAAAATAAGATGCACAAAGCAACATAAGTATATGAAGAAAATGCTTGTGTCATAAGCATTTTCTAAGATGTCTAGGAAGGCAAAGGTACATGCTACCAGGCTTAACAACCTGACTTTGACCCTGGGAACCCACGTAGTGGAAGGAGCAAACCAACTCCACAAGATTTTCTCTGACTTCTGCACTTGTGCTATAGTACACACACACTAAATGCAAAGAAATTAGTCAACATTTGCAATAATTAGAATTATTCAGATCAAATCCCCAATGAAATAACATGTTAAACAAATAAGAATAGTTATCATAAAGACAAAAGAGAATTCTTATAAGAATCCAGAGAGAGAAACTCCTTTATATTATTGATGTAAGTGCACACCAGTAGCATGACTCTTTGGAAAAGAATATGTTCCTCCACCACTGGTTAAAATGCAGAGAATAAGAGACTGCAGAGTGCTCAGGCCCAAATGGGATACACATATAGCAAGCCTCTCCCCGAGGCTCAAGGATCATCCTGAAAGAGGGGATGGAAAGATTATACAAGAACCAGAAGTGGTAGATGACTTTAAGGAAAGAGTGTTTTCTAAACTCAAGAGAGCAGTTCCACTGATAAATGCACAGCAGTTCTAACTGCATGCCTAAGAACTGAACAAGGTAATACCAGACACAATTGCAGCATGGACTTGGGGAGCTAGGTATAAAAGCCCAGCTCAAGTTGGGATAGGATTAGCCAGTTTTCTTTAAGACTATGGCCTCTAATAGGGTTCACGCCCAAAAGCATTTGAGTAACATGAATTTTGTTTGGATTCAGTGGCTTTGATAAGAGAGAGAACTAGAAGTTGGATGCATATGGAGGTAGCAGCATATCTGGAGGGTATTAGGGTATGAATGTGATAAAAACACATTGTAAGAAACTCTAAAAGAAAAATACTCCCAAAATTGGTAAATGATAGAACTAGATAAATGTTGAAAAATAAAAGACTATTGAAACTATGTGATTCAACTACACTATTAAAAGGTATATGTTAAGAAGAAATGAAATCAGTATATCAAAGAAATTTCTTTCCTCAAATATTTGTTGCAGAATTATTCCCTGTAGTCAAGGAATGGAATCAACCTAAATGTTCAATGACAGATGAACAGACTAAAGAAAGTATTGTCAGATAATTCCCTAAGTCCCCCAAACTATCAATACAGGCTACTGTCACTGCTATTGGTTTCCCACTGGAATTAGACTATAAAACCCCACTGCTGAAGACAATACATAGTGAAGTTGGAATTTAATGAGAAAACTTCTCTCTGTTGGCTTGCCCACATAATGACAGAAAATCTTTGCCAACTGCTGGGAAAGAACTGCCAGCAACAAACGTACTCTGCTATGGCTCCTGGATGCAGTATTTCCGACTGGACAGGGAAAATGTGCCCACTGATGGTATTAGTGGCATGACTGTTATGAAGGTAAACAACTACTTTGGCGTTGGACTTGAGGCCTACTCCAAAGAAGGAAATTTATTTCTAGGACTGAAAATACTTGACTGATGAGTCATTAACATAGATGGGGAAGCTATTATTGTGTTTCTTTTTTTCTAATAATTTTTTATTACTTTATAAATAATACCATTCAAAATTTCCAAAAAAAAAATCAGTAGCCCTCCTATTATTGTGTTTCTAAAACGACATGAAATTGCTGTCAAATTGCCTTCTCAATGATTTTGTGTTTATATCCATAGATTGATTTATGCTATCATGAGCCTCCATCAGAAAGACTTATTTTTGCAGTCTGTTTATTTTTCTGAATCATGACTGAAAAGCTTAACTTTTCATTCTTTTAGATCTTTTCTTTAATATTCTGACCAAAGCCTGGGCATGCTTTTTTTTCTGGACATTCTAAGACTTCTAACTCATTCTCTGGAGCTCTATTCCTCCCCACCACCCCCAACTCCTTCCATCATATCACTGCTTGCCAAAATGTATTGCAAAGATGCTTAGATTTTTATCTCTTCCCTTTCTTTATCTCTTTAATTCTAGGAAGCTACCAAGATTTATAGTTTGATTGCCCTCTTATTTTTCTGTCAAACTGTAATAAAAAGATCCTCAAGCTTCCTTCTGAATCTATTTCTAAATTATTTTATTCTAAAAGAGTTCTCAGTTTTCCTGTAATAACTTCACTTATCAACTAGAGCAGCTGTGATAACCTACCTGTACAAGGTGAGCACAAGACCAGGCCCATCAACGTTATTCATGGATAAGGGAGCTCATTACACCTCCACTCCTTCCAGAGGATTTATTTTTTTTTTATTTTATTTTTTAATTTATTATTCAAAAATTTCATACAAGTACACAATGTATCTTGATCTCATCCCCTTCATTCTGTTCTTCTGAATCTGACTAGCACATTGCCCTCTTAATTTTATGTCCTCGTTTTTATAACTCAATGAGTCCAGTTAGTTCTGCTCCATACACATGAGTATGGAGTCATACATGGAGGCATAGAAAACCCTCCCATGGCCGCACCCCTAAGAATATTAACTCTCTCTCCCCCAGCAGCCATCAAACTGACAAAGCCATCCACTCCTCAGCTAGGGGTGAATCCTCAAAAGCCCCTGCTCCTTCATGCTAAAATTTATTTTATTTTTGTTCATTTTATTTTCAAGAAAACAAACTATCTTTATTCATTTTACATCCCAGTTCCCACTCCCTCCCCTCTTCCCATTCCCTCTTTGTGCTCCCCCATCTCCCATCTACTCCTCAGAGAGGGTAAGGCACATTGCTTTGGGAAAGGTCCAAGACCCTCCCTACTATATCAAGGCTGAGCAAGGTATCCATCCAAAGAGAATAAGTTCCCTAAAAGTCAATGCAAGAAGTAGAGATAAGTCTTGGTGCCACTGCCAGTAGCCCCACAGTCTGCCCCAGCCATACAGTCACCCACATTCAGAGAGACTGGTTTGGACCTATATTGGTTCCTTCTCTGTCTGTCTGGAGTTGGTGAGCTCCCATTAGTTTCAGTGGGTGTACCCATCACAGCTTTGACCTCTTTGCTCATATTCTCACTCCTCCCACTCTTTACCTGGACTTTGGGAGCTCAACCAAGTGCTCTGCTGCAGGTCTCTGCCTCTGTTTCCATCAGTGCTGGATGAATGTTCTATGGTAACATTTAAGATATTCATCAATCTGACTACAGGTCAAGGCCAGTTTGGGCACCCTCTCCTCTATTGCTTAGGGCCTTAGCTGGGGTCATCCTTGTGGATTCCTGGGAATTTCTATAGTGCCAGGTTTCTTGGAATTTTTTTTTTTTTACATGTTGGACACTTTTATTTCTAGCCATAGCTGGGAGCACACTATTTTCCACACTATTTTCTATCAAGTTCAAAGGAGGTGGATAAGATCTGGCTTGGGATCCTACATTCTTAGGACAATGATTCCAGGAAAAAAAAAAACCAGCTTAACTGATGGTTGCTAGAAAGACAAAACAACAATAGCAACAACACATGCATTGCAGAATTTATCAGCTTCTATTTTCTGCAGATTGTTAGGGGAATAAGCCAACAAAACATTGAGCAGTCCATGTAGATTTCTAGAAATTTGATCTCTGATAGACCTTGACAGTGAATCTTCCCTGAAATACACAATTTATAGGTGAACACCTAGGCATTTGCTTTTCTCTAGGTTTTATTTTTTTTTTATTGTTAAAAGAAAAATTTACATTTACTCCCCTTGTTCCCGGCCCTCCCGCTCCCCCACTACCCCACTACCCTCTAGGTTAGAAGGGCTCAAGAAGCTCCATATTCCTTCCCAAGAATCTGTAAGTCGGTGGTGGTTGCTGAAGTAGGAAGATATTTTCTCCACTGGTATCACCACTAAGAAGTTGCCCATGCTGCTGTAAATAACCCTTTACTCATACTTCAGTAAGTGTCCCGCGCGACCTTCTCGCCAGCAAGAACGACGCGGCACACAAGGATCCTTCTGCAGTACGCTTTAATGCTTCTTGAGAGGGAGAGCATAAGCTTCCAGAGGGGAGACCCAGAGGCGGGGAAACCCTTCCCTTAAATAGAGGCTTCTCCTCGCCTAGGACGTGTCAGCCCCTGGTTGGCTGCAACCCATCGCTCGGGATAGGCGGGAAGGGACGAGGTGGAAAAACCCTTCGCATATGCACAATGCACTTGTTTATTACTCGGGAACACAGGATATGGGCACCATCTTGTAATGGTGAATAGCGGGCGCGGCTCCCCACAAGTAAGCAGCCTCAATTACACTCATTGGTTCTCACACAGAAAACCAAAACCAAAAAAAAAAAAAAACAAAAACAAAAAACATGCAAGTAAAACAGGAAAGAGGAAGAGGATTAACAGGAGAGGAAAGGAAACAAGAGAGGAAAATAGAGTGTGAATGTATTCAAAATATGTGATATAAATATACAAAAATGTTACAATGAAACTTGCTATTGTATATATTTAATATATGCTAATAAAAAAGATCCGGTAAAATAAATCAGTAGATAAAGTGATTATGGTACAAGTATAAGATCCTGAGTTTGACCCTTACAACCAAAAGCAGAGGCCATGAATTTGAAAGAGAGCAAGGGGGATCATATGGAGGCTCTGGAGAAGAAAGAAAGGGGGTAAATGATGTAATTGTATTATCTTAAAAACAAATGAACCAACAAAAATTGAAAAGTCATGCAGGCATGATGGTGTACACCTGCAATCCCAGCTCTAGAGATACGGAAAGAGGCAGATGCCTGCTGCTCACTGGCCAACCAGCCCAGCTTAATTGGTAATCTTTACAGAACGTGAGGGACACTGTTTCAAAAAACAAGGTGGCTATCTCATGAAGAATACAACCCAAGACACAGGCACAGAAACAATTTAATATAACTGAAATATCAGTGCTTTTCAATATGTGCCATTTAATACGAAGAGATCAGAAATAAAATTTAACCTGAAAATCTCAAACTATCATTAACAAAATCTTAATGGGAGTCTCTTATGGCTTTGGAAAATATATATTACTTTAAAGAAAATTTCCAATGTGTTCATCCATCCATGAAATAATAATATGTTTTCTTACTCTTGATTTTTATTATTTTCTTTAATTTTTGACAATTTCACATATGTACACAATGTACTTTTGATGCGGGAGAATTGTCTGTATTCTGTCAATCATGTTTTAAATAAATGCTGATTGGCCAGGCAGGAAGTATAGGTGGGAAAACCAGACAGGAAGTAGAGGTGGTGCAAGGAGAACAGGGAAGAAGGAAGCATTCCCAGCACTCCTGCCAGTTCACCAGGATGTGAGCTGCCCAGCTGAGAAAACGTACAGGCCAACATAGATAAGAACTATGGGTTAATATAAGTTACAAGAGCTAGTAAGAAGATTGAGTTAATGGGCCATTCAATTTATAACCCAATGTAGACTCTCTGTGCGATTTTCTTTGGGCTTTGCTGGCTGTGGGGTACCGGGCAGGACAGAAACCCTAATGAGCAGGCCCTCATGCAACATACTTTGAATATATTCACCTCATTACCCCTTCTTCCCAACTCGTCCCTGTCCCATTTTCATGTCTGTGGGTACAGGCCTTGTGCAGTTAGCAGTTTTTGTGTTCATGATTACATCAGCCATGTAATAGCCAGGAGACAATTGTTTCTACTTTTCTCACTGGTTGCATCCTAGCAGTTTGTAACATACAGACCATTATTTAATAGACTATTGAAGTCCCAAAGTCTTTGTATCATCATTCTTTTTCTATCATCATCCTAAGAGTTATCTCCAACATTGCAAATCCAATGTGGATCTTAATCTTTTAAGAATTTTCACGAAGCCAAGGGATATCTCCTTGAGAAAAGATACACATGTATTTTTACATGATTTTGGACAATTTTAGAAATTCAGAGATCCCTCTCTTTATTTTGAAACCAAAACACAAATTGGCAGACTTAAAACCTGAAAAATAAGACTTTTCCTTTTCTCCCCCTTTAGTTAATACATTAAGTTCTATAGAACACTTAGCATGTGGTCATGGGAAGCTTTTTAACTTTCCTTTCCTGATATCTCATATATTGTTTTGTTATGCTCATTTTAAAAAATAGACTAGTTTTATAAGAGTTTTATATTAAAAGAAAAAGAGTAGAATATTTGTAGCTCTTCAGACCCTTTCTCTCACATACTCATAATTTGTCCTACTATTGACATCTAACCACAGTGGTATATTTTTTACTCTTGATGAACATAGCTTCATCAGGAATAGTGTATAACTCACACTTAAATTCATTATTAGTTCTTATTAATTAGATTTGCACAAATGTATAATAATATATGCCTAACATAGTATTATATATAAAATTTATTACCCTAATATTCATAGGTAATGTTATTCTTCAGAACTTGATACTCCCTAATACCTGGCTATCATTTTTTAAAAATTTTCCTCATAGTTTTGCCTTGTTCATAACGTTACATACAATCATAAAGTTTATAACTTGCAAATCGAATCCTTTCATTTATTACTGTGCACTTAGGTTTTGTCCATGTCTTTTTGTGGCTTGATAGCTCATTTTTTCTTTTATTAGCATATATTAATTATGTAAAGTGTCTCATTGTGACATTCCCATACATGCATATAATTAACTTTGATCATATTCACCCATTCTATTACTCCTTCTTATCCCCATCCATCTTTTTCCTCTTCCCTTTCTAAACCTCTACTATCCTCCAATACTTTGATGTCTTACGGAACTGGCTCATTTCACTTAAAATGATGCTCTCCAGTTTCAACATTTTGTTCTGCAAATGACAAAATTCATTCTGTATGGTCGAGTAAAGTTTCTCTGCATAAATATACCATATTTTCTTTGTCTATTCTTCCATTGATTCTCAACTTATCTGATTCTTTTATCTGGTTCATTTCTTTTTTTGTACCAAGTAAGAGCCCATGATCCAAATACACTGCTTTATTCATTCATCTACTGAAAGATATCTTGATTATTTTCTTTTTTTAATTCTTTATTGTTAAAAGAAAAATTTACACTTCCTCTCCTTGTCCCAGGCCCTCCTGCTCCCCCACTACCCCTCCTCCCTTCCCCTGCTTCCTTAAGAGGGGGCAGGGTACCCTACCCTGTGGGAAGCCCAAGGCCCTCCTCCCTCCATCCCGGCCTAAAAAGGTGTGCATCTATATAGACTAGGTTCCCAAAAAGCCTATACATGCAGAAGAGATAGGTCCCTGTGCCATTATCATTGGTTTCTCAGTCAGTCCCCATGATTATTTTCAAAATTATGTTTTAGACAAAAATACTAAAAGAACTTTTGTGATTTTTTCCCCCAGTGGATATTCATTTTCACTTTGGTTGAGTAAATCTACAAATGTTAATTTATATATTTTGTCTGTAATTGTTTGCTGGATACTAGAGTAACAGTAATAGATAATTTTCCCACATGGATATATAATTTTTGCATGCATACCTCCAGAGAATGAGGTTCTGTTTCACATAATTAATGTTTGGTGTTATCATCTAGTATATTTTTATATTGGATTTTACATTTAGAACTATTATAACATTTTAACCTAATTTTTGTTAGAAGTATAGGTTTGGTATATAGATTTGTTTCTTGACATAAAGATGTTGATCTGTAGACCAAGCTGGCCTTGAACTCACAAAGATCTGTCTGTCTCTTCCTCCTAAGTGCTTGGATGCTGGGATTAAAGGTGTAAACCACCACTGCCCAGCAAAGATGTCAAGCTTTTAAAATAGTAGTTCTTGACAAGACTATCTTTGTCTTATTGTAGTGCACTTGTAAACATAAAAATCAGTTAAATATATTGTGTGCTTGTGTGTGTGTGTGTATGTGTGTGTGTGAGTGAGGTAAGTGTTCTCTGTTCTGCTCCATTGATCTATTTGTCTCATTTTCGTCAATACCACACTGTCTTGATTACTATAACTTTATTGTAAGCCTTGAATCTGGATATGTCACTTTTCCGAAGTTGGTTCTCCTTCAATCTTTTATACACTATATTTTATTACATTATTTTGGAATTTTACCCTTTCCTTAACAGCTTTAGATTCAGTATTTTGATGGTCAAAAGAAGTACTCACTGGAATTTAGCTTGAGAAAATTTTGAATATATAATATTATGAAAAACTAACATGTTTATAATATTGTCTTCCTATGCATGAACATGGAACACATCACTTTACTGAGTGTTACAGTGGGTTCTCCCATATCTCATATTGAACTTGTACGTATTATTCTATATATGTGCATAATGTGAGACAGTATAAAATCGATGTGTTTTAGTGTCAAATTCTATTTTTATATTATCAATATTTGGGAAAATGTTTGAAAATTTATTCCAACAGTGTATTCTACAGCCATGCGATGCTTACCCCTTAGTTATGGCCATTTTTTCAGTTCTTTTAGACTGTCTACTTATATAATCAGCACGTAAGCAAAGGAACGTAGTTATTGTTTCCTTCCTTATCTTACGTATTTATTTCCCTTTCCTGTTTCATTGTATTCCATAGGAATTCCAGCACAATATTCAAAGGAACGGAAAGATCATACGGTCACTGGGAAAGCTTCAAGTTTCTTACCATTAAACATTATGCTTATTATAAGCTTTTTCATAAATCCCTTAAGTTAAAAAAGTTCCTTCCTCTTTGCTTTTAATTTGCTGACGTTAAGCCTAAATGGTTGAATTTTGTTGTTTTTCTGCATATGTCGATGTGATTGTGTAATTTTCTTTAGTCATTGATGGGAAATCACTTTTGTTATAAAATTGTTAAATAAGCAAGAATAAAAGCATCTACCTTGTGATGTTATTCTCAAACATTTATAGAATAATACAAGTAAAAGATCTCACCTTGTGCCTGGCATTTAATAGGACTACAGTAACTAGTAGGTTTTCCTCTCTTGGAAAGCTGGAAAACACTAATGCCTTGATCACCACTTAACACTCAGCAAAGCTCTGCATCCACAGCCAGAGGAGCCTTTTGGCACATTGGAGGAAATCACCATCATAATGAAACCCTAGTCTCCTGATCTTTCCTACCTTAACAAAGAGTCAAGCACATAGTATAGTGTTTGGACATTATCTTCAAACAATCATTGCCAACCCATCACTCACTGCAAACACCAGAATGTCTCTGAAATTTCTAGCTACAAAAATATGAAGGCCATTTCTCTAACATTAATTATTCCCTTTAAACATCATTACACAGTTTTCTTATGCTTAGCTGTGCAGACTCCTGCCAGGATCATCAGACATCATCTGATAAATGAATTTGACCCCACAATCTGTGAAATATCACTATTGGCACGGAGGAGCAAAGAGTTCATGGCCCAGAGATCATCAATGTTTAATTCATCCCAGAGAGTGTCTGGAGGTACACAGATTAAGGGCAGTGACTCAGGGAAGCTATCAAAAACATTGGCCAAGAAAATGACAGATTATAATAGGAGCAGCCTTAACAATAAATCATATCCATACTTTCAGAACTGAGATGACAAGAGATAAATATTTTTCCAGGCTGGATGTCATAGTGATCTGAGACAGGTTCACTTAAATATTAGTATTTGTCTGTTCTATCTTTGCTACCCTGATTTTGATATATAAAACAGTATGGGGGTATGTTGAAGCATCAGTCTATGACTCCAATGCTCTAAGACAGAGTTCTATCTTCTGTGAGTATCCTAGGGATAGTTCAACCTTCTGAGAATTCCTATCAGAAGGCTTTGATGCCTAGAGGTGTGGGTTAAAGAGTGAAAAGTCATCAATGTTCATTGTTGCTGCTTTCCAAGCAATTGTGTAAGATTTTCTCTTTCATTTCTTAGGAACTAATGCATGCATTGGGATTCTCCCTTCAAAAATTTATGTGACAAGAGAAGATCGAGGTTTGCTGTGAAATACCCCACAATGAACTATGATGGCAAAAGTAAATTCTCACTGTAGGTAACAAACATCCATTGGTTGCCCTCTTGGGTCTAGGCTACGAGATAGAGGTGGCACATAGAGGGAATGTAGAGGGTTAAAGATGATATCACCCCTGCCTTCATAGAGCTTGACATCTAATGGAGGTGGGAGTAGAGGAAGTTGTCACCTTCTAGCCATAGATACTATTTTCAAATGCTGAAATTAAGTAAAGATCTACTTGGATTCAGCCTAGTCCCTGATATTGTCTCATGAAGCACCCAGGCTAAGACATAAATTCTGAAACAGAAAATACTTCACAACATTAGTTAACTTTAGAAATAATAGACAACTTTTAGTTAAAAATGTTAATCTATCTTATTTTTTCTTTTAGACTCAAGAGTTCTTTTCATATACAAAATTCATTCTGAAAGTTTGCCTTTAAAATGATGTAGAAAGTAAAACCTTTGGAAAATCCTAGTGTCTGTTTTAAAACTCTTATGTAGTCATGTTGGAGTTTTTAAAGACCTGCAGAAAGACAAACCTTATACTGTTAAATATTCTTTATATGCGATAACTCAGTTACTCAGAGCTGACTTCTATGCTAATGAAAATAAAACCAGGGACTAGCAAGATGGCCCAAGGATTAAAAGCGCTCAATGATCTTACTGAGGACCCACATTTGATTGCTAGTATTAAAACGGTGGAACTGTCACAACTCCAGTTCCAGGAGATCCAGTTCTCTCTTCTCACCTCCTTGGACATCAAGCACACACATGTTACACAGACATGCATAGAAGCAAAACAGTCATACACGTGAATTGAACAAAATAAGGCTACATTTACAACCACCACAATATTTTAATATTATATTCAGAAATAAATGCATTTCATTTTATAGAAATAAACTGTTTATGGACTTGGAGCCATACGAGTGGTGGTTTATTAGCTGGATTGTAGCGATGGTACAGTCTCAACATAGTTTAGCTTTGTCTTTTTTAAGTCTCATAGTAACTCTATAAGGTTCCTCTTCCTCCTATTATAATCTATAACTAATTTTTAGAGAAACAATACCTTTATAAAATTAACTCTTACAATTTGTGAACATGATACATATCTGTATTTTAGTTTTCTTTTAAATTTTCTTTTTTTTTCTTTTTTTTCCTTTTTTTATTATTGTTAAAAGAAGAATTTACATTTACTCCCCTTGTTCCCAGCCCTCCCGCTCCCCCACTACCCCACCACCCTCCCCCTGCTTCTTTAAGATGGGGCAGGATA
>JAQHUG010000400.1:218549-266829 GCA_028555095.1 Dicrostonyx torquatus | reverse complement strand
GGATCTTCAATTCGATTCCATTGGTCAGTGTCTCTGTTTTCATGCCAATACCAAGCTGTTTTCAATACTGTAGCTTTGTAATAGAGTTTGACGTCAGGGATGGTAATGCCTCCGGAAGTTCCTTTGTTGTATAGGATTGTTTTGGCTATCCTGTCTTAATCTTATCACTCAAGAAGCAGAGGCAGGAAGATTCTGAGTTCAAGGCTAGACTTGCCTACATAGTAAATTTCAGGCCAGTCAGGGCTACAGAGTAAGACCCTGTGTCATAAACATAAATAACACAATGAAATAAATTTCTCCCTGATTTTCTTTTACTTTTCTTGTAAGGTATTACAAATGAGTATATTTTGAGTGCACTCTCCCTCCTTAAAATCAATGATAGCATTATACTGCTATCCTTCAATGGGGAATTTGATATTATTTTTATTTTAATAGTTTTGTTTTAATATAATTTTAGTACATATTTATGTATACAGTATATAAAAACCAGATCAAGGTAATTGATATATCAACTACCCCCTTTTCTTTTCCTGGAAATAATGTGAAAAGTCTTTGCTAGCTATTTAAGATAGTCACTACTAGACATAGTTAGCCTACAGTGCTTTTATAAAATGTTATGATCTACTTTCCTATACAACCTTCCATTATTTTCAGACAAGTATTCAGAGTAGAAGTCCCTGTCTTGGATCCACATCGAAAATGTCAAAATGGCCATCATAATATGCCAAAAAACTAAACTGGTACAGTCATACAAATTAAGTACCATGCAATGAAAAAAAAAAAACAAGCTGTAGCCTAAAGCAACATATGGGTATATTGAAAATGTCTTTGGTAACAATAAGCCTATATGTTTATCTCCATAGTCTGTTATTCTACTTATATAGAGAATCAGCCAAATTAGAACTATATGAATAATGTTAATAGGTGACAAGGGTGAAGACAGGGTTAAGGTCTGATCTAGATGGTAGTCACATGAAACTTTCTAGCTTGTAAAAATTCAGCAGTTGTAATATGTCAAAAATAAAAATTCATGTGTTAATTTAATTTTCAAAATAAAGGGAAAACTGAGTTTTCCCTTTTTTCCCACTTTGTTTAAAAGCAAACCAAAAGCCAATGTTGCTGTCAAAAGGAACACACGTTGCTGTGTATATGAAGCGAGAAAACTTAAAATAATTTCTTTATAATATTTTTCAACCAAGAAGAACATTTGACATTAAATAAAATCGCTATTCATTTATTTAACATACAGTTAATGGTTTCTGCTCCTATGATGGGCTCATTGTCTCTTCTAGATGCCACAGAGACAACAACGAATACAACAAAAAGGATTCTTGCTCTCATGAAGTTTACAGTTAATATAGAGGGATATAATTTATTAGAATAAATAAGTCACATAAAGCAATATAGTATTGTACATAAAATATTGGGGGATTAATATTCTCTCTCTCTCGCTCTCTCTCTCTCTCTCTGTGTGTGTGTGTGTGTGTGTGTGTGTGTGTGTGTGTGCTCTATATGTATGCATTTGTCTGTGTGTTCAGAGGCCAGAGGAAAACACTGAGCGTTCTCACCAATCTGTCTCCACCTTATTGAGACAGGGTCAGTCACTGAAGCTAGAGATAACCATTCCAGCTAGAAAGGCTGGTCAACAATCACCAGTGATCCTACTCTCTGTTACCCAGTGTCAAAATTTTATGCATGCATCACCATATCACTTTTGGCTTTTTAATTGTATGATGGGTATCTGAACTTAGGTCCTTGTCTTAGTTGGGTTTACTACTGCTGTGATAAATACACTGGGAGGAAAGGGTTTATTCAGCTTACACTTCCATGTCATTGTTCACCACTGAAGCAAGTCAGGAAGGCTCTCAAACAGGGCAGGGACCTGGAGGCAGGAGCTTATGCAGAGGCCATGAAAGGGTTCTGCTTACTGACTTGTTTCCCATGGCTCCCTCGCCTGTTTTCTTTTTTATTTTATTTAAATAACTTTTTTTCATTTATTTTACCTAACAACCATTTCCCCTCCCTACTCTCCTCACATTCCCTCCCCTTTCCCATCTATCGGCTCCCCATCGACTCCTTCTCCATCTTTACTCAGAAAGGGACAGGATTGCACCAAGCATGGCACCTCAAGTAGAACCTAGCTCCTCCCATTATGTCAAGGCAGGGCCAGAGAATCCATCCATGGGGAAAAGGTTACCAAAATCCAGCTAAGCACCAGTGAGAAGTCCTAACCTCACGGTTAGAACCCTTGCTAAGAGGACAAGCTACAAAATTGCCACACACCTGCAGAGGGCTTAGGTCGATCCCATTATCCCATGAATGTTTCCTGACTGTTGGTCCAGTGTTCATGAGCTCCTGCAAGCTTGGATCAGCTGTCTCTATTGGTTCCCCCATCCTGACACCCATAGCTGATACAATTCCTCCTCCCTTTCTTCCACTAGACTCTCAGAGCTCAGCTCAGTACTTATCTGTGGATCTCTGCCTCTGCTTCCATCAGTTTGGAAAGAGTAGTCACCAATCTTCTTACATTAAATAGTCAGTTCAGGCACCCTCTCCACTATTGCTAGGAGTTTTAGTTGGTGCCATCCTTGTGTGTTCCTGAGGTTTTCCCCGGCACCAGGATTTCCTTAACCCAGAAATGACCCCCCCATCAAGAACCCCCATCAAAACGTCTCTTTTCTTTCTCTCCCCCTCCATGCTGCCTCCAATCTGCCTTCTGCACCCAGCCCACCCAACCTAGTCCCTCTAGTTCCCATCCCTCCAACCTCCCAACCCCTGCCCCCAGTTTACCCAGGAGATCTTTTCTACTTCCCCTCCCCAGGAAAATCCATGTATCCCTCTTTGGACCCTCTTTGTTATCTAGCCTCTCTGAGACTGTGGAATGTAGGTTAGTTATCCTAGATTTTACTCCTAAGAACCACCTACGAGTGAGTCCATACAATGTTGGTCTTTTGGCTATGGGTTACCACACTCAGAATGTTCTTTTCTAGCTCCATCCATTTGGCAGCAGATTTCCTGAAGTCATTTTTTACAGCTGAGTAATACTCCACCGTGTAAATGTACCACATTTTTAAAATCAGTTCTTTGGTTGAGGGGTATCTAGGTAGTTTCCAGGTTCCAGCTATTACAAATAATGCTGCTATGAACATAGCTGAGCAAGTGTCCTTGTGATGTGTATTGCACTTCCTTTGGGCATATGGCTAAGATTGCTATAGCTGGGTCTCGAGGAAGATTGATTCACAATATTCTAAGAAACCACCATACAGATTTCTAAAGTGTCAGCCTGCTTTATTATATAACCTGGACACCCTTCTCCAGGGTGGTATCTCCCGCAGTGAGCTGGGCTTTCCCACATCAATCATCAATCAAGAAAAATTCACCAAAGGCTTGCCCACAGGCCAGCCTGATGGGAGAATTTTCTCACTTGGAATTCCTTGTTCCCAAATGACTCTGGCTTATGTCAATTTATCATAAAACTAGACAACACAATTGACTCCTTGTCAACTTGACACACAAACACAACCCTGTTAAGTCACAACTTTTGCTTTCTCATTCATACCTAGGATCTTACATTTAAGAACATAAATAACTTTAAAAGTCCTACAGTCTTTGCAAATTCAAATACATTAAAAGTTCAGTCCCCTTAAAATATCCAGTCTCTTTGAAAATCCAAAATCTCTTTTAAAATTTCAAAGATTCTCAATCATTGGATCCTATAAACATCAAAATTAAGTTAAATACTTTCTTATTTCAAGAGGGAACAACCAGATCATAGTCAAAATGGCATCAAAACAATACCAAACTACCAAGAGTGAAAATAATGCAATGTATAATGTGGGATGCACTCACCATCTTTTGGGATCCCTCCAAAGGGCCTGGGTCACTTCTCCATCTCTACAATCTGCAGTTCACACAGCTTGCCTTCCAAGCTCCAGCAGGCTCTCTCCTAATGCTGCTGTTCATGGTGGTCAGCCCACGGTACTGCTGTCTCCAAAACGCTGGGATCTTCTGTTGTAACCTGGCTGCCCTTTTCCCACAAGCTCTCGTGAGCTCTCTTCCTGGTGCCAAGCCTCAAATTCTCTGCATGACTACATCAGTCCTGGCCCATCAACTGCCACTGAGGCTACACCTTCACCAGTGACATCTAGTGGCCTCTCACAGTGTGAAGCCCCTCAGATGCTCTCCATGAACCCTTCATGTCTTCAGTACCACCTGAGTGACTCTTACACTACCAAGTTCGGCTCCAGCACAAGGTACAATCTTTGTCGCCTCTGGAACACAGCTTCTCTGTGTTCTCAAAAAAAGAAGATCTCACTCAGTGATGCTGGTCTCCTAATTACTGCTAAATTCTCAGCTTCAGACGACCAGCAGCAATTGTCCCAGTAAAATGAACGTTTTACTTTAGTAGTTCTGGCATTTTAGTAGTTACAATTCATTCTTCTGCTCCAGCTGACCAGACACCACAGATTTTTCACACAAAAGGCACAGTAAAAGTCTTTGGTTCCTTCTGAAATTTCTCAAGCCAGGCCTCCATCTTCTGCACTGTTTTCAACATTCTTATCTCCCAGGCTCCCACACAACAGCCCACTGAACTCTCAACACTCAATGGAGCTTTTCTAGCCCAAAATTCCGAAGTCCTTCTACAATCGTCACCCCCAAAGCAGCATTGTTTGGTCTGCCACAGCGATACTTCATTATTCTGGTACCAACTCGTGTCTTCATTAGGGTTACTCTTGCTGGGATGAAACAACATGACCCAAGGCAAGTTGGGGAGGAAAAGGTTTATTTGGATTACACTTCTACAGCACTGTTCATCAAAAAAAGTCAATACAGGAACTCAAACAGGGCAAGCACCTGGAGGCAGGAGCTGATGCAGAGGCTTTACTGCCTTACTCCCCAAGGCATGCTCAGTCTGCTTTCTTGTAAATTCCAGGACCACTTTCCCAGGGATGGCACAACCCTCTCCCAACTAATTAAGAAAATGTCCTACCAGCTTGCTTGTAGCCTGATCTTATGGAGGCATTTTCTCAATTGTGGTTCTCTCCTCTCAGATGACTATAGCCTGTGTCAAGTTGATAGGCAAAACGAGTCTCTTGTTTATGTGGCAGGCACCTGACTGACCAAGCCATCTATCCGCCATGAATATGGCATTTTTTATTTTGATTCTTTTTAGAGTAAGAGTATGTAATGGAGGCCAAAGATATTTTTCATAGTAATGAGCATTAAAAATATGAACACTTCACATTCCCCCCTTCATTCATTTATCTGCAAAATTTATTATTTCAGATGTCTTTACAGCTAAACAGTATTCCATTTTATATATGAAGGGAGCGTTAATTGTGGAGAAGAGAGGTCAACGGGGAGAGGGAGGGAAGGAGGGTAAATAACACCAAGGATGCTTTAACAGCCTTGAAACACACACACACACACATAAGAGCATGTGCATGCCACTTGGGATGATACTGTTTCCCAAAAGAATCATCAACTAGCTACCAAAAACCCAGTACTAAGCATGAGAAACCTTTCAAGTTGTTGATCAGGGAAGTCTAAGAGACTCCCCATACAACACAGGCTACTTCTCTCAGGTGGTCTCCCAGAGGCTGAAAGTAAGTACCCATTGTAGAAGACACTATATACTTCAGAGATACAGGTCTCAGAAGATTCAAGATGGATCTAACTTGAATGCCTCCTTCCAGAAGTGCTGTGCAAGGTGCTGATTGGGTGGGGGAAACAATCAATAGATCCACAAATTTTGATGCCTATCAAGCACAACAATAACCATCATGGAAAAATATATGAAAAAGTGCAACAGTGGCAATTCTATCTTGATGGTAACCAACAGCTCTTTAACTGGACTTAAGGCCTGCTCAGCAGAAAGGAAATCATGGCAGGTACTAGAAATTTAATCTCACTACTAGATTAGATTATTATTATTATTATTATTATTATTATTATCATCATCATCTAATGTCTGAGATGAGAAATCTAATCTAACTACTGGCACTAGTGAGATCATAGATCCTAGAGGAGAACCGAGTACTGCTGCACTACTAGACCAACATAACTCAATATCACTACAGTGTGAGGTAAAATTTCAGTGTATGAATTGAGGAGTGGGGCAAAATATGAGCTACAGAAAATTTTGAGAAATTTTTCTCAAGACACTTGGAGCATAATGGGGTTTCATCAACTTAATAAAAATGTATGCAGAAAATCTCTACAGACAATATAATACATATGATGAGAGGCAATGATTTTCTTCTGAGATCAGGAACAAGAAAAGTATGCTTACTCTTCCTATGTCTATCCCACACTGCGTGAGAGTTTCTGAGCTGGGCTATTCAGCAAGAAAATGAAATATGATACATCCAGAAAGGAGAGGAAATGAAACTACCCTTGTTTGAACATGAAAAGATTTTACATACAGAAAATTGAAAGTAATCCACACAAAACTATTAGAGATAATAAATGGTCTTAGCAATTTTGTAGAGTACAATATCAATATACTAAAATCAATTGTATTTCTCTTCATGAGTGATGTACAATGTGAAAATGAAATTCAGAAATTTCATTTCTAAATAGCATAAAGAATAAAACCACTTAGAAATAAATCTAACAACAGGTGCTTATAACAGGTACTGTGAAAACTACAGCGCATTGTGAAAAGAAAAGACTAAAAATGGAAACATCATTCATTTTCAACAATTAGAGGGCTTAATTTTGTTATGATGACAATGCACTCAAATTGTTTTTTTCATGTTTTGCCAAATGTAATCCCATATATTTTTGATGCTATCATAAACAACACTGCTTTTTTAACTGCTATTAGGTTTGACTTTACTACTGCATAGAGCTGTTATGCATCCTTGCATAGGCATCTTGCATCTGTTAAATTAATGTATTAATTCTAATACCATATATATAGATTCCATTTCTATAGAACCATGTGAAAATATAGATAATTTTAATTTTCATTTCACATCTAGATACCTTTTATTTCTTTCACTTTATTATACTAGTGAGAACTTCTGTGTTACTATTTAAAGATTTAGTTAGCTGCTTTTTATGTATCTACTGAAATAGAACTCTTCTTCGATATCTCACTAACATGATTGATCTCATTGACTGATTTTCATATGTTAGACTAATCCTGAAACACTGATTTAAATTTCACTTTGTCCAAGTGTATTACTATCTTATATAATCATTCATCAAATTTTCTGAGAATATGACTAATTTTTGCATCTATACTTGTGGCAGCTATATAATGTTTAATTTCATGTATAATGTCTGTTAAATTTTGTAATTTGGATAATTTTGGCATCATAGTAATACATTAGAAAATGTTAAGTTATCTTCAATAATCTCAATAACTTTGTGCAGATTGTTATTATACATTTTTCAAAATTTTAGTAGTCTGGGTCTGGTACCATACACTTGTAATTCCAGTAACCAAAAGGATGAGACAGGGAACCATGAGTTTATGGCCTGAACTATATCACATGAACCTAGTTGATATATGGAGGGAAAGGAGAAAAGGGAGGAATGAGAAAAAAAGAAGTGAGGGAGGGAGAAAGGGGAGAGGGAAAGAGAGAGGGAACAGCCACAACAAACCATTTCTTCAAACACACTCCAAATCTAAATGGTTGCACCACCTTCTAGAGGTCCCACAGACTGACAACAAAGTCCTAAGCACATGGTTCTTAGTGAACATTTTTTATTTATTTATTTCTTCCTTGTTAATTTTCCTTTTATGATGTGGTGCTGAAGATTGAACCCACAACCTAGGGTCATGTTAGGCAAGAGCTATGCTATCAAATTACATTCCCGGCTCAAATATTCTCTATCTAAATTATAATAGTTATTAACTATAAACCCATTTGGGACAAAGAAAATTACTCAGAAGATGAAAATACTTGTCATACAAGCCTGAGAACACCAAATCAAAACCCAGAGCCCAGAGTGTAAGGAGAGAAACATCTCTTCGAATGTTTTCTCAGACCTCCACATTCATTGTATGAGAATGCATGTGCACACACAAACACACACACACACACACACACACAACACAGTAATAATAAAATTAACAACAATAGTAAAACATAAAAGAAAACTCCATAGGATTTTGTCATTATATAAAATAAGTTAATGTTATTGGTAATATATTTTTAATAAGAGTCTCATTCTTTTGCTTATAACATCTGAATGTTTGTCACTTCTCTCATCCTGAATTGATCATTTGTCTCATGGTCCATCAGTTGGCTAGAAGCTTATCCATTTTACCAACCTCAAAGAACTGTTTCAATTTTCTTGGTTTTCCATTAGGTTTCAAAATGATTCTTTCTGGGAAGTGGTAGTGCAAACCTTTAATTCCAGCACTTGGGAGTCAGAGGCAGATAGATTGCTGAGTGTGTTCTATATAGAGTGAATTCCGGGACAGTCAGGGCTACACAGAGAAACCCTGTGTCAGAAAACCAAAAAAAAAAATTATTCTCATTTCTATTTCACTAATTTCTCATTCATTCTTTATTATTCAAATTTTCTTCTTGATTTCAGTTTTGTTAGCTTATCCTAATTCACTTTTTCAAGCTTCATACTAATTTAATTGACAATGACTTTCCTCTCTTTTAATATATATCCTCTAATGCTTATCAATTTATCTGTAGGTTCCTACTTGAACTGTATCTCAAAAACACTATTTAATTTCTTATTCAACTTAATGTGCCTCATAATTCCTCGTTTGATTGATCTTTAACCCATCAGCTATTTAGAAGTATGGTATTTACATGCAAATTGCTTAAGATTTTTCCAGTTCTATTTGCACCACAAACTTCTCATTTAGTTTTGTTCTTCTCAGACAACATAATTTATATGGTTGAAAATCAATGGCCTAATATATGATCTACCTTCATAATCATTATATGTACACTAAAAAAGAATCTGTATTTTGCTGTCATGAAGTAAAATGCTTTATAAATGTCAATTAAGTTAGATTAGATGAGATTGCTATTCAAACCCCCAATAATTTAATTGATTTTCTGCCTCCTGGCTCTCACAATTATTAACAGAGGAATATTTAAATAAATAACTAAGAATTGTTGAATTTCACTAGGATATAATCCATTTTTTTTCTTGAATTTTGAAGCTCTTGTTACTAAGGCTCATAATATCCTTTGTTCTCAATGAATTTACCCTTTTTAAACATCATGAGTATGTTTAATACAAAGAGTAGTTATCTTTGAGAAGATATCATTGATTTTAATGTTATAAAAGCACACGTTCAATAATGCTGAAATTTTAAGAAAAGTAGATTGAAATGGGATCAAGAGAAAAGTAGGAAGAACAATGTTCTTCTATGATAGGGGAAAACTAGAGATGAGATTGGGTGTAAATGTAGCAAGATTCCTATTTTAAAGACATATTGTGACAATATTAGTTTAACATCTCCTCTCTGTCATCTGTACGTTTTTTCTGAAAAGTGTTTAATAATAGCATTTGCCCATTTTACTGGGTTACTTTCTTGTGTTGATGGAGTTTATCAATTCTTAATATATTCTGGATATTAGTCTTCCATAACATGGACATCATTCAAAGATTTCTTCCCATTCTGAAGGTTGACTCTTTACCTTGTTTATTGTATACCTTGTATAGCAAAGGTTTGTATTTTCACACAATGTTTTTCAGTATTTGATTATGATCCTGAGCTGTGGGAGACTTAGTCTGGAGATCATTGCTTATATCACTCTCTTACGGTGTTTTCTTCTACTAATGTTAAGATTTCAGGTCTTTCATTAGACTATTGAATCATTTAGCTGGATTTAATACAGAAGAAAAGATAGGGTCCCAGTTTGAATCATCAACATAGAGATATACAGTTTCCCAATACCATTTTGAAGTTGTTTCCCCACTACATATTTCTTATTTGCAAGAGTTTCATGCATGAACATAATGCATTATGATTATGTATGGCTCTCTGTCCCTACAACTTTTCTTAAGCCCCTCATATCTATCTCTCAAATTCATGACATCTTCCAATTATATGTAATTTACACATAGAAAGTATATTATATATAAGTCTGACATATTAATATATGTCATCTTTGTATATAAAAACAAGCACACACATAAATACTAATTTGACACAATGGGATATATATATATATATATCCTGAGTTGAGCAGCAGGAACCAAGAAATGGCCTTCTCCTCCTACAGCTGCCTGTATGCATATGCATAGAGTACTGGCCACTGGGGCATAGTCAACCTATCATGAAGTTTGTCCCTAAAGAAAATGAGTTCTCTGTCTCATAGTAGCTAGTGACTTCCTATAGCTCTAAAACTAGAGGTGGGGCTTTGTGAACTCTTATTTCAAGAAGGGCTTGTTCAACATGGCCACCCAGAACCAAAATAATCACACAGAAACTATATTAATTAAATCACTGCTTGGCCCATTAGGTCTAGCTTCTTATTGGCAAACTCTTACATATTAATTTAATCCATTTCTATTAATCTGTATATCACCACAAGGTTGTGGCCTACCAGCAAAGTTTTAGCATGTCTATCTCCAGTGGTGGCTCAAGGCATCTCCCTAACTCCAACATCTTCCTCCCATGCTATAGGCCAAGCAAGTTCTTTATTCATTAACCAATAAAAGCAACACACAGACAGAAGGACCTCCCACACCATTTCCTCTTTTTTGTTTAAACAAAAAGGAAGGCTTTAACTTTGGCATTGTAAAATTACATATAACAAAACAGGTATCAAACAAGAATTACACTTACAATATTTATATCTACTTTATCTTTTATCATAACTAATGAAAACTATAACTATAAATTCTTCAACTCCATCAAAGACTCCAGAAAGATATAATATTACCTATGTAAAAAGGAAATATATTGTACGCAACTTCCAAAACTCTAGTAATGACAGAGATATCTCGCTGCCTGGACAATCACCCAAAGTTCTTCTGTACTGTTGGGGCAACCATCTTCAGCCTACAGGCCCATAGTATCCAGTAGACTTTTCCATGAAGCAGGAAATTTCAAAGACAGACCCACCTATACTGGAAGTCTATCCATCACATATTTCTGTGTCCTGCAGAATGTCTAGCAGACTCTTTCACATAGCAGGAACCCCGAAGGATCATCTCACCTTTAGGCCAGTTCAGCAGTCATTTCTCTGTGGATCCCACATGTCCAGTTCATCCAATAAACTCTATAAGGAGCCTCTTCAATGCCCATCTTCTTCTTGGAGTAGATTGGTGATGCCATGAGCAGATGTATCTCACTGTCATGAAAAGTACTAANAGGAGAATTCCAAGGGCTGGTAGATTCTTCTATGTGGTGAGCCTCTAATTGTTTCTGTACCAGCTGTTCTAAAGCCTGTAACTTTTCCTCAGCCAGAGGCCATTGTTTGACCCATATTGGCTTCTCAGTCAACCATGTTAAGTACAGGGCTGTTGGAATATTTGAATAGTTCTCAATTGCCTTATTTTCTTGTACAGCCCTGATGCCAGATTTCACCTTCTGTAAAGTCTTGTTACATTTTCCTTAGGAATATAAGCTCTAGGTGCAGCAGGAATGTTAATCTGGGTATTCCATTGCTGCATAGATCATGGCCCCATAAATTCACTGCAATATCAGCTACATATGGCCTTAGTTTTCCTATTTGCCCTTCTAGCCCTATGCATGTTACCCATCTTGTGCTTTGTCTTACCTGAGACAAGGTTCCAATTCCCATGAACTGAACCTCCACTTCCTGGAGAGGCCAGCCCCATGTTGGGCACCAAATGTAAGATTTAATTAATGATTGCCCAAGCTAGCTATCTTTAAAATATACACTTTAATAGGTGTAAGGAATACAAACAGATTTATAATACCAGATCCTGGATCCCACGTTTTTCCAAAGATGTGCACCAGACCAAGAGCCAGAGAGAGCGCTCACACGTGGACTGAGTCTTTTATACATCAGGGAGACCTGATGGTCTAACCCAGAATAAATAGCTAATGGCTAATTGTGGGGTGTGGCTATTAGCCTGATTGGCTAAAACCTTTCTCCATCAAATAAATACATTGGTCAAAGAAAGCATTAAATACAACAAATTCTTAACACAAAACATCCAGGAAATCTGAGACACCATGAAAAGACCAAACCTAAGAATAATATGGATAGAAGAAGGAGAAAAAATCTTTCCCAATGTAAAGAAGGATATGCCTATGAAGATACAAGAAACTTACAGAACACCAAACAGACGACCAAAACCAAAATTCTCCCCGCCATATAATAATCAAAACACAAAACTTACAGAATAAGCAAAGAATATCAAGAGCTGCAAAGGAAAAATGTCAAGTAACATATAAAGGCAAACCTATCTAAATTACACCCAACTTCTCAATGTAAACCAGAAGGTACTGGACAGATATACTGAAAACACTAAGAGATCATGGATGAAAGCCCAGACTACTATACCCAGCAAAGCTTTCAATCACCACTGATGGAGGAAACAAGACATTCCACAACAAAACCAGATTTAAACAATACCTATCCACAAATCCAGTCCTACAGAAAGTACTAGAAGGAAAACTCCAACCCAAGGAAGCTAACTGTACCCACAAAAATTCAGACAACAGATAACTGCATGCCAGCAAACTCCAATGAAGGGAAACACAAAAACACTACCACCAAAAAATAACAGGAATTAACAATCACTGGTCATTAATATCTCTTAATATCAATGGACTCAATTCAACTATAAAAAGACACAGGCTAAGAGAATGAATACAAAAGCAGGATCCATCCTTCTGTTGTACATAAGAAACAAACCTCAACCTCAAAGACAGACATTACCTCAGAGTAAGGTTTGGAAAAGATTTTTCAATAAAATGTACCTAAGAAACAAGCAGGTGTTCCTATCCTATTATCTAACAAAATAGACTTCAAACTAAAATCAATTAGAAGAGATAGAGGACATTTTATACTCATAACAGGATCAATCCATCAAGATGAAGTCAATCCTGAACATCTATGCCCCAAATACAAGAGAACCCACATATGTAAAATAAACATTACTAAAGCTAAAATTGTACATCAAACCCCACACAATAATAGTAAGTGCCTTCAACACCCCAGTCTCCACAACAGACAGGTCAACCAGACAGAAACTTAACAAAGAAATAAGAGAACTAACAGATATCATGCCTCAAATCGACATAACAAACATCTACAGAACATTCCACCCAAACAAAAAGGAATATACCTTTTGCTCAGTACACCATTGAACCTTCTCTAAAATTGATGACATACTCAGTAATAAAGCAAACCTCAACAGATATAAAAAATTGGAATAATTTCCTGTATGTTACCAGATCACTAAAGTTAGAATTTAACAACACTAATTGCAGAAAGCCTACAAACTCATGGAAATTGAACAGTGCTCAATTGAACTACCCCTGGGTCAAGGAAGAAATAAAGAAGGAAATGAAAGACTTCCTAGAATTCAGGAAGAATGAAGGCAAACATTCCCAAGCCTATGGGACAATATAAAAGCAGTGCTAAGAGAAAAATTAATAGCACTAAGTGCCTACAAAAAGAAAGTAGGGAAATCTTAACACTAGCAACTTAACAACACACCTGAAAGCTCTAAAATAAAAAGAAGCAAACTCATCCAGGAGTAGATGACAGAAAATAATCAAATTGAGGGTTTAAATCAATAAAATAAGAACAAAGAATCAATGAAACAAAGAGATGATTCTTTAAGAAAATCAAGATAGCCAAGCGGTGGTGGCACACGCCTTTAATCCCAGCACTCAGGAGGCAGAGGCAGGCGGTTCTCTGAGTTTGAGGCCAACCTGATTTACAAGAGCTAGTTCCAGGACAGGCTCCAAAGCTACAGAGAAACCCTGCCTCGAAAAAAAAAAGAAAATCAAGATAGACAAACTCTTTTTCAAACTAATCAAAATGTAGAGACAGAATATCCAAATTAACAAAATCAAAAAGAAAAAAGGGGATATAACAAATCATACAATCAATACATTGGAAGGATGAATAGAAAGATGGCATGCATGATTGAAAATGCCATAACTAAACCTAACCTAGTATTTTATATGCTGACTTCAAAAGATAACCAAGAAAAGAAAAACAATAGAATTTAAATAAAGATAGTTGCTCCAACACAAGCAACATGAGGTTGGTTGAAACATTCTGATGAAAACACAGGCCAATGACTCCAACACTGATGCTTTTCCCTGCTAACTTCTGCTATAGGAAGGTGTTCTAGGAAAAATGATACTAGGGTGATAATGGAGTAAATGCAATGGGAAGGAATGGCAGGGAGGGACTTCTTCCAATTCTTCCAAGTGACTCAGTGAATACGGTAAGGCAGTTAAAAGGGCTCATACTGTCAGTTTTTCCAGAGTTGAACATAATGACACACATCTTTAATGCCAGCACTCAGGAGGCAAAGACAGGTTGACCTCTGTGAGTTCAAGACTAGCCTGGTCTACAGAAAGAGTTCCACAACACCGAGGGTTATAAAAAGAAACCATGTCTTGAAAAACAATAAGAACAAAAAAATTAAATATGTAAATTGTATTGTTTATTAGTTCTGTCAAATGCTTGTGGATTGGTATAGGAAAGGACTTTCCAAGCAGAACTCCAGTAGTGCAAGTACTAATACCAACTGCTTAAACATGACATGAAAACTGTCAATATCAAAAGACATGCAAACATAGAATAGGCAAGTGATGGCTACTGAGAGAAACAGAATTAGCTTCTCCCAGATCTGCAACCTGCCTTAGTCAGAGTTACTGGAATTACTGGAATAAAACAACATGACCAAAGCAAGTTGGGGAGGAAAGGGTTTATTTGGCTTGTACTTCCACATCACTGTTCATCATTTAAGGAAAGCAGGACAGGAAATCAAACAGAGCAGGTAACTGAAGGCAGAAGATGATGCAGAGGCCATGGAGGGGGTGCTGCTTACTGGCTTATTCCCAGTGGGCTTGCTCAGCCTGATTTCTTATAGAACCCAGCGACACCAGCCCAAGGAGAGTACCACCTACAATAGAGTGTGTCCTCCCCCAATAATTATTAATTAAAAATATGCCCTACAGGTTTGCATACAGCCTGCTCTTATGGAGGCATTTCCTCAATTGAGGTTCCCTCTTCTCAGATGACTTTAGTTTGTGCTAAGTTGGCATAAGATTATTCAGCAACCCCCTACTTGTTTATTATATACAAAATGGGTCAGTCTTGAAATCGCATATACAAAAACAACAAAAAATTCAGTAGGTTGTGTTTAGCTATGTGTGCGCCTCCCTCCCTACTTCTCCTCCTCCTCCTCTGGGTCTCTCTGTGTGTAACAACAATAATCAAAGTAAAAAGTTCTAAAAGCTATCCATTTAAGAGGAAGTGGAGTGGGAGACATGACAAGAGTTCAGGGAGGGGACATATGAGGGATTATATGGAGGAAAAGAAAAAGGACAAATGATATAATTATATTTCTATTTAAAATATTTTTAAGTGCCCCGCAAAATGTCATGAAATTTAAAAGCTTCTTTACAGCAAGGCTCACTATCATTCAAGTGAAGACACAGCCCACAGAATAAGAAACATGTTTATCAGCTATATTCCAGACAGATGATTAGTATCTAGAATATACAAATAACTTAAATATTATAAAACACAAGTAAACAAAAAATCAATTTAAAATGGAGCATGGACTACAACAGAGAGTTCTCAAAAGATGAGAAACAAATGCCTGAAAAATACATTTTTTAAGGTTCAACATTCTTGGACATCTGGGAAATACAATTCAAAACTACTTTAAGATTTCATATTACACAAGACAGACTGGTTAAGATGTTTAAAAAAACGCGAAGACAAATGCTGATACAGATATGGTGAAAAGGGAAAACTTATTCTCTGATGGTGGAAGTGCAAACTGGTGCAACCACAATGGAAATCAGTGTGGAGAGTATTCAAAAACCTAAAAAGAGATCTCCCACATGATCCAGCTATACCACTTGTGAGCATATACCCAAAGCTCTCTCTATTCTGTTGCATAGATATCTGCTTATGCATGTTTGTTCATCATTGCTCTATTCACAACACTCAGGAATTGGAATCAGCTCCAATGTTCATCAGATGATGAACAAATAATTAAAATGTGGTAAATACACTAATGGAATCTATCTATTTAGAAAAACAAAATTATGAAATTTGCAGGTAACTCCTTTTTGGAGTTATTGGGCTAGTAAGGTCCCATAGAACCTCAAACATTACATAATATTGTCAATGCTATTGGGTATTCTCCAAAACTTGATGGAAAGACTCTATTGCTAAATATATCACATACTTAAGTCATAAAACATGAAGAAATCAAGGCAATACTGACTGGAAGCTTTATCCCTTCTGAAGAGCTATCTCAAAGTGCAATAAGGTAATCACCAATCTCACCAAGCTATGAAGCTTGGAAACTCCACTAATGACTGGCGTGGAAAGATTAATCTACTGCTGCTGTGGTGAGATGAACATCATGATAGTAACCAATTACTTTCTGCTTTGATTTAAGGTTCCTTCCACAAGATAAACCCCATACCTGGTACCACTATTGGTCAAAGAACCTATGGCTAGACAGGACATAGACTATAATGAAAAACTTATTACTATTGATTTGTAAATGAATACAGCATTAAAAAAAAACAACTGATTTACTGTCAAACCCACAGATAAATTCACCTCTCAACTCTCATCAGAGAAACTTCTATTTGAAACAGTAACACACAGACCCACAACTGGTCAAGGTAAATAAACTAAAAGGCTGTATAATTCTCATCCATAAATGGGATAACTATATGACACCCCTCCTCCGAAGACTCAGAAATTTTAATAGGTGAGGTGGTGGGTGACTACAAAGCAACAGTGATTTTCAGTGACACAGGGAAGTTGCACATATGAAGCCAGAGTGGTTGTGATAGTGTTCACAAGAACTATACAAGATAAAGCTAGACCAAAGTTCAGCATGGAGATGGAAAGTGGGTACAACGTTCTACAACCAACAGAGGTTTGACTGGCAATTGTTCGCTCCTGGGAAGGGAAGAATCAGGTTTCTTTAAGAGTGTACCTCATGGTAACTCAACAATATTTTAGTTGATAGTCAAACACATCCAAGAATATATGGGCAGCATAAATGGAACTTGATGGGTTTAATAATTAAAACGGATTCAAATTTATGTGGGTAGAGCAGTGGGGGTAGATTTGGGAAGAACTTGGGGAGGAGATGAATATGATCAAAATACATTTATAAACTTCTCAAAGAATTAAAATTTCAAAACAAAAGAGTTCATCCCAAATTGCTGTATATTTCTAAAAGAGTATATATAATAAAGAATGGGTTTTCTACACCTTCCTATATTTCTTCCTTCCTTTTTTTCTGTTTCCTTCTCCCTCCTTCCTTCTTCTCTTCCTTACTTTTTAAAGTAAGGACTGTATGTCAATTCACTACATGTGTAAAGATTAGAACCCATACAAAATAAATGAAGAAAAAATAATGTAAATAAAGCTCACAAAAGGTTCACACATCCACAATTGCAAAAATTTTCTTGCTTTTCAAATCGTTTATTGTTTTTAGAATGAATTGTATTACACTCTGATAAAAAGGAAAAGAATCCACTAGTTCTTCTAGTAACTGAATGATTCAAACATGATATATAGCTGAGAGACAGTTTTTGACCGTTGATTCTCCCTTTCCCAAGAAATGTGACCTGGTGCTATGTAGCTTCCCTGAGCTTCCATTGTGCTCACTGAAAAATAAGTGTGATGATATGACTAAGCTCTTAGCATTGCTGTAAGTAGTAAATAAAATACCATGCAGAGAATGCCTCTGAGATATAATGGAGTTGGTATTTGGGTTATAACTATATTCAGGTTTTACATTCTCTTTCTGCTCTACTCCATAAACCTACTGCCCTTTCCCAGTTATGAATGTTGTACACATAAGTTCATAGCTTGCCTCTTTTTCTTACCAAGAACTGCCCTGCCTGTTGCTATATAATCAATATAATTTTAAAGGCTGTGTGGTATCTCAAGTGGATGTGCCAAAGTGCATCAAACCATTTTCTTCATTGTTGAGTGGTCTGTCTCTTCCTGAATCTTTTTTATATAGGTAACAGCAATAAATATCTTGTAATAGTTTGTGTTTTTTACATTACCAGGAAACTCTAAACCCAAGGTCTACAAGAGCTTCTCCTGATAGTGTTAATGGACAAAGCCATGCTTGCTACCAGTAAGGCTTTCATGACCAAAAACAATCCCACCACAATATAGTGCTTTGGGACCCATAAAGTGTGCTCCACAAAAAAAAAAAAAAAACAAAATAAAAGACAGAGTGAGGTCTGGGCAGTGATTTTTTTCAATTTAAGTAAGACAATTGCTATGAATATTGTCTAGAGCACTTATTCAGAGAATGGAATAAATGGAAACACAATTTCCAAGCATCACAAAGCGAAGTCCTTGCCCAAAGATATTACAAATCCAACTGTCAAATTGAAAAAGCGAAGAAAGAACAGATATGTCCAGGCATACAGTCACAAGTCAGAAACTATGGTCAGTAGATGGAATTGACAACATTAAAATTCTCACCAAGAGGCACATCAGAGGCTAATCAGAATTGTAGGCTACCAAAAAGATTTAGTGAAGTTGGGGAAAGACAGACTGTGAGGGCAGAGGCAGTAACAATGCATTAAGAAAAGGAATCTCACTAATACAACCACGAGGAAGCAGCTTCTTCAAAGCTGAATCATTAGAGAAGACAAGGTGAAGTGGGAGTAAATGACTTCTCCCCTCAAGAGAAACTATGTCCCCATCTATCTGAAACAGATAATCACTTGCAAATGAAAAATTAGTTTTCTCCAAGGGAATCCCACTGGGGAAATAAGCTGCTCATTATGGGTAGGCCCCATGCTCAGGAGTATATGGCCAATGAAAACAAACTCAGCCACACCTGTGATGGTTCCTTGTCTTGTTTACATTTTACATTTACATCTAAATTTTACACAAATTTATTTATTACCCTATAGTTCCATGCATATATATTATGGCTTCAAGATAGTATTTTTATGTGATTCCTGAGTGCGTGAATGAGTGAATCTCTGTATCTATATCTGTTTCTTCTGCAATTTCTTCTGGTTTTTTTTTGTCCTATTCTATTAACAGAAGCTTCTGTCCTGCCCAGTCAAAGCTAGTCAGTCCCAAAGAAGCACACAGAGGATTATATTGATTATAAACTGCTTGGCCTATTAGCTCAGGATTATTATTAACTAGCTCTTACAATTTAATTGATCCATAATTCTTGTCTATTTTTAGCCATGTGGATTGGTACATTTTATCAGTGAGGCATTCTCATCTTAATTCTTCTGCATCTGGCTGGTGACTGTGTCTCTGCCTTTCCTCTTTTCAGAATTTTTTAGTCTGATAAAAAAAAGTGTGGCACATCTATACATTAGACTACTACTCAGCGGTAATACACAATTGACATCTTGAATTGTGCATGCAAATGGATGGAAATAGAAAACACTATCCTGAGTGAGATAACCCAGATCCAAAAATATGAATATGGTATGTACTCACTCATTAGTGGACTCTAATCATAAACAAAGGACGTTGAGCCTATAGTTTGCCATGCTAGAGAANGAGTTTAAATGAATACAGTCTCATGTGATTATTTTGGGCATAATCAAGCAACAGTGGCTGAGTGGGCTGGCGGCTGGGGGCTGGGAGCCAGGTGCTGGGAACACAACCCGCACTTCTCCCCCATTTACAACACTGAAGGTCTCTGAAAGATTTGAAGAATACTCAACTAATTGAAATATATCTCTATATATCTATAAAACCTAACTAACATGACTACAATCTTTATTATAAATGACTATTAACCTGTATTTCTTAATTATACATTACATTTTTAAATGAGCTACAAAACACAATACCTTAATTAAGATCAGAAATACATATACATATAACAAAATTGACCTTAAAGTTGTACCAATAAACCAAGATTCATATGAATGCAAATCTCCATAGTAAATCCCCATCTAAATGTAAATAAACAATTATAAACAATATTTGGGAATATGAGTATAGTTCTGTCCATACTGCTTCCTGCTGTTTCATGGTGCTGTTAATCAGGTCTTTCATGGTGTATCATGTGTACTAGGTTCATCTCAGTCAGCAGATAGGTGAAGTGTTTTTTTTTGTGGGGTGTTCACAGCAACCTTTCAGGGGGTCTTGTTCCATCAAACCATATTGGTCTATAAGCAACCCACAGGTTCTCATCTTCTGTACAAACAAGAGAAGAACCTCTTTTCCAAAGCAACATATCCTTATGCCAAATTTGGAAGTCATGATTACTTATAAAATACATGCTGGCTTAGCTTAACAGCACATACAATGAAATATCTCTCTGTACTTAACTTATTCACAGTCAAAAAATTTAAAGATGACACAATAATATACATAATTCAGACTCTCTGTGAACTTTCCATTTTTACATGGCTTATTTTTTTTACTCCTTTTACTCTATTTTTAAAAGCATTAACTTTATTTTATGACTCGTTATACTCTTTTCCTTCTCTCTTCTAAGCCTACGTACATTTATCCATCACTATGACTCATTTAGATGTCTTTTATTTCTGAATCTGTCCTATTGTGTATCTGTGATTTTTTACTGTCCAGGAGTGCTTATTAAAATGCTAGCTTCTTAAAAACTTAAGTAGGGCCGTTGCCATGGTAAATAAGATACTTCCTACTTGCCTGCCCAGTCTAAAACTTAAGCTGCATCATTACTATAGTATATACAGTATTTCCTGCTTGCTCCACACAGTTGTGCATAGCAGAGCCACTTGCACCTCTGAGCCATGCATACAACCCCAGTTCCAGGACAAAGCTTGTCCATATTGCCATCAAGCAAGTTGCAGCATGCTGCTCACAAACCCCATCCAAATGCTCTGTAGCCAGACATCCTGCCTGAAAGGGTCAGAGTTCACACTGGCAGCACTGCCCAAAAAGCTGGCATTTTATAACAGCATGGCTTGACCTGGTTTTTATACTATGGCTGAGTCAGGAAAACCTCTCTTAAAGGAGCCATGACTCTGCTTGGCTACCAGTTTCAGCATGTCTATTTCCAGAAGTGGGTCCATGGCATCTCCTTAACTCTGCCTTCCTCCTCCCACATTTTCCTTCTTCTGTGTCTGGGCAGGACTGCAGAGGGAGCTTCCCTCTTCCCAGAATTCTCCTGTTCTCATTGACCCTCCTCTACTTCCTGTCTGGCTGTCCCACCTATACTTCCTGCTGGGCTACTGGCCAATCAGCATTTATTTAAAACATAATTGACAGAATATAGACAGTTATCCTGCACCACTCTCCCTTCATAAAAGGTTTGTTGTCAATCAGTAGATGTTGGATATGTGGATTTATTTCTATGATCTACTTCATGTTTCATTGGCCTATACTTTTTTGGTTACTATGTTTCTGTAAGCATGTTGTGAAATCAGCAACAACTATGTCTCTAGCACTGTACTTTATATGTAAGATTGCTTTGACTATTGGGAGTATTTTGTGTTTCCATATGAATTTTAGAATTTTTTAAAATTCCCTGAAAAATGTCAGTGCTATTTTTAATTACTTCTATATATTTGTATGTGTGTGAGCACACACATACACTATATGTGTTGCAGTAGGCAGGCATCATAGTGGACATGTAAAGGTAAGAGGATAACTAAAAAGGAGCTGCTTTTTGTTTCCCACTATGTGTATGTTCTAGGTATTGAACTCAGATCATCAAGCTTAGAAGCCATTGTATTTACTAAGCAATCTAATTGGCTCAACATTGATAGTTTAATGCATCGCACTGTATAGATAATTTAAGGTAGTATGCATAGATGATTTAAGGTAATGTAACCAGAGTGTGACCATCTATAAATGGAATGTGTTATAGCTAAAACCTGTAATCTCAGAATCTTGGATGAAGCAGGGAGACAGTCAGTTGCAGGTAAGCCTGAACTAGATGTACTGCTCTAGTCAACCTTGTGCTACAAACTAAAGTGACTTCAGTTTAAAAAAATACATTCTAAAAAATTACATTCTAATTTTAAGTAAAATAAATATCCATAGTTATCAATTATATAAATGAAAACTACTCTGTGGTTTCCTAAATGGTCTTAACAGTGTAATTAGTTCTTAAACTCTAATTTGAAAGCAATAAGGAAAATATACAAGAAAAAATGTTTAACTGTTTTATGGAGAAACTTCATTTAAAGATATTTATGCAGAGTAAATAAACAGGAATGGATTATGTTCTTGGGTAAGAAACCTAAATATTATAATGATTTAATTCTCCCTAAATTGATCTGTAGATTCATAGTAATTCGAATAAAAATTCTAAACTTTTCCCACAAGGGAAATAAAACTGAACTTCACTATTCCATAAAAAGAACAAATTTCCTACCATGGTCTACATTCATAAAAATGAACAAGGTAGAGAGACTTACCAGTTAATATCAAGACACAATTTAAGCTACAATATATGAATGTAAAACTGACCCTGGAGAAAATGTATTATTGGAACAGAAGAGTGATTCTCAAATAAAACTCTCACATATACTGAAATGATAAGTGGCACAATAAGCTCTCTGTACAATATGGAGGTGGATGCGGTTATCCACATTGGACGCCATTCTGTAACATGAGGGCTGGCTTGTTGGGGTTACTGTCCCACCTGGTACCCCACAGCCAGCAAGCCCCAAAGAAAATCACACAGAGAATCTACATAAGGTTATAAACTGATTGGCCCATTATCTCAGTCTTCTTACTTAACTTATATTAACCCATTGTTTTTATCTATGTTAGTCACATAGCCAGTACCTTTTCTCAGCTGGGAAGCTTACATCCTGCTTCCTTGGTGGTCTGCTCAGGAATCCCAAGGGAGCTTCCTGCTTCCCAAATTCTCCTGTTCTCCCCTCTACTTCCTGTCTGGTTTTCCCACCTATACTCCCTGCCTGGCCAATCAGCATTTATTTAAAACATGATTGACAGAATACAGACAATTCTCCCGCACCATGGAGGAATACAATTTAACATATAGTGTTGACATGATAGTTATTGACATGAGCAAAGATGCAAAGTTGAATACCTGTTTTAAAACATACTAAAAAAACCACCCTAAGTGGAGTAAAGCTTAAGATGTGATCTATAAAGGTATCCAAGGTTTTAGAAAAACATTTGTATTATATCACTATAATCTCTATGTGGGAAAAATGTACATCTTACAAAAGATACAGGCTATATGAAAATAATAAGGAAATTCAAATACATAGAACTCCATATTTAATTTAAAAGAAAATGTAAAAACAGAGCAGAAAAGGTGGGACAAGTATAGTAAAGATATTCATAACATATATAATCTATAAATCACTAGTATCCAAAAGGCATGGTAGGCTCTTACAAATCAATTACATAAAGTATTTGTAGTACAAGAGAAGAAAACTACACAAAATACCTCAATAAGCATATGTAAGTGTGAATGTGTACATTGGTATATATGTGTATGGATGAAGGTCATGATACTAGAAATGGATTATGGGAGGTGAGAAAAAGCTGTTAAGAGAGAGTAAAGTGGAAACACAGGCTGAAAAAACACAGAGAGGACCAAGAGGCTATAACTACACAGAGAGGATCAAGAGAGGAATCCTGAAACACAGGCTGTGACTACACAGAGAGGATCAAGAAAGCAAACCAAGAGAGCAGACCAAGAGATTGGACAAGAGAGCAGGCCAAAAGAGAACTCAGTGGCTCCCTGAGACACAAAAAATGACAGTACAGAGCAGCCCAAGAACAGTTCCCAAAGATAGACAAAGCCACTGCAAGGACTGGACATAGAGGCAAAGATACTGTAGGTACCAACTGGAGGAAGGGATGGGTAGATCACATGCAAGAATTCACTCAACAGCCTAAAAAGCAACATTTTAATACCAGAACCCAGTTGTCATAGAGTAGGAAGACTTTATGATACTAAACCAGAAGAAGCAGAAGAAAATGATTTTAAACATAACTTTAGGAGAATAATAGAGACCTTTAAAGAGGAAATGAAAAATTCCCTTAAAGAAATGGAGGGAAAGACAAACAAAAAATTGGATGAAATCAATAAATCTCTCAAAGAAACCCAAGAAAGCCAAGAAAAAAACCAATAAAACAGTTCAAGACTTGAAGACTGAAATAGAGGCAATAAAGAAAACACAAAGCAAAGGAATTCTATATATAAAAATTCTGGGTAAAAACAAATTAGAAATACAGAGGCAAGCATATCCAACAGAATACAAGAGATGGAAGAGAGAACCTCAGGTGTTGAAGATACTTTAGAGGAAATAGATGTAAGATTTAATTAATGGTTGCCCAAGCTAGCTATCTTTAAAATATACACTTTAATAGGTGTAAGGAATACAAACAGATTTACAATACCAGATCCTGGATCCCACGTTTTTCCAAAGACGTGTGCCGGACCAAGAGCCACAGAGAGAGCGCTCACACGAGAACTGAGTCTTTTATACATCAGGGAGACCTGATGGTCCAACCCAGAATAATTATCTAATGGTTAATGGCGGGGCATGGCTATTAACCTGATTGGCTAAGACCATTTCCCATCATCTCCCCCTTTTGTCTAAATAAGATCAATCTAACTCTAGTATAGCTATATACAATGGGAACAGATATCGAACATAAAATTACAAACAATAAAAATATCAATCCATTATCCCTTCCCCATCTCTTAAGTATATGGAAGGCATAATCAACCCCTAAATGAAGTCCCAAAGTCTGAGGGCAAAGTTTTCTGGGAGAGGGGACATCGTTCTCTAAAGCTACTTTATGCTGACATGGGGACGACGTTTGGTCTAGGGGATCCATATCAGCTATCCAACTTGAAATCATCCTGGTGAATGGTATCCAAAAGTGTCCTGTAGCAGTGTCATCCGCGTCCTGACGTTGTTGTATCAGCCAGATGAAGGTGTTGTCAATGTGTTCCATCTTCTTTTCCTGGAAATACAACATAGTTTAAGACAACTCAAAGTTACAAAAATGAGGCCACCATCCGGTGCTGTCATCCTCTTTCCGGAAACTTCAAAAATTGCTGTAAAAAATTCATTATGCATTGTAGAAAACTGAAAACATTAATTACACATATCAAGGAAAGTTGTGATAGATACAAAAAAAGGAAAGATGTTCTTTAAATTCAGTTTATTTTCTGTCTCATATTAACTGACTCTTGACATATGACAGAAACTCCAGAAACTCTGGGTTGTACTCTTTTTTTTCATTTTTTTAATTGTTAAAAGAAAAATTTACATTTACTCCCCTTGTCCCAGGCCCTCCCACTCCCCCACTAACCCACCAGGGCTCCCCCTGCTTCCTTGAGTTGGGGCAGGATACCCTGCCCTGTGGAAAGCCCAAGGCCCTCCCCCCTACATCTCGGCCTAAGAAGGTGTGCAGCCATATAGANCCTGGGCAGTGGAGGAGAAGGTGCCTGAATTGGCCTTGTCCCATAGTCAGACTGATGACTATCTTGAATATTACCATAGAACCTTTGTCTGGCGATGGATGGAGATAGAGACAGGAACCCAACTGGGAGCACTGGACTAAGCTTCAAAGGTCCAGTTGAAGAGAATCTCAGAGGGAGAATATGGCCAAGGAAGTCAGGACCACAAGGGGTTCACCCACTGAGACACTGTGCCTGAACTAATGGGAGTTCACCAAGTCCAGCTGGACTGGGACTGAGCGAGCATGGGATCAAACTGGACCCTCTGAATGTGGCTCATAATTGAGACAGACTGAGAAAGCAATGGTAATGTCACTGGGATTTGTCTCTACTGCATGTACTGGCTTTTTGGGATCCTATTATATTTGGATGCATACCTTCCTAAGCCTGGATGGAGGGGGAAGGGCCTTGGACTTCCCACAGGGCAGGGTTTCCTGTCCTCTCTTAGGACTGGAGAGGAATTGGGGAGGGTGAGTGGGAGAGCAGGAGGGAAGTGGGAGGAGAGGAGGAAGTGGAAATTTTGATTGATATTATTTATAAAATAATAAAAAATATCAGAAATAAAGAATTTTTTAGTCTGGTTGGCCTGCCTATACTTACTGTCTGGCTGCTGGCCAACAAGCAATTTATTAAACCAATACAAGTGACAAATCCTAAAAGTGTAAAAGAGCATTATACCACAGCACTATTCTGATTGTTTTGTTTTATTTTATTATATTGTATCATATCATATTTATTATATTATATACTATACCTTAGATTCTTGTTTGTTTTATAATGAAAGACAGAAAGGGGGTGTATCTGGATGGAAGGGGAGGTGGTTAGGAACAGGAGGAGTAAAGAAAGGGGAAACAATAATAAGGATATATTGTATGGGGAAAAGTCTATTTTAATGAAATGAAAAGAGAGAGAGAAAGGATGGAAGGAAGGAAGGAAGGAAGGAAGGAAAAAGGAAGAAAGAAAGAAAGCCAAATGATAGCTGTTTTAAGGTACAGGAAGTAGGCTCAGAGAACACAGTGCTCACCAACATCTAAACCCAGGAAGCACACACAGTCCCTCAACCAGACCATGTAATTAAAGCAATGAGAGTTGACCTGATAATAGGTCTACCTAATAAGGCCACATCCCTGCTTACAATTTTCTCCCTTGAATCAAGTCAATTTCTCATTCAATTTTAAGTTTTACAAAGATCTGAATGTTCTAACCTTTTGAAATTTGATCAGTTTCTCCTTTTTCTACACCTTGGTACTCTAAATTGGTGCGTCTCAGCTCCTTCAATGAATTATACAATCTTTGACATTGATATTCAATTTTTCTTATATGCACTTTTCCTTCTGTTTTATATACCTTTCCTTTCTCCTATGCTCATGAATATCATTCATGTTTCCATTTAAATGCCACTTTGCCACAGAAGTATAGATAAATCCATTTTTGGCATCTTCTATGCACCTTATAGAGACACTGTTCACATGTTTTTGTTTGTTACTCTCCAGTAGTTCATAATCACAAGCTTAACTAGGGAAGGTACCTTATCTCTCTTTTTCACTGAAGACTGCATAGTAACTGGTATAGAATTTAAAAATAATAAATACATATAATCTAACTGATCAACTTTCATTCACTACTATTCCATGCATGACCTATAGAAGCCTTGTTCCAAAAGTAATGAACAAAACAGGCATGGTTCTTATCCCATTTTGGTTCCACTAAGTCTAGTGTGGGCATTTATGGGAAAATAAAGAAACCTATAATATACATCTACTGGAGAGATGAAGAATACACTTGGGAATGGTTGGATTCAGTCTACAGAGGGTGAATAGGAAAGGCTTGCTGCATGGGAATTGTCAGAGATATCTGATCATCCAGGTGAGGATGGTAGAAGGTAGACAATACCCATATCACAAAGGTCCATTTTGTCAAAATAAAAAATAAAATTAATACCTAGTCAATGATGATACCTGGATATGGAAGACATGTAAGAACAGCTATTGGATGGACCAACTGCCATGGAGCAAACAGCTTGAATGTTAAGTCTTCAGCCCATAATCATTATAAAACTTAGAAAAGCTATGTAAGAAAAATCTTCATTCCCTAATTTATGATATTAAATTATACAAATCATTATCAAATTATCAAGGATTATAAAAATGATGTTAGGTGAATACTGGTATACTTGGTTGACTGGGGCTAGTTTAGGGGCAAAGAGATGATGGTTACTTACCTTATACAACCAGATATGCAAAAGTTCTATGTTCTAGCACAGGTGAGGAGTCAGATATGAGTAAGAGTGGAGGGACTAAGGACATGAAGACAGGCTTCTGGCTTCTGTTTCTAAGTTGCTGTCAAATCTTCATCAAGACCTTTTTCTCCTTCAACTCTGATTTCTCTTACTAAGTCCTCATCTTAATGTGCTGTGGTCTGCTGGAAATCTTTGAATATACAATTGAAATTAGAGGATGGGTTACCCCCAGGGGGTTTTGCTTTGTGACAATAAGAACAGACATGGCTTTTCTCTAAATACTTCACTTACATTAGTTAGAAAACTACTTTAAGAAATACGTGGAAGCCGGGCAATGGTGGCACACACCTTTAATCCCAGTACACAGGAGGCAGAGGCAGGCAGGTCTCTGTGAGTTCGAAACCAGCCTGGTCTACAAGAGCTAGTTCCAGGACAGGCTCCAAAGCCACAGAGAAACCCTGTCTCGAAAAACCAAATAAATAAATAAATAAGAAAGAAAGAAAGAAAGAAAGAAAGAAAGAAAGAAAAGAAAAGAAATATGTGGATCATTTCTGTCTACTAAGTTAAGGGCATTTCCTAGGACAAAACAGTTGTGCTGATTTGTTTTTGATCAACTTGACATAAACTAGTCCCTTGGAAGAAGTAACCTCAGTCAAGGAATTGTCTCCATCAGATTGGCCTATGAGCATTTTATTAATTAATTATTGGTTTGGGAGGCCACATCCCACTGTGGACAGTGCTGCACCTGGGTGGGCAGGTGGTCCTAGTTGTAAAAGAAGCAAGCCAGTAAGCAATATCTCTTTTCCTACATAACTTACTTTTGGTCATGGAATTCATCACAGCAACAGAGGAAACTAAAACAACACTATATAATTGACTCAAATTTCTGGCAATGACAGGATCCCACAATATTCATATCAAAAACATAGTTCAGGAAGGGTATCAGTCTTCAAAACTTGTGGTAAGTAAGAATTGCAATGACTGTCATACAATATGAAGACCATAATACTCTTTCAGCCATCCATTCTTCATAGGCCAGTCAAAACATTGCAAAGATTACTGCAGTCAGGAACTATAGTTCAATTTGAGATAAGGAATGTATGTTCAGATTGGTTAATTAGCCCAAGTATTAGGCATGTTAGAATAGTAGTGTCATTATGGGATGGTTCCTTGTTGATGATAACTACTTGAACGTAATCTCCCAATCAATACTTTTCCAAATTCACTTTGCTATGGGAGTCTTTATTGTGGAAACTATTTCATATAATTCTGATATCCAGACCCAGACAGCAACAGTAGATTTGGTATTAAATCTACCAGATATTTTAAATGTTTTTTTCTTCCACAAATGAAACCTTCATAGAACATGTTAAGTACATTTTGTCTAAGACTAACCTATTTTCAGCAACTAAAACATGAAATTAGCCAGTCCCTAAGGTCAGTTTTGTCCTCTGCCTAGTGCTTTAATAAATCATCTCAATCAAGGTCAGCAGGCATTGGGGGAAGGTACCACATTTGTTTTTCATATTCTCACACTCTGCATGAACAATTGTTTTTCATTTCGGGCCTGTGATGATCCCCTTGGGACTGTCTGTGAGATCCCATGATTTCTAGTTTCTAGGGGACAGACTATATGTTTGCCTTGGCAGACTGTAACAGGAAACTTTCCTTCCTTTTTCTTGCTTTCAAAATTTAAAGTTATGGGAATATTTGAAGAAATAGACCCCTGACCAAGACAATGTTTCCACCATAACAGAACAAGGATGGTTCTCGTGAGCCTATCCCTTCTCCTCCCTGGTCATATATTTTAAGAGAAGCAGATTTGATCTGATTGCCTGTATTTCCATCAATCCCCCTGCCGCTATGAGAAATCTGAGTATGCATGAAACACGCTTCTCTGCTGCTGACAACCCAGGGGAATCTGAAGATGAATTTTTTTCTGCAAAGCAATAAACTCATATGATGTTAGTAGAAACAAAGTTTTAGACAGCATGGGGCTGGCCCTGTTGGTGAGAAGAAGCCATACCTTAAGGTCTAGAAATGGTTCAATAACAATGACATTCATGCTAAGAAGATATCAGTCTTTCTCCTGGGATAAGGAAGAGACGGCATAGAATGTATGGGCCTTAGCAATCTTCCTGGAAAGTCTGACAATGTGTAATCATGTCTAAGGGCTCCCAAATCCAGTAGTTCAACACTAGATACATGTATCATTTGACAAGCCTGCTGTGATATGGAAGAGAGCACACCTGAAACTGTTTTGAGATGGAAGTCTTGCAATATCACACAGGCTGACCTGAAACTTGCAATATCCCCCAGTCACTAGCCCAAACTATGAGCATACCCCAACACACCCAGAATCCAAAAACTCTTAAAAACCAAAATACATGAAAACAAAAGAGTTAGCTCTCTTCAGTCCATAGCTTTCCTTTATCCCCATGTGATAACAAAATCCAAAGTATGTATGTATGTATGTATGTATGTATGTACAGATACATAGATAAATAGATAGATAGATATAGATAGATGGATGGATGGATGGATGGATGGATGGATGGATAGATAGATTTCTTATATCTTTCATGCTTTAGAAAAACAAACAACAAATATGTATCACTGGTATCCAGATCTGAATGTAATTATGATTTTAGAAGACATTATTCTTCACTTCAAAAACAGCAACTTTGTAACATCTATAAAACAATTTCATTAATAACATCGCCAATTGCCTCATTTGGTATCAATTTCCACTTTTTAGCCAAGAAATGAACCCATGAGAAAAAACAAGTTTAATTGTTTGCTTCCAGGGCTATGGGAAATTAACATGAGAGTATGTTATCCTTTGTTTTTCTCACAAAACACTAATCCTATGTGTTGTCTCTAATAAAAAATTAAAAGAATAAAATTATTTCTGACACTTTATCATGACGTTGGGATACTGAAGGAAAATGTCTCAATGTCACTCCTAGGTGAAGCAGGTGAGAGATCATCAGTCTCAATTGCAAAACAAGAGTTTTAGCACAAGTTAGTGATATTAGACAATGTCAATGTATGGCATCCTTTCCAGGAACCAGCCTAGTATGACACACCTGCACCGACAGAACTATTTGAGACAACCAATAAGGCGTTATTAACAACCATCCTGATAAGTTTCTGAGGGCCTAATTTGGGTCATATGCTGAACTAGGTACATATGACCAAGCTCTCATAAATCTGCTACAGAATCCGCTGAGAAATAAAGTAGCAAATATTCTCTGGTTGATGCTTTGCATTAACCCTATGAGGCAGATATTTCATTCTCCCTCATCCTATGACATTCTAACTAACTTAGCCCTGAACACACAGCAACTAAAAAATTCGGGTTTCTAACCCTGGACTAGAAAATGTCAAATAATCTAATTTTTCAAAAGTTTCTATGATGAAAAATTTTTAACACTGTCACAAAATCAAATCTTTTACAACTAGAAGGAATCTCAAGAGATTATTTTTCATAAATGAAAAAACTAAAGTTCAAAATAAACAAATGATTTGATCTTGGTCACACAGGAAATTAATTATAACAACAATGAAAATTTAAAGGCCATGAAGGAACATCCCATAGGAAAATGGTCTTTTTCACCATACTAGGCAGAAGAGAACAAAGAAGAGGAAGAGGAAAAGAAAGAGGAGGAGGATGGGGAGGACAAAGAAGAGGAGGAGGACAAGGAAGAGGAGGAGAGTGGAGGAAAGGACTAGATCCCTTTTAGCCCACCATCTGGCACAGGACTAATCCTCTTCTTGCAGGGCTAATTTTTTGGGCTGACAGTTTGGATAAGAAAAAGGTGATGCTGTTGATATTGCCAATTCTTAGCTGATTTAGGACTAACAATTAATGAGCATAGATAGTAAACCAGAATAGTGTCAATAGTACTTATAACAGGCTTTAAAAATTCTAATATTTGCAAATCACAGGAGAGTAGCTAAGCATAGCTCAAAATGGCATACATGCCAACTTTTCTAAAAGGAAACTTCTGATTTACAACTTGTTGGTTGTAATATATGTTAGTATACCAGGAATTTGTAAAGCACTATACAAATATTTTTAATTATTGATTTCTCTTTTAATGGCATGTATTTTATATCATCAATTTAAAGAATGTTTTCTAGCATGGCCTATAGATTTCACCAGATCTCTGAGACATTGGGAGACAATTCAGAGTAAGATCACTTGTCCAACAGAAAGTGGTATAGTCACTCTACACAAGACTAACTTCCAAGAGTCAACTGTTTCACAGAAAGTCGTCAACACAACAATATAGCCCAGATATTTTCTGAATGTCTTGTTTGTTTTGTGTGCATGTGTGTAGATGTATGTGCGCACGTCACAGTATTTCCTAGGAGTCAGAGGATAGCTTCCAAGGGTCCATTCTCTTCTACTGTGTGGTTTGCAAAGATTGAACTCAGGATATCAGGCTTGGTATCAGACACCTCTACCTGCTGAGCCATCTCTCAGGTCCTGTCATTTATCTAAACTTATGGGTTTGGCTGAAAGATCAGCAGCAAATCTCTGCAAACACTCCACCCTCCACAAATGTGTTCCCTTGTATGGTATCCTTGGTCAGATATGGTACCACTAATCAGTGTAGGCTGAGCTTTTCCTTCAATGTGCAAGGAATAGGCAAGGAATTACAAGCCCTTGGTTTGTCTAAAGAACTTGCCAACAAAATAATAATAATAGTATCTGCCCACACCCTATAAAACTTTTCCAGCAGTGTTGCCCTTTTCGGGGTACATGCGAAGTATGTTCTGAACTCTGTATCTTCACAGAAGTATTCTTACCGATATTTTCACCCTGACAATTACTGTCATTCCCTTCTTTTTTGATTCTGTGGACATTAAATCAGTCACACTGAGTGAGAACAGGTACACTTCCTTGGAGTTAATTTAAAGCTGTGAAAATTGTTCATCCTAATTGCTAGCCGTTTTCAATTAATAATTGAAAATTTAATTAAAGTTTTGTTCATGCTTTAATTCAACACATGGATTTCTATATATGTAATCACAGGCTCTGATTATATGAACTATTTCCTCATAAAAATACAGTATAATTTTCGCAAGAAAGACAGATTTACAGGGTCAATATGAAATAAGAGACCCTGTGAAAGACCAAGGGATAGACATGTATAAAGAATGGTACAATAGTTCACGAGTTTACACATATCACAAAATTCATTTCAATCTGTGCAACTCAGTCTGGAAGACAGTTTTATCTCCACTTCTTTTAAAACAAAGAAAGGACACCATATGCTTTTTCCAGAGTCACTAGGACATCAGAAACAGAGGTAGTATTTAGATTTCGATCTCTCTCCATGGATTTTCACATTACCCAACAGCTTCCAATGAACAAAATTGTCTCCTAAATAAAATGCCCAATGACTGGCAAAACCAAATATGAACCTCAAAATCAGTACATCCCACAACTGGATTTCAGCTTTAACCTGCTTCCCAATCCCAACTGAACAAAAATGGAAGATCCTAATGAGTCCATGAAGTCTGACAGACAAGGGGAGATCTTGTCCTAGCCAGAAATACTTTTGAAAAGCAGAAAACTGGCTTTTGCTACTTGGATCATAAGGGCATCTAGGATACACAATTTTTGGGAACACAGGGTGACAAAATACACTTGAAAAGAAGTCTAAGAGTGTCCTATTTGAAGGCACGGAAGATAAACAATGCTGTAATTGAGGAGTATTTCATTCAAGCATCGTTACCAAATTTTAGATCTGGATGTAACTGGTTACTAAGGCAGTCCAGTGCTGGTGATAGCCAGAATACACCTGTAAGTACTCAAGTGTTGGTACAATTATAGGACTTAACTGACCATCTGTCATTTCAGGAGAAAACTGTCTGATTACATACTTAACTGAGTATTTGCAGATGTGTTCGGTACATGTAAAAAGGAAGAACACTAAAAGCCATGACCATGAGCCTCATTGTGACTTTGCTGAATCCTCCCACAGCAACTGAGAAAAGACCTTCAAGTATGAAAACTGAGGATAAGTCACCTTTGTAAGTGTTAGAGGAATATACTTAGACAGGAAGTAAGAAAGTCACATTCTCCTCCTCCAAAGGTCTGAAGTAAGTTTCTAAGACAATTATCCTCAATAAAGATATAGCTTACTTCCAGGAAGGAGCCATAAAGGAGTAGCTGGAGAAAGCAAAGGGGTAGGAGGCTGGCAAGTGACCCCCAGACAGGAGCTGGGAAGAGAGGGAAAGTAGGTGTCTGGTTCCACTCGTCTTCAGAATTGTCAGGAAACAACAGTGGCCCAGTAATTGTTATATTAGTGTTATATTAGGCAAGATATCCCACAATATCCCTATTGTAGTTAACAATCCTGAATTAGATTGATTGAAATGTGACCATGGTTTTCAGTTAATACTTCTACCCACAGAGCTTCCTGGCAATATGTGGTACATATTTTTGTTTATTTGTTTGGTTTTTGTTTTTCAATCAAAGAAAATACCAAATTTATGCTTCAACAATCTTTTCTCCTCTCTTATGTTCACCAAAGGACTTGGGAGGGCTTTACTTCTCATGGTCACTCAATACCATGAGAAAACTTTCCTGTTGTTCAGATAGGTGTTGCTTAAAGCGACAAATCAGTGAATCAAGAGCAGTCAGAACTGGGGTACTAGAGAGAAGGAGAGAAGTGGCTTGTTTGAGGTCACACAGGATGTTAGAGGTAGTGGCTAGGACACTACCTGCTCACCAATAAGCTGTGGATTATGAAACTCACACATGATTTTCTCAAGTATATGGTATATGTGATAGCTCTGTGACAGTGCCAGGCCAAGTCACTGTCAGCTTTCAACCCCTTCACAACCAGTCCTGAGGAAGAGGAACTATGAGTTAGACTTTAGTTCTTATTAATACCCGGAAGATAGAATTGTCTAAACCTCAGGTCTCAAAAAATGTCTCAATATTAATGGCACTGGAAATATCAATAAGTTAATGGTGGCTGGAGATGGCAAAAATCTGGTAGACAAAGCTATAAAAATCAAAACTAATCTTCCCTGGGTTTAAATACAAAACTCCTCTGGGAACATATCAAAAGGAAGAAAGCTTCCATAACATTAAGTTAAAATGTAAATTATATTATTTGGAGCTATATAACCATGGACTAATAAATAACACATAAAATGAAACAGCACTTTACAAGGAAGACTCCATCTATATTTTACACATTTTCCTACTCTGAAATTCATGACTTAATATGAACACTTTTAGTCACAAAATTGCTAGAGTTTATTCAATATCTTTTGTGTGCTTTACAAGGTCATTAGAGAATTTATTTGCTCTTTCCCTTACAGATTGGAAGGTGGGCAGTGATATATGAGGTTTCACATTTTATTTATTCACCAAACTGTTCCAGATGTGATCCCATCATTTATCCACTGACACATCAAACCTGCTGGGTGCCCTGCACACTGACCTCCTCCCCACATTTGCTTTCATGCTCTTAAAGTTATAGCAGGGCTTACTTGGATGGGAAGACAAGAGAATTGCTATTTGGGGAGAGGTGGTGGTGGGAGGGAGATGATCAAACTCCAGTAATAAAAAAATTTAATTACTTGCCTGCAATTTGGAAATGATATCCAGGTGGAAAACTGCCCCAGGACCACTACCTCCAAACCACCTTTTCCCATTTGCCCTCCAAACAGGGCAGCTTGCCTCAGATTTGGAATGTACAGGATCTGAATAAATGGAATTGAGCAGATACTAAATCATTTTCCCCTTCTCTTAGTGATTTGTCACCATAATAAGCATCTGAGGGGATAGACCTTTTATTACTACACACTGTTAAGCAGGAAGAAGGCTGCAATGTATTCCTGACACTCTTTGAGGAAAATAATTACCCTGTGCAGACTTTTCTTTAAAAAAGGAAAGCTATCAATTTAACAGAAAAAATGTATTTAAACCTAAGTGCTTATTTAGTGCAAAATATGAAACATTATTATGTTTATATTGGAGAGGATAATGGCAACTCATTATGTGACACTACAGCACTCAAGATACAACCTACTCATTCCTAAACTCCTCCCAAAGAATGGAAACGACAAGAAAAGGAGAGGAGCATTCCTTTATGATACTATATGTACATGTTCTCTATTATACATTCACTTATACTAAAGCAAACACTAGTACTACAGTAAAATATTTAAAACTGTTGGTACAATTTTTATATGCAGTCTTATAAACATTGTCCTATTTCATCCCCATTACAACCTTTTGATATTGTTTGTCCCATTTTCAGAAGTCTGAGTCTCAGAAAAACTAACATGGGAATATAACTGTGTATATAATATTGACACTATAGCTACAGCTGTCAAATTTAGCAAAAACAATAATTTAGGATAATACATACATGGAGCATTAAATTATTCATTAAACATTTGAAATTTAAATTTAACTAAGCATCATGTACTTCTTCTGGCTATCTTAAGTGTAGCAACACTCCAATATGAGAAGAATGATTCCCTTCTTGCCATTCTCTCCAAATAAGGAGTTGATTATCAAAATACAAGTGACTTGCCCATAGTCTCATAATGAATTTTGGTAACCTCTATGACTTCTTAGTTAAATGATATTTAATCTATCTCTTGTATAACCCCTTCGATATGTGTGGTGCTATGAAAAACAGCAACATGATGAGGCTGGCTTAATTGGGTAATAGCCTTCTTAGGCCTTTATACTACAAAATACAGGAGAAAAAAGTGATCTAAAGATCAAATTTACATAATATTTTCCATCTTACCCCTAAAATTTATTATCTGAACCCAGCAACTACAGTATATGAAAAGATAGTTCTGTTAAAGTGAGTGTAAAGATATGTTCAGTTTCATTCATAGATACAGCAACATATAGCAAAGTAATATAATACTATTTAGTATTTATCAGATATGCAAAAAATGAGCTATATTATAACTAATACTGATAAGGGGCAAGTGTGATTTCTCTTTTATGTTAGTGATAATATAAACAGGCATTGTAACTGAAGACTGCTCATACATTTCTTAGCCACCCAGACCCGAAAAATCATACAGAAACTGTATTAATTACAACATTGCTTGGCCAATGACCCAGGCATATTTCTAGCTAGCTCTTAAATCTTGAATTAACCAATTTCTATTAATCTGTGTATTGCCATGGAACTGTGGCTTACTAGAAAGTTTCCAGGTCTTTCTCCTTCAGCAGCTACATGGCGTCTTTCTGACTTTGCCTACTCTCTCTATATATCTCCTCCAGCCTGGCTATATTCTGCCCTGATAATAGGCAAAAGCAGCTTTATTCATCAACCAATAAGAGCAGTACATATACAGAAGGATATCCCACATCATCTCCCTTCTTTCATCTAAATAATAAGTAAGGTTTTAACTTTAACATAGTAAAATTGCATATAGCAAAACAGGTATTAAGCAGAAATGACACTTACAATATTTATTCTATTTGGAAAATTTCACATCTAATTTATCTTTTATCGTAACTAAGGAAAAACTATAGCTGTCTATCTTCAACTTTTCAAAGACCCCAAAAGGATATAATATTACCTAAATAAACCAGAAGTGCATTGTAAGCAACTTCCAAAGTTCTAGAGTTGACAGAGACATCTAGATACCTGGACAGTCACACAAAATTCTTCTGTAATGTTGGGGCATCCATATTCAGTCTACAGGCAAATAGTATCCAGCAGACTTTCCCATGAAGCAGTAAGTTGAAAGGCTCTTTCACCTATATTGGCAGTTTGTCAGTCACTTTCTTCTGTATCATGCAGAATGTCTGGCATTTTCTTCTGTGAAGCAGGAACCCTGAAGAATCATCCCATCTTTTGGAATGTTCAGGAGTCACTTTTCTGTGGGTTCTGCATGTCCAGTTCATACAGCATACTATCAAGCAGTCCAGACAAGAACAGTTTCTTGCCCAAATGGCTAGCCTTGTGACACTGATGGCGAATTCACTAACAAGTTTCTTCATTACCTACCAACGTCTCTGAAGTAATCAGTGCTGCCAGAAGTAGACATGTCTTACTGTTAAGAAAAGTCCTAAGTTCTTAAAACATTTTAAATACCATATTCCATAGTCTTTGAAGTATTGAAGATTATCTATCCAACTGAAACATATCTCTACATATCTAGAAAGCCTAATACAACTACAAGTTTGAGTATTATAAATGGCTACTATTAATCTACAATTTTTAATTATCCATTACATTTTTAATGAGGTGTTTAAACATAGTACCTTAAGCAAGAACAGAAATACATATAAAAATTGACCTTAAATTTGTCTCAATAGACCAAGATACATACCAAAGCAAAGTATTAATCTCTATATCATATCGCCCTTATTTTTTTTAAAAAAGAGATTGACTGTGACCATTAATGATTTATGCCCAACCCCTTTTAAATGAAAACATTTACAAACAATCATTTTGGGAATTCTGGCATAGTTCTCTCCAAACTTCTTCCTGCACATCAAAGCATCCTCTTTCTCTAGGTTAATTTGAGACGATAGTAACTTAAAATTCATATATTTAGGCCAAAATATCTTAAATATAATGCTATAAAGCAAAGGCATCTGTGGAACTTAATTTTATGGGTCAACATGACTGGGATAAGGGATAATCAGATGGCTGTTCCAAAGTTATTTCAAGATCTCTTCTGTGCCTATGAAAGTATTTTGGAATAGATTAGTATTTAAAGCAATAGATGTAGTAAAGAAGATTATCCTTACCATTGTGGGTGGGCATTATTCATTCCAGAAGGTCTGAGTTAAAACAAAATGGCAAAAGGGGGAAATTTTCTCTCTCTTTTTATCTATAATATACATCTTCCTCTTCTCCCCAGTATCTATATTCTTGATTATTTGGCCTATATACCCAAGTGACCTTACACCACTGTTTTATAATCCCCAGTAGTATGTAATGAGTCAGTCATAGTGGTGCATACCTGCAATCTCCCTCAGTCTCCAGGAGGTAAGTGCAAGAGAATAGAGAATACAAGACTAATTTCGGATACACAGTTTGAAATTGCCTTATAAATAATAATAAAAATATCTATAAAGAAGGCTAGACATATGACTGAGCACGTAAATCACTTACTACACAAACATGAGGAATTTAATTTAGATCCACAGAAGCCATGAAAGACAAGGTGTAGAACACATTTGTAACACCAACGCTCCTCTGGAAAGGAAGAAGACAGATGCTCCAAAAATTTTCAAAAGACACAGACCAGATAACTGGCCATATACAGAAGCTAGTGACACAGAGGTCCTGTTTCAAATAGGGTAGAAGATGAGGAGCACACCCAAAGTTATTATATGTCTTCCACACAAGAACCATGGTATGCATATACCCACACTTACACACAAGAACACACACACACAACATATATGCAAAGATACTTTTTAAACAGTAGTCTTAATTTTTATTTTATAGTCACAGAATTTCCTCAAAAGCAAATGACAAATGAATGATAATAATGGGAAGTTTTGATGTATCAACCTGAAAAAACAATGAATAAATTTGAAAAGATGACAAAACTTGGATCGATAAGTTACTTTTTAAATGTTCTGATCATGTGATGAATACCAGAGGCAAGAAAAATATGACCTTCTTGAGATAGTCAAGCAGTTTATGAAGTAAAAGATTGATGATTTTGACAAGCCAACATTTAAGCATTATAACTCTTTCTAAAGGAACAAAAAGAAAAAATGGATAAAAGCAAAATGAAGAAAACATTAGTTCTTGACCAACTATAGTGTACAATGAAGGAAGGTATAAAGCTTACAGTCTAATACACTGTGTGCTGACTGAGGTTTCTGTCCTGTCTGGTTTCTGTTCTCCCAGCAGGTCCCACAGCCATTTAGACCCAAAGAATATCACACAGAGAGTCTATATTAATGATAAACTGATTGGCCCATTAGCTCAGGCTTCTTATTAACTCTTATAACTTATATTAACCCATTATTCTTATCTATGTTAGCCACATGGCTTGGTACTTTTTTCAGTGTGGCAACCACATCTTTCTTCTTCCATGTTTGGAACAGGACTGGGAAAGAACGGGCTTCCTCCTTCCCAGAATTCTACTGTTCTCATTGCCCCACTTCTACTTCCTGTCTGGTTGTCCCACCTTTATTTGCTGCCTGGCTACTGGCCAATCATCATTTATTTAAAACATAATTGACAGAATACAGAATTGTCCCACACCAACTGTGGAATGAAACTGTCTATTTTATGCATTAACAAGAGCCACACTTCTTCAGCCCTTGAAGAACAGAGACACTGCAAAAGAGGAAAGGACCTTTAGAGTCAGACTTGTATTGTAGTAAAACTGATCACTCCCAATTTTGGACAAATACCTTGACTCTTTCAGATCTCAATTTCCTAATGTGTAGCCTCAAAATGAGAATGCCTTTCTCATCATAGAATCATTTCTATACAAAAAATAATAACTAAAAACTTCATAAAATGTATTGACAAAAGTAAAAGTGTAACATGTTTGCTTGGTGATGTACTAATAAGGCTGGTACTAGACAGGACGTTGAAGTCATGTTTTGATACTGCATAAGCTGGACTAATGACTGTAGAAACATTATTTCACTTCATCCAGGACTTCCTGGGTAGAAAGAGAATAGAAACAATGTTCATTTTTCTCTTATTTCACTGCAAACTTATACAAAACATGAGGTGAAAAATAGATATTTCAACTATAAACAACTATGTCTTCAGAAAAATTCTAGTTAAAATGTTGTTGGTTGCAAAAAATGTCATTTAAAAGGAGTTGATAGCTCAGGTGTGAGGGATTCTTGAGATACCTTGAAAGGTTCCAATAGTCCAAACACATTTCATTATTCAAGATCAAGACTTGACTTTGAATGTCTTATGTTAGCTACCCCATCTTACAAAGTATCTATAGAGAGGGCCTCTTTGGATGACCATCTTGTCTTATTTTCTTGAATTATAGCAGTAGTAAAATATATATGTGATACATTTCCTTACTCCAGAGAAATTTTTAGTTTAAATACTTAAAAACCTTTAATATGTTGCAATAGTTTGATTTTACATTTGTATCACCTTAAGTCCTCTTCTTAATTATTAACAACTCAGAAACACTTTGCCTTTACAGGTATATTTTGTGTTTAACATCTAATTTCTCTAAAGTTTGGGCAAGACAAAAACATTTATGCAACAAGCATTTTTAGCTGTTTATTTTGTAATCTCAGCTACTATAAATTTGTAACTATTTGCAGTTCTTCAAAATCCACATGGTAAGGCTAAGCATTAAAAATATAATTTTTGTCCAACTACACTTGAGATTTCCAGGCAATAATCAGTGTGCTTTACATAAAAGTAGAGTGATAAACCACTAACTATACACTGAAGAATGTAGGAATTTGGATGTTAGATTTTACTTTTTGTTCTATGAAGAGTGCAACGTTTTTGTGTATATTCCAAATTTTTCCTGCCAAGCTGCACTGAGATTGCTGTGGGCTTATGTTCACTTCGGGGTTGCTGTGAGAATTATAAGTGACTGTGTGCTCTGAACACACGTGAACAACCATTATTAATCCAAAAACCATCCTATTGTCAAGAAAAATCAGATTTTTCTATGTTATACAGCCAATGATAGCAGCATCAAGAGAAAAAGTCATCCCAATCTTACACACACACACACACACACACACACACACACACACACACACACACTCATGTGATATGTGCTAGACCTTACAAAGAGCTAGAGGATTCTGATATATCTGATGGCTCACCAAAACAACAGATATATCTGATCCGGCCTCCTTTGGCCTGTAGTCACTTTGGATCTAGACCCATCTTATTTGAAACAAGTCTCTGGTGACACAATGTTCAAAGGGCAAACTGAATCAGATATTGGTTAAGGTTAGAAGCTCCTTTATCCAGTGACAAAACACATGTTTGATAACTGAACCTCTGGGATATAGGACAAATGATTGTCTAAAGGAACATTATAGAATTTGAGGAAAAGAAGGTATCCATGACATAGCCAAAGGTCACAAAGTCCTTTGTAATGTCAGTCAATCTTCAGTATTTAAGGAAGAGTCATTGTCAGCTTTGCTTTCAAGTAGAGACTATTATAACAGTCAGTTTCAAGGTAATGGAGGCTCTACCTAAACAGCAACTTTAGAAACCAACAGACAAAGAGACAAATTAGAGCTCTTACAAGAAATGTGAACACAGGTACTGCACCAACTACCTGTACTGTTAAAATCAAAGTAGCTCAGAACATGGAGATGTTTCTCTTTAACTCATTTTGCCACAAATTTTAATATGAATCACTTAAAAAGTGGCCTATATAATATTCATTTCCCTTGCATGATGTCAATGTTTCTATGTATCACTATAGAAACATCATTTCTTTTATTAGGAATGCTGTGTTCTCTCTCTCTCTCTCTCTCTCTCTCTCTCTCTCTCTCTCTCTCTCCCTCCCTCCCTCCCCCCCCTCTCTCTCTCTCTGTCTCTCTCTCTCTGTCTCTCTCATTCTCTCTCTCACACACACACGATATATCACTTTTTTGAAATTTGAAATGTTTAAAATTTGAACAACACCGGATCCCAAAGATTTCTGGTAATTAGTGGTATATGTGTATAGCACCGTATTTATATAAGACAGACTCTTACATCAGGCTGATTAGTTACTGTCCCAAGAATACTAAGTAGTTTTTGGGCCTCTACTAAGTTACTTTACCTCTCCGAGTACTGATTAAAAAATGTTTCAAACCTTACTGGCTTGTGAAATAATGAATAAACATAAGGTGTTTAGAAGGTGTTAGATGTTGCAGATGACCATTCTATATCAACCTGAAACCATCTGGAAATCAGGACTTCTAGTCTAATCACAAACTGAACAATATGGGATCTGATGATCTGAATATTGGAAGACAGCTTACTGAGAAAACAAAACACACACTACTATCCCTAACTTCCAACAGTTATAACCTGATAGGTTCTTTAGGATCAAGACTTTACTCTGAAACTAATATTTTGACCTTGAGTGAGCCATTTGTGATATGAAGCAGTAAATTAGATGATTTCCAAAGGCCTCCCTGTTTGAAAACACTGATTTCAAGAGAAACATACTATAGAAGAACTATGCTGGTAGGGGATTTGAAGTTTTCTCACTTGTTAATTCCTGGGGGTAAAGAGGCAAGGCAATACAATCCTTGTTTTCATAACCTAGAACTGTGTCTAGGGCCAGGCCAGAGCAACAGATGGACTGACCCAACTCCTAGATGTTTGTAATTGATCAGGACACACTATAATGAAGTAATTTTCTTGTCTTCATTCTCCATGTCAGCAGGGGCCTGTCTGCCAGGCAGGAAGGGTAACAGAGTAATCTGAGCTGCAGCTGAAAACCTGCTTTTTCTCCACAGTTATTTAGCCTGCCATTAACTGTGGCAAGAGGCGGGAAAGAGTCCAGACAAGCAGGGGAATTTGACTGCTCTCAAAATATAATATAGGAACTTTAAAAATTTAACTGATTTATGCTTTATAATGTTTTCAATAATGTGTAAATTAAGTTAGAACTTGAATCTCAGTTTAAGAAGAAATTTTCTATGTTACGAGCTATGAAAGCACCATGGGGAGGGGAGAGCTGATTGTATGACGACATTCCCTCTTCTGTACCAAGAGCTGTATTTTCCATAAATAATGGATTCTGAAGCATTCTGAAGGATATTTAACATGCATTACTGTTTAGCATCAAAGAAGCTCAGAATTACCTGAAGGTCTGAGAATTGTTCTGGGGCTTATGAATCTCAAGTCAAGAGAAAACCCTCCCACTGTACACCTGCCTCTGTGAATTGCAAACACAAGGCACTGTCATGGGAACCTGGCACAAAATTCTACTTTCTAATTTGAGGCATGGGCATTCTGGACCCATAATCTTCCTCTAACCAGATTCTGGATTGGGAGGGGTAAAATCCAATGGGAAATTATGGGGAAGTTGATGAATCCCCACTTGTGGACATTGTTAAAGGCCAAGTTGTGTGACTCAAAATAGTTGAGGCTGTGGAATGTCTTCCACATGCTTTTTCTCTGATCCAGAAGCTCATTTTCCCCTTAAACATTCATTGCCATGCACTGTTTTTAACCTCAGATAATTTCACACTGGCTAGATTTGCAATGAAAAGAAGAAAACATCACTAAAGGAAAACTAGTTGCAGATGGTATCAAAACAAAGAAGAAGGAAAATGTAACTTAGATCTGCTTGATTCAGTCCATTTGTGGACTAGACAACTCTTCTGAAGACCAGAGACTCTGAGTGGGTCAGAAAAATCAACTGATTTTGTATTAGTCTTATTTGAAGTGAAAATAGCAAATAGCTCTGGGGATATTGTGCTTTTCTTGCAAAATCTTTAGTTTAGCATATGTTGGCCTCCTGAGAACCTTCTAATGCTATTTGCCCAGCTTATGAACAGGCAAGAGTGATTTCATATAGCAATACTAAAAAACCTTTGCTAGAAATTAACATTCTGGCTAGTTCTTAAAAGTACTAGAAATATTGTGAAGTGGACTTCAGTGAAAATAAATTATTACATGCTATTAATAGGGTCACTTAAATATTCTGAAGTGATATTTGCAACTATAATAGAACCAAATCATGGTGCTGAAGAGTTACCCTGGACACAACATTGGGCAGTGCCTCACACTGATGGAACAGCCATAGTAACAGTGCCCTTGAAATGGGAAAAAGAGTCTGGAACTTGAACTCTGCATAGGGTAGGAATAGCCCCATTTTGTCTGGGGCAAGTAGAAGGTTAATAACTATGTACTAGAGGAAGTATTAGAGTTCAAGTCATCACATAAAACATACAGTAAGGCAGGTCTAGTGCAGAGAAGGCTGAAGGGGAAAGATCAAGGAGTCCATCAGAGCCCAGACCCACATCACCATTCTGGGGTAGATCCAGACCTTCTGAGTCCAAGACAGGTCTTCAGGGATACAGGGTTGTTTTATGTAACAAAGTATAGTCATATTTACAACTGTCCCCATCTGATGCAGGAGTTAATGGCAATCAAAATAACCCAGGCTAAAAATGTCACGTTTTCTCTTATATTATGAAAATAAAACAGAAACTATGGAGAAGGAATATACCTAAAGAAAGGATAGAGAAGAAAGATGAAAGTGAAAAAAAGAAATACATAGAATGAACTGTCACATATATATACATGAATATGTATATTCATATATATTCCAGAAGACATGAAAGGAGAAGCGTTTCAGCAGGAGTGGGAAAGGAGGACAAAGTATAATTTTATATATATATATATATATGTGTGTGTATGAAAATGTCATAAGGAAACACATGCTTTTATATATTTAGTAAAGTAACTACTAAAAATAATGGTGGAAAATAATTAGTGGCAGTAAAAGCCTGTCATAAATAAAGAATTTGCATTTTTAAAATATTTTTATCATTGAATTTGGTTTTTATTTCACAGAAAATCTGAGATAATCTAGATCAGTGGCATCGTCACTTTTATAGAAAAAAGATCCTAATTGCCTTAGGTATCCCTGACAGCCAAGGACAGAAGAGGCTGGCCTAGTATCTACTCTTGTGTTTCCCCACCAACCTTGTGCCTTGTTAGGGACTGAAGAATGTAAAACAGCCAAGTTTTCACTGCTGAATAGCACATCTCTACATGGCTTTCATCCTGGGCTGCCTAGGACAATGGCTGTTCCATTTTCCAGTAAGTCTGCAATCAAAAAAAAAACTGGATTATGATGAGAAGTATCTGGAGTCGGATAAAAGCTAATTACAGTTAAGGACTATGAGCATGAGGAGTTCAGGAGAAGATTGGACTCAACTACTGCCTAAGCAGAATGCTCAAGAAATTAGCAGAAAGTGATGGCAACCATAAAGAGGCACTAGAGGATAATTGAAGTATTAAAATTAAAAATATGCTGACAAGTGGTCTGCCTCTGGAGAACTCAGGCCATCATCTTTGCTCTCAGGACATAATACAGCTGAAGGGTTTTGCAGCAAAGAACTGAGGGCTCAGTAGAATGGATGTCTCCCAAGTAGGGCTAAATAACCATGGCTGCTGTGGATTCATGAAGTATGGGGACCCCTGACTGGGCACTACACTTTTAGAATTGCTTTGATAAAGTAAATACAGAGACGGGTAATCAGAGAAAAGGGTCTCAACTCACAGCATGGGTACACCTTGAGGTGGTCAGAGGCTTTCACCTGGTGAAGTAATGGCTTCTGGCAGATGCAGTTTTCAAGATATTTTATAGAATATCATGAAGAGAAAGAATGCAGTCTCTAGATTCCCAGAGGAATAGTAAAATGTACATTTAAAACATTTAAATGCAGTATTGTTGAACTCCTTTTATGTTCTATAAAACAGACAAAAGTTTTTATACATAACTTTGCTTAATCCTTGAAACCATCCATAAAGTAGAATCAGATAGGAAAAAAAAAACAAGCTAATCACTTTTCTTTCACATTGACAGTCAGGATAGAGGCTGAAAAAGACAACATTATTTCCCCGAGATCCTGTGATAGGAAATTGAATCTTCACTTTAGATCTATACTGCACTATATCCAGTTATCTTTACACTACATAGTACAGGTCGTAATTTGATAGAAGAAACAATCAATATTTACAGATGTACAATAATGAAATACTTTCTTATTGAGGTAGCAATGTCTCTATTAATTAAGGCATCCAGCTAGAATGTGTGCAGGAATTTCCAGATATTTAGAACATATATCATAAAATTATCTACCAACATTGAGATGTTTGTACCTGACCACTTCAAACACATGTATGAAGTAGGTGGGGGTACATGTTGTAAAGATATCCAGCACTGATCCCTAGTAACTAAAAAGAAAAGAGATCAATGACTCATAAATCATTCTAAATCCTCCCTTTAGCCTCCTAATCCAGAGGCTCTTTACAACCCACTTCACGACATTCCCTAATTTGACAGCAATCTTCTCTTTTCTTGCCTACCAAGGTGAAGTGTGTGTGTGTGTGTGTATGTGTGTGTATGTATGTATGTATATACACAAAGAAGTGAAATACAGATGATTCAACCTAGCCATAGCTTAGCACTGAGGACAGTTATAAAAAACACAGGGGAAACATGAGGTGGTCCACCATAAAGTGAGGTTTGTCAACATTTTCAAACAACTTAACATTTTAGAAGGCATAGTGTCTTATTCAAATGATTCGGCAATTCTAACATCAACTTCCTGTAGTGATATTTTATTTGTATTTTTTATAAATAAAGTTTGCCTGAAGGTAACAGAGTAGAGCAGCCCCACTGGTCAACCTTACAGACCAGGCAGTGGTGACACCTTTAATCCCAGTAGCCACACTAGTTTGCCATAGAAACCAGGCAGTAGTGGGTCATGCCTTTAATCCCAGCACTAGAAATTATAAAGCTCTCACACACACAGCTCTCATACACAGTCTCATGCTGAGATTCCTAGAGGCAGGATCACTATTTCAGACTGAGGAAGAGGTAAGAGGCAGTGGTTGGCTGTTTTTCTTTTCTGATCCTCAGGTTGAAGCCTAATTTCTGTCTCTGGGTTTTAATGTGGGACCCCCCTCTGTATGCTGTGAATACCATTGGTTGGTAAAGAAACTGTCTCAGGCCTGTGCAGGGAATAAGGCTATGAGGGGAAAACTAAACTGAACGCTGGGAGAAAGAAGACAGAATTAAGAGAAACCATGGAACTGCCAGAGACAAACATGCCAAAACTTTGCCAATAAGCCACTGCAAAAACTTTGCAGATTAATGGAGATAGGTTAAATTAATATATAAGAGTTAGCCAATAAGAAGTTAGAGCTAATGGTCCAAGCAGTGATTTAAATAAATGTAGTTTCTATGTGATTATTTCTGGGCTGAGCAGCCAGGAACCAACAAGCATCCACCCTCCTACAAATTGGCACCAACATAGCTGACTTAATCCATGTAATATTTAAGAAAGCTTGGAAACAATTCAAGACACTAATAAAGTTTAGCCACATTTATTTTCCTAAATGGGCTTTCATTGCTGGCAGCATGCTGCAGCTCATTTAAGAGAGGTTTTCCTGATTCAGTGGTAGCATAATAAAGGCCATGCTTCCAGCATGAACTCTGATGAGGTCTGGCTATCGAGCATTTAAATAGTGTTTGTAAGCAGTGTGTTACAAACTGCTTAATAGCTCGACATAGACCCACTGCATACATGGAACTGGGGTGGTGTGTGCAACTCAGAGGCAGTGAATGGACCTTCTCCATCATGCTGAACTGTACGGAGCAAGCAGAGGTGCTGTATTTGACCTGGCAATGCCACAGCTTAAGTTTTTAAGAAGCGCTTAGTGAGATATCCCAAACCCAAAAAGAGGAGTTTGGTATGTACTCACTCATTAGTGGACCTTAGCC
>JAQHUG010000400.1:178146-204581 GCA_028555095.1 Dicrostonyx torquatus | reverse complement strand
ATTAGTGTATGGGGTTTGATGTGTGGTTTGAGATTTAGTATTGTTTCTTTCACATATGTGGGAGCTTTTATATTAGGGGCATAGATATTCAAGATTGTTTTTAAATTTAAAACAAAAGTAAATTTTAAAATATGTCACAATTTGGGAAACAGCCAAACACACACTAACACCATGATCTATTAATAGAACTCTTGGCCATTTTCCCCAGAGCAATTACAACTGAGAACATATAGAGCTTATCTATGTTCATAGTACCTTTGTTTGTGGTAGTTCCTAATTTGAAAACAACCTAAATATCTCTCAGTACCTTAATGAATGTTCTAGCTTCATTTTTGTTGCTGTGATAAAATATTTCTGCCAAAAGCTAGCTGGGATAGGAAAGGATTTATTTTGCTTACAATTCCGGATCACAATTCATCATTTAGGATAGTCAAGGCAGGAACTCAATACAGAAACTTGAAGGTAGTTCTATTTGTTAACTGACAAAGCATTAATTCTGACCAAGTAGCTCACTTCATAGCCAAAGAAATACAACAGGAACCATGAAGGATGCTGTTTGCTAGCCTGCTCATAGGCATATACTTAGCTAGCTTTCTTATATAGCCCAATATCACATGCTTAGGGATGGTGATGCCCACAGTGGGCTGGGCCCTTATGGGTCAATTAATAAGGCAATACTCACAGACATGCCCACAGGCCAATCTGATCTAGAAAATCACCAACTGACGCTTTCATCTCATATGATTCTACTCTCTGGCAAGTTAACAAGAGTAGTGAATAAATAAAATGTGATAACACCACTCAGCAGAATAATATTCAGCAATAAAACTGAACTCCTGGTATAGAATCATTTTGGATGAATCTTAACGGTATTATGCTGAATCAAAAGATCCATTCTCAAGTTACACATCATCCATTCATATGCCTTAAATAGCAAATAGACAACTTAATGGTGGAAAATAACACAGGATTGCAGCAAATTCTAGACTCCAGTTCTATTACCACAAGTAGAACACAGGTGCACATATATATTCCATATTTATATATATATATATATATATATATGTTTACACTTCTGAAACAAATCATATTTATCTTTGAACTTCTAATCCATTCTTCACAAGAGGCAGAGCAAAAAGGAACTTTTCATAGTGTGCTAAATGCGTGTATAGAGATACCCATGAACGGAATCCGAAACAGAGTGCAGGTCATGTCCTCTCACATCTGTGGACTTCTTCAGTTCCCAGAAATAGCAACTTTTCCAGCACATCTTCTCTGAGAAGATTAAGCTTTCTTTCAGCTCCCACACATTCTAATTGCTCTATACATCAGCCAAACTAAAGGATAATGCCATCTCAGAAATGGCCTGGCTCCAAGAAATTCTAAATCTTGCTGACATGGTCAAGGAGGTTTTCATAGATTCATCAGGCTTTTTGACTGGAAAAATTTGAGGTAAATTGGCAAGGTGCTCTAAACCAGATTATAGACCTTTGAAACAGCTGCCGGTAGCAGGTTTTTTTTTTTAAATGGGTCTTCTATTATTTTAGATACTGATGGTTTCAGGCCAAATCCTTAGAATAATTTTGTAGAAGTCATGCTGTCAAATCTGTGGATCTTGGCAAGTCATGCGTTGTTTTTCTCTCAGCTCAGCAAGTTGCTATGCTTCCTGCTTTGCGGGTTTGGGCCAGAATGCAGCAGTTGTCCATTTGCTAATTTTCATGAAACTAGAAGCTGATTGCTGGACACATATATTTCTCAGCATTTGTGAAGGTTGAAGCATTCAGATGAAACCATGTTATCCCATTTCAACCAGTCAAACTCACTTGACCATCCAAATCAATTAGACATCTCATAAATTAAAGCAGGTCTTAATCCTAGTCTTGTCTGTCATAAACACATTCAAACACTGGGAAGGCAAATTATACAAAATAAATGAATTCAGTCAAACAAATCCTTTTGCAAATTAACATTGAGCATCTTTTATTTACTCTTTCAGATGGTTAATCCTGTGAACAATGGTTTCCGTAAGAGCAGCTGTCAGGCACATGCTCTCTACTGAGGGTACTACCTGTAAAATTCCCACACTTTCATATTCAATGTACAATTAGAGGTTTGTGTGTGGAGATGTCTGTCTATCTAAGTATCCAAAATATTTTTATCACTCCTCTAGGACACTGCCCTGCATGTCACAGAAAAATAATAAAAATGAGAAACATGAAGAATACATGGTACTTATCATCTTAGTATAGATTGCCTATTTTTGCTTTACCAGTGACTTTAACTTAGAAGTTATAAATGTTGACTACACATGACAACTTTTGATCTGCATTCATGGCAGAAAAATCCAATCAAAATCTTCAATCACAGTTACATATGTTTACACTCATTGTAACTCATTTAGTTGAGACTTTCATATTCCAGAAGTACCTGGTGAATATGGACTTCTCTTCTTGGAGGAACATGGCTAGGAATTTGGAAAATATTGGTCAAAGAATATATAATTTTGGCTAAAAAGGAAGGCAAAGAGGAGATCTTGAATTTACACAATGACTTAACTACGGTTAACAGCAGCAATATACATATTTAAAAATAAATAAGATAAATTTTAAATGTTCTCACCACAAGCATAAACATATGAAATGGTGAATATGTTAATTATCTCAGCTTGACCATTTCATAATACATGTATAGATCAAGGTATTTTAAATACATAAATTTTAGTCTACTAAAACTAATACCTAAAATATAGCTATATTATTTGCTAATATATACTGCTAAGTAACAAGTATGTTATGAATATTGATTTATTTAACCTTTAAACAGGTTTTGTTACTATTCCCATTCCACAATTAGGGAAATTGAGGCTTGGAAATATTAAGTAATTTTCTCAAAGCCCTTAAACTGGTAAGCAACAGATTAAAAACCAAAATTCAAGCAACCTTCTCCAGATGACACAGAATCACTTCCTTCTTGTGCTCACAGATCTTTTTATTTTGTTTCCATTGACTTTGATCTCTCGCTTTGCCTCCAGTTCCATCCCTTTGCCCCTAAATGTATTGCCATGTTTTAGACTTGTTTTCTGCATTGAAATTGAACCTCTACTTTCAGAAATGCCCTTTAGTCTCTTACCCCTATGAGGACAACACAAGCTACCCACCACTACTGCTACCCTTTGACATCTGTTCCAGTTTCCTTTATGTTCCTGTGATTAAAATATTCTGACAAGCAGCTGAGGGATCATAAGATGTTTCAGGGGACAAAGGCTTGTGCTGCCAAACCTAATGACCTTAGTTTGATACCCAGGGTCCACATGGTAGTTATTTTGTAATTGGGGGAGAGGTGTGGGTTATATTCCCAGCGCCTAGCTCCCAGCCCCCAGCCGCTGGTCCGCTCAGCCACTGGTTACTTGCTTATGCCCAAAATAATCACATGAGACTGTATTCATTTAAATACTGCCTGGTCCATCATCATCAGTCTTTTCTTGGCTAGCCCTCACATCTAAACTAACCCATTATAAAAGTCTGTATGTCACCACGAGGTGGGTGACTTACCGGTCGGATCTACAGTACTTCCATCTCCGAAGGGAGCCTCATGTCGTCTGGCTCACTTCCTTCTCTCTTCCCAGAACTTCCTTTCTGTCTACTCCACCCACCTAAGGGCTGACCTATCTTACAAGCCAGGCCGAGTCTTTATTTAACCAATCAAAGCACAGAAATGCAGAAGACCCTCCTACTCCAACTTCCACACATTATCTTTGAATCATGACATGCATGTACACACACAACAAATAAAAAAATAAAATGTAATATAAAATTGAAAGTAACTGAGGGAGAAATGGTTTCTTTTTGTTTACAGTTTGAGGTTAAAGTCCATCATTATGGGGGAAGAGTGACAAGAGCTTAAATTAGCTAGTCACTTGTAGTCAAGAGAAAAGAATACATACATACTTAGCTACTGGCTTGCTCCCTTCATTATGTATGTATATGCATACATAATGAATATACCATTATCTTTAACCATTATTCTGCTGATGGACATTTAGAGGGATCCATATTCTGACTATCGTGAGAACAATCTAAGAGCGTAAGTGTTTTTTCAATGTTTCGATTTTATGTTCTGTGGGTGCATATGCAGCAGGGAGCTCCACTTTTCACTTTTTGATAAATTGTCATACTCTCTGATAATGGCTATGTAAATTAATTAACATTCCCAACACCAGTACACAAAGATCTTTTTTGTCTACGTTAGTAGCACTCCTGGTTATACTGTCTTTGCCTTTCTAATTGTGGTAACTCGTGTTTTTATTTGCATGTCTTTAATGATTAATGGGTTGAGAATTGTATGCTTATCTGTTGGCCATTTGCATATCTTATTTTAACAAATGTCTACTCAGATCTACCACATTTTAAAATCAGATTTCCTTTACTAAGGTATTTGAATTGAAATATTTTAAAGTTAATCCATAGTGTTTAATTTTATGCAAGAACCATATGATTTCTGTTACTCTTTATTCATAATATACTTTAAAATCATTAAATGTGATTCCTTTAATGCAATAAACATATACAAGACAGATTTTATGTCACTAAAACTATTGTTTTTACAGTATGTCAGATATGTGTCATACTTTGTCCAAACACACATAAAAAATACTAACAAGAATGAGCTTTAATATAAACTGTAGAGTTTGAATACTAGAGATACATCTTTGTGGTAAATGATCAGTTGTGCAAATGTACACTTTGATGTAGAATGTTGATAGTAAGAGGGTGTTGGCAGAGGCCATTCATTCATTTCCCAACCATCCTGACTCGAAATAATCACACAGAAACCATAATATTTGCAATACTCTTTTGGCCAATAGCTTAAACATATTTCTAGTTTGCTCTTATATCCTAAACTAACCTATCTCCATTAATCTGTGTATCATCATGAGATCATGGTCTATCTTCAAAGATTTTGCAGACTCCAGCAGAGGCATCTGTCCTTGGCAGCAGCTACATGGCTTCTCCCTTACTCCACCTTCTTCCTCCCACCATTCAGTTCAATCTTCATCCTCTAGCTTCTATTCTGCCCTATCACAAGCCAAAACAGCTTCTTTATTCATTAACCAATAAAAGCAACACATATTCAGAAGAACTTCCCACACCAAGAGGGGCTGCACATGTGCCCTGTGAATCTAAAACTAAAAACTTGCAATGCAGTTTAATCCCAGCACTCGGGAGGCAGAGGCAGGCGGATCTCTGTGAGTTCGAGGCCAGCCTGGTCTACAAGAGCTAGTTCCAGGACAGGCTCCAAAAGCTACAGAGAAACCCTGTCTTGAAAAAGAAAGAAACAAACAAACAAAAAAAAAACCAAAAAAAACCTTGCAATGCAGTCAAAGCTGTGGGCTCCGCTATCCTCCAGCCTGACCAAGACAATAGATAAGGGCTTGGCTCCAACCTTCCTTTTCACTTGTAGATTGCTCAGTAAGAGGTGGCTGACTCCAAGGCTGGTAAAGGAATGCAGGTGTGGGCTGTGAGGAGGTGTCCTGGAAAAGAAATATGAATAGGGAATTCCTCAAGAGTTGAGGGAGCATTCAGAGCATATAGCTTGAGAGGGGGACAATAAACGCAAGGTCACGCTGTAAAGGAGAGAGAAGTCCTAAGCGGCCTTTGAATGGTAATGGTGTAAAATCCTGTTTCTTCCTCGCGCCTCCGGGAACACATTTGGGGAAAAACACCAGTTTCTATGTTGGGGTGACGGTCCCCGACACAAAGCTGCCTTTGAACTTTTGTTATTCTACCTGCTTTCTTCCTCGTGAGTTTTGAGATCGTAAATGCATGCCAATAAACCTGACAATGTTTTTTTTTAACTTTTTGAGGAACTATATTAACTATCAAGCTGTACTATTTAGCCATTCTCACACAGTTTTCCTTGAGTTCTGAAGGGAGGGATTTGATGGAGAACTCTAGTTTAGACTCTCTACATAATGTCTGTGGGTCTTTGCATCTGTTCGTATTTGTTGCTAGAGGAAGCCTCTCTGATGATGACTAATCTATGAGTACAGCAGAATAGCATTAGGAATCATTTTATTGATATTTTCACCAGTCATGTTTGGTTTTACACTGAGTCTCTGGGCTAGCTGGTCTCCGGTTCTTAATTACACAAACATTGTTGGATATGAGTTCCATCTCATGGACTGGGCCTTAAGTCAAGTCAGATATACGTTGGCTACTCTCACAAGTTCTGTGCCACCATTGTCCTAGCACAATTTGCATGCAGGGACAGAGTGTAAGTGAAAGGACTGGTGGCTGAATTGGTGTCCATGTTTCTCTTTCATAAGCCTTCACAGTACCGTCCTGCACCAAAGACCCTAGAATGTAGTGGTGAAGGCTGCATGTAGGTACCAGCTCAACTTCTCCATTTTGAAGAAGTTGTGTGGATATTGTTCTTGTTAAAGGGACTCTGCTGCCAGCATTCAGAGAGCAATGCTTTGTCTTAGCATCAGCCTTGTTTGTTTGGGAATTTCCATGAAACCTCCTTGAACAACAACTCAGTTGAATCCCATCCAGTCCCACCAATGTAAGCCTTGCCTGGCAACAAGAGATGGCTAGTTGAGACTTCAAATTTCTCATTAATATGCATCATCATTAGGATCACTGTCATGGATTCCAGGAATTTCCACTGCACTAGGTTTCCATACAACACCCCAAATGCCACCCAATCCCAGCCATTTCTCTCCATACTCTCTTCCTCTATCATATCTCCCAACTCACCCTATCCCTCTTGCTCTTGTCCCCACCAGTACTCAGCCCACCCATAAAACCTATTCTATTTTCACTTTCCAGGGAGATCCATGCAGTCCCCCTTAGACATCTCTTTATCCAAACTCTCTCGTTCTTCAGATTGTAGCTTGGTTATCACTTTAATTAATGGCTAATATCCACTTCCAAGAGAATACATATTATATTTGTCTTTCTGTTCTGAATTTCTTCACTCAGAATGATTATTTTCCTAGCTCCATCCATTTTGAAAATGTTGTGATGTCATCTTTTAATAGCTGACTGATACTCAGTTGTGAAAATGCACCATGTTTTCTTACCCATTCTTCACTTGAGGGGCATCTAGATGGTTTCCAGTTTCTGGTTATTATGAATAAATAAAAAATTAACAAGATTAAGTGTCCTTGTGGTAGGATAAAGTGTCCTCTGTGTATATGCTCAATAACGTTATAGCTGGATCTGTAGCTAAATCCACTCCTAACTTTCTGAAGGAACCGTAATATTGATCTCCCTCGTGGTTGTCCAAGTTCTCATTCCCATTAGCAATGGAAGAATGTTCCCCTTGCTCCACATCTTTGCCAGCATGGGCTGTCACTTGTGTTATTGAACTTAGCCATTCTGACAGAAACAAGATGGAATCTCAAAGTACTTTTTATGTAAATTCCCTGATGACAAAACATATTGAACATTTCTTTAAGTGTTCCTCAGCCATTTGATATTCCACTACTGATAACTCCCTGTTTAGATCTGTATCCCACTTTTAAAACTGGATTCTTGTGTTTTTGATATTTAGCTTCTTGAATTTATTACATATTTTAGACGTTAGTTCTCTTTTGGATATGGAGCTGGTAAAAATATTTTCCAGTTTTGTAGATTTCTGGTTTGTCCAACTGACAGTGTACATTACATTACAGAAACTTTTCGTTTCGTGAGGTTCCATTTATTAGCTGTTGTTCTTACTGCTTACACCATTGGTGTTTTGTTCAGTAAGCTGCCTCCTGTGAGAATGTAGTCAAGGCTATTCCCCATTTTTTCTTCTATCAAATTCAGTGTGTCTAATTTTATGCTGAGGTCTTTGATCCATTTAGAGTTGTGCTTTTTGTTCTTCTACATGAAGACATCCATTTTGACCAGCACCATTTGTTAAAGATGCTTTATTTTTTTGCAGTGTGTCTTACAGGCTTCTTTATCAAAAATGAGGTATCCATATTAGATTTCTGTCTGGATCTTCAATCCAATTCCATTGATCAAGATGTTTGTTTGTACACTAATACCATGCTGGGTTTTGATTTGTTTTGTTTTACTTTTTGTTATATTTACTTTTTTTGTATTTACTAGATTTTTAAAAATTATAAATCCAAGTTCCCACTCCCTCTCCTCCTCCCATTACCTCCACATACCCTAACCCCCTCACATCCAGTCCTCAGAAAGGATAAGGCACATTGCTTTGGGGAAGGTCCAAGGTCCCTCCCTATTATATCTAGGTTGAGCAAGGTATAAATCCAAAGAGAATAGGAACCCAAAAAGCCAGTACATGCATTAGGGATAAATCCTGGTGCCACTGCCAGTGGCCCCTCATTCTGCCTCTAAATGTGGTTGAGTTGAATTGCTGGGATCCTATTCTCTTTGGATGTATTCCTGGGAATTTCTCTAGAACCAGGTTTCTGCTAACTCTACAATGGCTTCCTCATGTAAGATATCTCTTTCCTTGTTCTCACCCCTGTCCTTCCTCTATCTCAATTATCCCATTCCCTCAAGTTCTCCTCAACCCTCCCTGTCTCCCCTCTTCTTCTCCTTCTACCCTACATTCTCCCCACACCCCTATGCTCCCAATTTTGTCAGGCAATCTTGTCTGTTTTCAATTTCCAGGTAGAACTATAAACGTTTTTCTTTGGACTTACCTTTTTTCTTAGCTTGTCTAGAATCATGAACTATAAGCTCAATGCCCTTTGTTTATAGCTAGTATCAACTTATGAGTGAGTACATACCATATCCATCTTTTTGGGTCTGGGTAACCTCATTCAAGATAGTGTTTTCTAATTCAATCCATTTGTATGCAAAATTCAAGATGCCATTGTTTTTTTTTTTTTACTGCTGAGTAGTACTCTAATTAGTAAATGTGCCACATTTTCTTCATTCATTCTTCCACTGAGGGTGATCTAGGTTGTTTCCAGGTTCTGACTATTACAAATAATGCTGCTATGAACATAGTTGAACAAATGCTTTTGTCGTATGATTGGGCATCTCTTGGGTATATTCCCAAGAGTGGTATTGCTGGATCCTGAGGTAGAAGGTTGATTCCCAATTTTCTAAGAAACTACCATACTGATTTACAAAATGGTTGTACAAGTTTGCATTCCCACCAACAATGGATGAGTGTTCCCCTTACTCCACATCCTTTCCAGCATAAGCTATCATTGGTGTTTTTGGTCTTAGCCATTCTGTCAGGTGTAAGATGCTATCTCAGAGTTGATTTTGTTTGAATTTCCCTGATGGCTAAGAATGTTTAACATTTCTTTAAATATCTTTTAACCATTTGAGATTCTTCTGTTGAAAATTCTCTGTTTAGTTCTTTACCCCATTTTTTTTTATTGCGGTATTTAGAATTTTAATGTCTAATTTCTTGAGTTCTTTATATATTTTGGAGATAAGTCCTCTGTCTGATATGGGGTTGGTGAAGATCTTTTCCCATTCATCAAGCTGCCTTTTTGTTTTATTGACTATGTCCTTTGCTTTACAGAAGCTTCTCAGTTTAGGGAGGTCCCATTTATTTATTGTTGCTCTCAGTGTCTGTGCTACTGGGCTTATATTTAGGAAGTGATCTCCTATGCCTTGCATTGAAGATTACTTCCCACTTCTCTTCTATCAGGTTCATCGTGGTCAGATTTTCTAAGAAATAACCATATTGATATCCAAATTGACTTTCCCAGTTTGCACTCCCATCAACAATGGAAGTATATTCCCTTTACCCCACATCCTCTCCAGCATAAGTTGTCATCAGTGGTTTTTATCTTGGCCATTCTTACAGGTGTAAGATGGACTTTCAGAGTTGTTTTGAATTGCATTTCTCTGATGTCTAATAATGTTGAACATTTCCTTATATGTCTTTAAGCCATTTTAGATTCCTCTGTTGAGAGTTCGCTATTTATGTCTGTCCCTCATTTTTGATGGAATTATTTGTCAGCCAACATCAAACTAAATGGAGAGAAACTCAAAGCGATTCCACCCAAATCAGGAACAAGACAAGGTTGTCTATTCTCTCCATATCTATTCAATATAGTACTTGAAGTTCTATCTAAAACAATAAGACAACAAGAGGAGATCAAGAGAATACAAATCAGAAAATAAGAATTCAAACTCTCACTATTGGCTGATGATATGACAATTTACATAGGTGACCCGAAATTTTAACCAAGGAACTTCTAAAACTCATAAACACCTTCAGTAATGTAGCAGGATATAGATTAACTAAAAAAAATCAGTAACCCTCCTTTATACAGATGATAAATGGGCTGAGAAAGAAGTCAGGGAAACATTGCCCTTCACAATAGCCAAAAATAACATAAAATATCTTGGAGTAACTCTAACCAGACAAGTGGAAGACCTGTATGACAAGAATTTAAATCTTTGAAGAAAGAAATTGAAGAAGACACCAGACAATGCAAAGATCTCCCATGTTCTTGGGTAGCTAGAATAAACATAGTAACAATGGCAATCTTACCAAAAGCAATCTACAGATTCAATGCAATGTCCATCAAAATCCCAGCAAAATTCTTCACAGACCTCAAAAGAATAGTACTCAACTTCATATGGAAAAGCAAAAAACCCAGCATAGCCAAAACCATCCTGTACAATAAAGGAACTTCTGGAGGCATCAAAATCCTTGACTTCAAACTCTACTAGAGAGCTACAGTACTGAGAACTGCAGGTATTGGCATAAAAACAGACAGGAGGATCAATGGAACCAAATGGAGGACCCAAATATCATCCACACATCTATGAACACCTGATTTTTGACAGAGAAGCAAAAAATGTAAAATGGAAAAAAGAAAGCATATTTAACAAATGGTGCTGGCATAACTGGATATTAACATAAGAATGAACAGAAGAATGAAAATAGATCCATGTCTATCACCATGCACAACATTCAAGTCCAAATGGATCAAAGACCTCAACACAAAGCCAACCTCACACTGAAGCTCATAGAAGAGAAAGTGGGAAGGATACTTGAATGCATTTACACAGGAGACCACTTCATAAATATAACCACAGTAGCACAGATACTGAGAGAAACAATTAATAAATGGGACCTCCTAAAACTGAGAAGCTTCTGTAAAGCAAAGGACATGGACAACAGATAAAATGTCAGCCTACAGAATGGGAAAAGATTTTCACCAATCCCACATTGGCCAGAGGGCTGATCTCCAAAAAATACAAAGAACTCAAGAAGTTGGTCATCAAAAGAACAAATAATCCATGCTGTTTTTTTATTACTATAGCTCTTTAATACAATTTGAAATCAGGACACATTCAGCAGCTCTTTTATTTTTCAAAATAGTATTAACTATCTTCAGTTTTTGCTTTTCCATCAGTAGTTGAGAATTCCTTTTAAGATCTGTAAGGATTGTATTGGGATTTTTATTGTTTTGTCCTACAAATCTGTATGGGAGATCATTCCATCTTCTGATATTTTCTTCAATTTTTTTATTCAAAGACTTGAATTTTTATCATACAAGTATTTCACCTGTTTGGTTAGAGTTATCTCAAGATAATTTATTTTATTTGAGGCTATTGTTAAGAAGATTCTTTTGCCTTGTTTCTTTTTCACAATTATATATAGGAGCACTGTTGATTTTTCAATCTTGTATCCAGCCACTTTGCTTAAAAAGTTTATCAGCTGTAGGAGTTCCTTCATAGAATTTTTAGGGTCAATCATGTATACTATCATATCATCTGCAATTAATACATAGACTTCTTCTTTTCCAGTTTGTATCTCCCTAATCTCCTTCAGTTTTCTTATTGCTCTAGCTAAAACTTCAAGTAATATGTTGGATAGATATGGAGAAGGTGGTCAATCTTGTGTTGTTCCTGATTTTAGTGGACTTGCGTTGAGTTTCTCTCCAATTTAATTTGATGTTAACTATAGGCATAGAGTTATCATGAAGGGGGAGTTGGATTTTTGTCAAAGGCATTTTCATCATCTAATGGGGTGATCGTGTGGTTTTTTTTTTTATTTCTTTCAGTTTGTTTACTGGGTGGATTACATTTACTGGTTTTTGTATGTAGAGCCTTCCCTGCATCACTGGGATGAATCTTACTTGATCATTGTGGATGATCTTTTTAATGTGTTCTTGGATTTTGTTTGGAATTACTTTATTGAGTATTTTTGCATCTATGGCAATAAGGGAAATTGATCTGTAATTCTCTTTTTGGTTTCAAAAAGGGTAAATGTGGCCTTATGAAACAACTTGGGCAATGTTCCTTTTGTTTCTATTTTGTAGAATATTTTGAGCAGTATTGTCATTAATTCTTCTTTGAAAGTCTGGCTAAATTTTGTGTTAAAACCATCAGACCCTGGAATTTTGGAGGGTGGGGTGGGGAAGCTTAGTGTTGAAGATTTTAATGATTGATTCTATTTTATTAGGGGTTAAACATCTATTTAAAGTACTTATTTAATCTTGATTTAAATTTGGAAAGTGGTAACTATTGAGAAAATTAACCATTTTTCCGGTTTTCCAGTTTGGTGGAGTATAGGTTTCTAAAGTACATCTTTTTGATTCTCTGGATTTTTTGTGTCTGTTGCTGTCCCCCATTTTGTTTCTGATTTTAGATAGTCTCTCTCCATCTTTTAGATTGTAATAAGAGTTTGTCTATCTTGTTTATCTTTTCAAATAACCAACTTTTGTTCCATTGATTCTTTGCATTGTTCTCTTTGTTTCTATTTTTTTTTATTTCAGCCCTTGATTTGATTATTTCTTGACAACTACTCATCTTAAATGTTCTTATTGATTTTTGTTCTAGAAATTTGTTGTATGATAACTTGCTTATAGAAGATTTCCCCATTTTTTGTAGGAAGTTATTGCTATGAATGTTCCTCTTACCAACATTGTCATTGTGTCCCATAAGTTTGTGTATGCTGTGTATTCATTTTCTTTGAATTCTAGAAAGCCTTTCATTTCATTTTTCAGTCTTGACTAATTTTTCATTCAGTAGAGAGTTGTTCAGGTTCTGAGTTTGTAAGCTTTCTGTTGGCATCCAGTTTTAATCTACAATAATTTGATAGGATTCAGGAAGCTTTTTCAATTTTCTTGTATCTGTTGAGACTTGCTTTATGTCTTGGTAGGTGGTCAATTTTGGAGAATGTTCATTTGGTGCAGAGTATATTATTTTGTGTTTGGGTAAAATGTTCTGTAATTATCTGTTTGGTCCATTTGGTTTATAACATGTTAGCTCCAGTATTTCACTGTTTAGTTTTTGTCTGGATGACCTGTCCGTTGGTGAGAGTGGGGTATTGAAGTCTCTCACTATCAGAGGGTTAGGGTAAATATGGAATTTAAGCCATGGTAGCATTTTTTACAAATGTGTATGGCCTTGTATTTTGGTCAAAGATATTAAGAATTGAAATGTCATCTTGGTAGGTTTTTCCTTTAATGAGTATGTAGTGTCATTCCCTATCTATTTTGACTGATTTTGGTGTAAAGCCTTTTTGTTCAATAATAAAATGGCTATACCAACTGGCTTCTTAGGTCCACTTGCTGGGAATATCTTTTTCCCACCCTTTACTCTGAGGTAATGTTTAGTCTTGATGTGGTGATTTGCTTCTTTGTATGCAACAGAAGGATGGATCCTGCTTTTTCATCCATTCTGTTAGCCAGTGTCTTTTATTAAATAATTGAACCCATTTATATTACAGGTATTAATGACCAATGATTGTTGGTTCTTGGTATTTTGTTGTTGGTGGTGGTGGTAGCTGTGTACTTGTATGTTTCCTTTTGGGAGTTTTGCTTGCATAGAATTATTTTCTGTGTGTTGATAAGAGTAGTTAACCTTCTTAGGTTAGAGTTTTCCTTCTAGTAGGGCTAGATTTATGGATGCATATTGTTTAAATTTAAATCTGTCTTAGTTTATCTTATTTAATCCATATATGATAATTAAAGGTGTTTTTGCCTATAGCAGGCTGGCATCTGTGATTTCTTAGAGTCTGTAGCACATCTATCCAGGTTCTTCTGGCTTTCAGAGTCTGCACTGAGAAGTCATGTGTTATTCTAATAGGTCTGCCTTTATATATTACTTGGTCTTTTCCCTTTCAGCTTTTATTTTTCTTTCTTTCTCTGTATGTTTATTGTTTTGATTACTATGTGGCTAAGGGACTTTCTTTTCTGTTCCAATCTACTAAGTGTTCTGTGTGATTCTAGTGCCTTTATAGGCATCTCCTTCTTCAGGTAAGGAAAACTTTTTTCTATAATTTTGTTGAAGACATTTGTGTTGGGTTTCTTCTCCTTCCTCTATACTTATTATTCTTAGGTTTGGACTTTTCATAGTGCCTGAGATTTTCTGGATGTTTTGTGTCAAGAGTTTTGGGGATTTAACATTTTCTTTTACTTATGTGTTCATTTGGAAGTTGCTTGATTGCACTCTGTGTTTACTCAAGTAATATTATTTCCCTTATCAGTTCTTCTATGGGATTGAAGACTAGGTAGTCATAGTTACTCTCCTTTTATGACTTAGCCAAGCCACTTTTAATACAAGAGTTAGACTCCTTAAGGAGAGGATAATTATTGAAACATTTATCATATGTTTCTTGCTTAATATTGTTTATTCTGGTTATAATTCTAATTTTTATACTTGATACCAAAGGCTAGTATTGGCAAGAATAAAACAATCTCCAAGTGGAGTGTCTATGGTGTCCAACATTCTCTCGGGAATAGCTTGTTGCTCCCAGGAGCAAACATGTCTCATGTCAACAGAACCCTAAGTAATTTAAATGCCATATTCTACAGTTCTTTGAAGTGGTTGAAGTTTACCTATCTATACAGAATACAATCTCTATTTGTATAAAGAACCTGATTAGTCTACCTATAAGTATGACAAACATGGATGACTATTGACCTATAATTCTTAATACCTATATAGCTTAAAGAATGAGGCCTCATATTAAAATATCAAACAATTTTTAAATAACTGTGTGGCGAATGAGGACAATGACCTTAAAATGTATACAATGTATAAGTATCTTGATCAGAGATAGAAATATATGGTGCAATATGATAAATATATCCTAAAATTGTATCAATATACAAAATGTCTTAAGCAGAGGTAGAAACATGCCTGTTCTCACCTCTACTTCCTGTCTGGTTTTCCTGCCTATACTTCCTACCTGGCCAATCAGCATTTATTTAAAACATGATTGACAGAATAGAGACAATTCTCCAATACCCCTTCCCTCTTTCTTTTTTTTTTAAACAAAGGAAAATATCCATAGTCCATTTTTTGGGAATGTGGGCATAGTATTCCAGGGTATTTCCAGCTGTTTGGGGGCACTGATAAGACTCCAAGTCCTGACTGGAGTATCCTGTGAGTCTTCATCTTCTCAGGCAGCATCTTGAATCTGTTCTGGATATAGAACTCAGACATCCAGGCCATCTGTTCCTGCCGGAGATTTCTCAGGTGGTCTTCCTTGATCAAACCAGATTTTTCTTAACTCAGAATGAACCCACAGCCTCTCATTTTCAGTGGAAACAAAAGCAAGATCTCCTCTCCAAAGTAACATATCTTTTGACTTCAATTTTGAAGTCAAGGTATTTTCAAAATACCTTCCTTGCATTAATTTAGCAGCATTTATAAACAAAAGTCTTTTAGCAGCTGTTGTTCCATCCTCAGCATTCAAAAAATTCAAAGAGAACATAATAGCATATAGTATCAAGAGTCTCTGTGTATTTTCCATCTTATCTGGCTTCATTTTAACCTCTATTTCTTTTATTTTTACTCTTAACTTTTTGCTTTTGGACTGCCCTAACAAGAGGCCAAGGCAGTTTCTTTATTCAACCAATGAAAACACAGAAATACAGAAGACCCTCCTATACCATTGTGGAGCCCCACGTTCTTCCTGGAAAATTTAAACATTACTGCAGGAAAATTTATTGTTCATTGTGGAAAATTTAATCATTATTCATATAGACATATATTCCACTAAAGGTATGACATAGTGAAAAATATTTATGGGGCAAAGCAAAATCTTTCCTAAATTCATTTTTCTTTCTGTCTGACACCAGACAGTTCCTGATATGAGAAACTCTGAATTTTTCTTTTAACAGCATGCTTGGATTTAGAGAAAACAGCTATTGTCCAACTCCAAAGACAGATTTAATTTTTAAATATATATTTGTGTGTATGTGTGTGTGTGTGTGTGTATGTATGTAAGTATGTAATGAAATTTTACTGTAACATGAGGGGCCTGCTTGTTAGGGTTTCTGTCCTGCCCGGTACACCACAGTCGTCCAACCCCAAAGAAAATCACAGAGAAAGTCTACATTAGGTTATAAATTGATTGGCCCATTAACTCAATCCTCTTACTAGCTCTTGTAACTTATATTAACCCATTGTTCTTGTCTATGTTGGCTGGTACCTTTTCTCAGCCAGGCAGCTCACATCCTGGTGGACTGGCAGGAGAGCGAGAAGAGCTTCCTTCTTCCCTGTTCTCCTTGTGCCACCTCTACTTCCTGTCTGGTTTTCCCACCTATACTGCCTGCCTGGCCAATCAGCATTTATTTAAAACATGATTGACAGAATACAGACAATTCTCCCGCACCATTTTACCCTGCAGATGATATGTCATCATAAGTCAGATTTCGTTTTGCTTGGTGATTCTTTCTAGATAATTATCTTTTCTCCTTTAGGCATCTAGATGTCAATGGTCTCTCAATGTTTTGAAGATGAGCATTTTTCTGCAAAGACAAGACCAGAACCCTGCCCCAACCCTTATGAGGTTTTCTTACCACCTGTATGATTGTCACCTCTGTGGATGAGCTGTCATTTTTTCTTTTTCAAGAGGTTTCTATTTTTTCCAAGTAAATATTTATTAATTTTGATTGTATCCATAGCTTTTCATCTCCTGTGGAAACAAGACCAAAAACCCTTTTCCAATGTAGTACATCTCCTGGTTTCCATTCTAAGGTCCACATATCCTTGAAATACATTGGGTGATTTCATTCAGAAGTTTTTTTTCTATTACCCAATATCTCTCTGCTGCTTTTGTTCCTTTCTCATTAGTATTAAGAAAATTCAAGTTTAACAAAGCATTATGCAATCTATTTCTGGGAGTATTTTTCATCCCTTTCTGTTTGTTTAACATATCCTTTATAGTTCTATTTGATTTTCCTATAACTGCCTGAACTGTAGGATTGTTTGGCATATTTGTAATATGCTTTAGATTATAATAAGGAAAAAATGTTTAATTTTCTTAGAGACATATGCCGGACCATTATCTGTCTTTATTTGTGCAAGTATACCCATGATGGCTATAACTTCTAATATGTGATCACTGAATGAGCCTTTTCTCAGCTCAAAGTAGTTTCCCTTTGAAAACCTGAATATGTGTCATGGTGTAGTATACACATTTTAATATTTTAAATTCTGCAAAGTGAAACACATCCATCTGCCAGATTTCATTCTTTTGACTACCCTTTGGGTTAGTCCCTGCAGGTAGCAGTGTTTGGTTATATAAAGAGCAATTAGGGCATCACTTTATAATCTCCTTAGCTTGTTGCCATGTAAGAGAAATCTTTCTTTAAACTTTGGCTATTGACATGCTGTTTTTGATGAAATTCTTAGGCCTTCAGCACATTTCCAATTAATAATTTATCAATTTCTGTATTGCCTTATGCTAGAGGACCTGGCAGACCTATATGGGATCAGATGTGTGTTATGTATATGGGACAAAGCCTATTACTGATTATATCTTGAATCTGAATGAATAATAAAGTTAATTCTGTATTGTCTGGTATAAATTCAGGGGTTTCAACATTCAATACAACTCTTTCTGCATATTGTGAATCAGCAACTATATTGAGATTTTCTTTAAAATTCCTTAGTATCAAGAAATAGCATATAATTCTGACTTTTGGACAGAATTATAAAGGTGGACCTTTTGAGCTTGTCCCAGTAGGCATGAGTTGAGGTCCACATTAGGTGCCAGATATAGTGGATTATAATAAAGTAGTCCCACACTAGCTCAGAATGGAATGTAATAAAAGGTTCTTCATTTAGGGGTAAAGTCACAGTTCAACAGTCCTCTGCAAAAGTGTGGAACAGGAACCAAATCCAGCAGCCAAGAGAGAGTATGCACATAACTGCATCTGTTTTTATAGTACCCAAGGCCATGTCCAAAGTGGGCCAGCATCTCAAAGGCCATTGGCTATAGGAGTTCTTCCAGCAGGTATAAGCCTTTCATTTGGAGCTCTTGTCATTGTAACTTTACAATAATTAATATAACATGTTTTAATTGGTGAGAGCAGCAGGCTGTGTCCTGCTTGGCTCCCAGCCACACATCCGCATGGCTATACCCGGAACACACAAATTACACACAAGCTGGATTCATTTAAACTCTGCCTGGCCCATTATCACTAGCCTCTTCTTGGCTAATTCTCACATCTTATTTCAACTCATTCTTTATAGTCTGTAAGTCACCATGAGCTAGTGGGCTTACCAGGAAGATTCACCATGTCTGAACCTGGCGGCTTCATGGCGGCTCTCTCCCTGACCCAGTCTTCTCAGCATACTGTTCTCTTTTCCCCACCTATCTAAGTCCTGTCCTATCAAAAGGCCCAGGCAGCTTTCTTTATTAACCAATGAAAGTAATATAAAATACAGAAGAACCCTCCTATACCAATAACATAATGTAAGGGAACTTACTGTGAATACAGAGTATAGAATATATAGAAAGGATTCGATCTGACTTTGATATGGAGAAACAAGTTATCAATCAAACCCCTCTATCTAAGAAAAAAGTGAGTTTGACCTGGAATTAGGTCCTCTGACTGTTGGCTTCACTGGCAGTGAGGGAATATGACCTACAACAACCATGGAAGGACATGCTGCTATCCACACTTAACAGATTTCCCAGCAGCTGGCAGTGCCACTTGAGTTCCAGACACCTCACATATTCTACTGTGATTGACCAATATTAAAGATACTCAGGAGAATTTTCTGTTTTTGAGCTGCTAAGTATGAAAAAGGGGGAATGGACCTTCCTGTTAGAGAAAGAAAGAGGGCTACAGACTCTGAATGTACAGTATAGAGATGAGGATTCCCTTAGAACAGAAAATGAACCAAAGAGAGCACCTTTGGCCATATTGGCACAGAATGTATACTAGGGTTAATAGCTGTAGCATAAAGATCCATGTAGCTGACAAAAGGCATAACCATCCAGTTCTGACCATTTTTATCCTAGTCTTGTAGCCTAGAAGCAGGCTTCAGGGTTACCTGAGATGTACTTAACAATCACCAATGCTTCTGTCCTTCTCTCACTAAAGCTATATCTCAGTGGTTAAACTGAGCCACAGAGCACACAGGTTTCCTGGTATTATTGTTGAGAATGGTGCCCTTTCAGCAATTGGACTATCAATCTGATGGACCTTCCATCTGCAAATACCAAGATTAGAGACAAATAACTGATAAGTAAACATGTGCATCACCTCTGATTGGGTAGACTAAAGTCAGTGTAGGAATTCAATATATTTATATAAAATAATAATCAATTATTTTGCACCTGCTCTGGAATGTAAAATTGTCTCAGTAGCTGCTTGTGGAGATACTTTAGTGAAAAAAATAAGCCTAAAATTCACACTTGCTAAACAGTTCATTCACTAGTCACAAAGAAAGGCTACCACAGGTCATCATTTATGCAGTACATTCTCATTTTTAGAGAGAAGAAAGAAATACCAGTGTCACTGTACAGAGGTGGGGGTGGTCCATTCATTGCAACCCCTTGAAGTTGTACCCCATTAATTTTTTTTCTCCACTGACACAATTATTTTCTGTACCCACAGTAACAGACAACCTTCTAACCTGCTGGGTAGAAGCCATGAATTCTTTATTTAATGAATAGGACAATAATAAAGCACAATTCAGAATTCAGTGTTGGCCCTCAGTGTGAACTCAAGATAGCAGAGAGACAGACAGCTACACTAATTTGAAATTCCTATAACAATTGTGGTGAGAGAGGTAAGCACAGGTTCTCTGCTAACACAGGATAAACTGTAAGAATGGTACCAGGCTCCCTCACAAAATTGGAATGTAATATGAAATCTAAGAAATGTTTAGTTCTGATGCTGATGCAGGAGAAATGGCATTGCAGGATATTCTGACAAGTCTATACCAGGCCTGGATTTACTGCCAAATAGTGACAGAGAAGTTTCTCTCAGATAATTCCCCTACATCTTCCCAAAGCTGGGCTAAGAAAAATAACAGACAAATAAAAGCATTAAACATCATGGTGATTTGCCACAAGGATTATTAGGAAGGTGACCTTTTATAATATGGCAGTGGTCATAACAAAGCTTCATGAGGGAAAAATCACATTCTACTTAGGTATCTCCATAATGAGAGTTAGACATTGAAGTTTAATGTGACTGATGTAGGATGCCTCTCTGTATGCTGTGAATTTATTTTAGTACCATTGGTTAATAAAGAAGCTGTTTTGACCTATGGCAGGGGAAAATACAGCTAGGCAAGAAATTCAAACAGATAGAGGGAGAAAGAAGGCTGAGTCAGGGAGATGCTAGTAGCCACTGGAAGAGTAAGATACCAAAGCATTATCAGTAAGCCAATAGGCATATGGTGATATACAGACTATTAGAAATGATTTAATTTATATGTAGAGTTAGTCAGTAAGAAGCCTGAGCCATCAGTCAAACATTTAAAATTAATATAAGCCTCTGAGTGGTTATTCAGGAACTGGCAGACAACAGAGAAAATCCAGTTACAAATGGCAAGCCAACATGAGCCAGACATTTCTACATAAGGCTTTAAAGAGATTCTAAACACACAAAACAGAATCACATGCAGCTTACTAGTGACCATCTTCTCTCCAGTAGGCTCTGGAAGCAAGAAGAGGTGAGGATCCTTTAAGAGATGGTTTTCCAGCTCAGTGCTAGCAGTGAAACAGCTAAACAGCCCCTCTTTTGAGAGGCCCTGCTGACAAACACGTAAATGGTGTTTATGAGTAGCAAACGACATGCTGCTGGTAAACAGGGAAGACACAAAAACTTCCAGGAGTTGGAGTGGTGAGAATGGCTCCCAGAACTGGTGGTGAGTATACCTTTGCCATGTTTGAAAGATTAACAGGGTGGAGTCAACAGCCAAAGACACAGCTGTCATCCTAGCCATGCCTGATTAACATTTTAAAACTCTCTTGGTCCGAAAATGATTACAGATGGACAATAAAAATGGATTCAGACAAAAAGAAACCTCTAAATGGATCACACACATAAAAAAATGTATGTAAGCAGGTTTAAGAAAGAAAGAAAATGCATATAGGCAGTTATAGAAATAAATAGTTTTAAATAAAAACAAAGTCTTTAAGGAAAGAATAAAATAATAAAAAACATGTAAATATGGAAAATACACAAAGTTTGGATTATTTATACTATTGTGATTTCTTTGAATTTTTTGACTGTTAATGAGCTAACTACAGAGAGACATTTGATTATGGGGGTTGCTAAGGTAAACCAACATAAAGGTATCTTGACTTTATAATTTGGGTCTAAAGATACATTGTTTAAGAAAAGAGGTTCTGCTCTTGTTCCCACACAAGATGAGAAGCTGTGGATTCCTTCCAGGATAATATGGTTTAATCAAGTAAGACCCCCTGAGAGATCTCTATGGGAGCAATGGCCCAAGTGATGCAACATCCACAACAGTTTCATGGCAACTGGCTGAGACTATGAAGCTTCACAGACTACTACAGCCAAGATTTAACCATAATTAGAAATTTTCTCAGAATTCCCATAAGATTACAAGCATCTGCAATCAGCAGGAATTAATAAAGAAAACTATGCCAAATTCTCAAAATATTGTCTACAAATGATTGTTTTCATTTAAAGGGGATTGGTTATAAATGATTAATGGTCATAGTCAATCTCTTTCTAAAGAAAAAAAGGAGATATGATATTGAAATGAATAAAAATGTAGATTATTGAATCTATGTTAATTAAAAAACAATCGTTGATCTCAAAATACTTTATCTTGCTATAGATATTGGTTTATTGATACAGACTTAAAGTCTCCTTTTAATAGTATGTGTATATTTTTACTCTCAGTTAAGGTACTGGGTTTATGCAACTCATTTAAAAGTGTAATGTATAATTAAGCAATATAAATTATAAGTCATCAATAATAGTCAAACTTATAGTCATGTTAGCTAGGTTTTCTAGATATACAAAGATACATTTCAGACAGATAGGTAATATTCTAGCACTTCAAAGACCTATACAATGTGGCATTTAAAATGTTTTAAGAACTTAGATTTATTCAACAATGAAACACATCTGTTCCTGGCAGCACCCAATTACATCAAGTGGATGATGGGCATTGAAGAAATATCTTGTGAAGTTTGCTTTCAATGTGACAAGCTTAGTTATTTGAGTTAAAAAAAAACTGCTCTTGCCTGGACTGCTTAACAATATGCTATATAAACTGGAAATGCAGGACTCACAGGAAAATGACTGCTGAAATTGTCAAAACAAGGTGGGACAGTCATTCAAGCTTCCTGTGTCATGGAAGAGTCTTCTAGACATTCTGCAGAACACAAAAGAAAGAGACTGATAAATTTTGTCAAAAATAGGCAGGACAGTCCTTCAGATGTTCAGCTTCACTGACAAATCTACCATATATTGTAGGCCTACAGGCTGAAGATTGATGCCCCAATGTTGAAGAAGAACTCTTGGTGACTGTCCACGCATCCAGATATCTCTGTAATTTCTAGAGTTTTAGAAGTTGTTACGATGCACTTCTTTTTTGATCTGGTAATATTATATCCTTCTGGGCTCTTTCATGGAACTGAAGACTAGATAATTATAATTATAGTTTTACATAGTAATGATAAAAGATAAATTATATATGAAACTTTAGACTCAAAATAACAGAATAAATAATAGAATATTTTCTTTAATTTTGCCAAATACAAATAGACTAAATATGTAACTGTAATTTTCACTTGATAAGTGTTTCATTATGTGTAATCTTACTATGTTAAAGTTAAAATTTTTTTAATTAGACAGAAAATGGGGGATAGTGTAGGATGCCCTTTGGTATGTTGTGAATATGTCTTATTACCATTAGTTTAAAAAGAATGTTCTTCAGCCTATGGTAGGGCAGAATATAGCTAGAGAGGAAATCCAGAGAAACAGGGAGAAAGAAGGGCAGAACCAGGGAGTTGCTAGCAGTTGCTGAAGGATTGAGGTGCCAGAGCATTCATTACTAGTAAGCCAAGGGATATTTGGAAATAAACAGATTATTAGAAATGGGTTCTTTTATATGTAGAGCTAGCCAGTAAGAAGCCTAGGTTATCAGTCAAATATTTAAAATTAATATAAGCCTTTGAGTGGTTATTCGGTAACTAGTGGGCAAGAGAGAATTGTCCAGTTATATACGGCAGTTTAAGAAATGGGTTTCAGGACGGGGGCTCATTTTCATGTGTATGTAAACATATTTGAACTTTCAATGTTTTTAGAAAAATCCTAAATAGGTGTATTTGAGTCTAGACTGAAGTCATGTCTTCAGCTCAAAGTCAAGACTTCAAGAAATAACATGGAGTATTCCATTACAAAGAGCAGTAAAGTCACTGTTTCACAACATAGACAAGAGAAGGAGTGGAGGAAACATGGAGAATCTACACAGGTACAACTCATGACCAAGAGCTTGAGGATAGGTAAAAACAGGACATGCTTAATCAGTTTAGAAATCCAAGTTTGGCAAGAAATGAAGTTACAGAAACAGGCAGCAAATTAACAACAGAACCATTGAAGATATTTGAATTATCACAGAAATAAATAGCTATTGAAAAGTTTCATTCAATCAATGCAGTAAGTGGCTATATTTCTATTCTTGAAACAACCCACCAACTACAGAGTGGATGGTAGATTTAGGGATCAAAGATGATGTACATATAATAATAGTACAAATGATTCAGGCAAGATGTGTACTGAACTTAGGAATGGAGGAAAGTAGATTGATCCCAGAGATATTTTAAGTTTTATGCCACAGCCCATGTAGGAAAAACAATAGCTTTGTATATCTCCATTCACCTAGATTTCATGAGAGACTGGGAGCTGTTTATAGAAGGTAAAATAATCTCATATATTAGCCATTAGCAAGAATGCCAAGGAGGCAAAAGATAGCAATAGAACCTGCAAAAACATGATGGTGTGGGAAGTCTTTCTCTCTATGTGTTGCTTTTATTGGTTAATGAATAAAGAAACTATAGCAGGGCAGAACTGAGCTAATCAGGGAAAATTAATCTTGAGTGCTGGGAGAAAGGAGGGTGAGTCAAGGAGAAACCAAAGAGAAAGACGTGAGCTGCCAGTTTGAACCTTGCCAGTAGATCACGAGCCTCGTGGTAAAATATAAAATAATAGAAATGCGTTGATTTAATATGTAAGAGCTTACTAGGAATACACTAGAGTTATTGGCCAAGCAGTATTGTAATTAATACAGCTTCTGTGTGATTATTTCAGGAATCTGGGCGGCCAGAAAACAAACAAGTGGTCTTCTACAACAACATGCCATTCTTGGTGACATGGAAGCTGTGAATACTCACTGAGGCTCAGGATCAGACTGGAAGGAATTTAAAGCGGTCAAGAACTACCTACAAATAATTACTTCCTACAGGCAAATCAATAGGACCCAACCTAAAATGCTATGAGGTGTTTCTAGTTGTCTACTCAGTCTATATAATATTGGAAATATGAGCAAATGCAAGCCTGAAATTCATGAATAGCAATAGATTCCTTTGCAGGGGAAAGGAGGACAAGTCTTTCATTATATGTGCATGTAAAATCCTGTCAGAGTTCAATTGAGAGACTGTTCCACAGAAACTAAAAAAAAAAAGAATCAAAATAAAGCCAATGCAAACTATATAATTTTTTAAAAATTGGGTTTCCTAGAGTTCATTGTCTACACATTATTATGCCAGACACATAAACAAACTGAAAACTGAGAAGGTTAAACTTCCTGGTGCCAAAGGGTGAAATGTTACAAATGGAGAATATGCTCTGTTTTTTTTTTTTTTTTAAAAAAAAAAACTAGTCTTATTCTCCAAATGCCTCCTTGAAAATCCCAACCAATTAAAAAAGAAAAAGCTGTCAACCCTGAAATATTGGGAAGACAATTCAAGCAGCTGCTATTTGTGTTTTATTTTTAGACATTTTTTTCTTTCAGACTGATAACAATTCTATAATATCATTCCTTCTTCTAGGTCAAATAACATCTGTTGTATGAAAAATGAACTAATTCCCATTGTCAAGTTTACATCTTCCATTTTTATTGTGCTGCAGGAATATCACAGTTACTTTACCTCCTTTCAGAAGTCATTATTGTCAATGGTGTCATTATTGCTTGGATTTTTGCTTCTTAATGCAGATTGTAGCACACTGGTGAGGCTTTTAGTGTCAATAATCATCAGGCAGGCTCTGATATGACAAACTACAATAACTCCAAATGAAGAGTTTCTGTTTCTTATTAGTGGAACCTTGATTCTGGCAACGGATAGCTTGAGAAGGTTCCATCTCACCAATTTGTGTTTCTCCTGACTTAGAATCTCTGTAATATTAAATGTGTGGAGAGTCACATCTGCAGCTTGTCCATAAGATGAGCAAAACATTATCTTAAAAAGAGAAAGAGAATGTTTTCAACTAATGAGCTGTTTACTATAGCTCAAAAATTTCCCACATCCACCCCAGCTTCCCTTCAGTTTGATATACTTGCTGTTTATTCCTCTCTGGAAGGCCTTTCTCCCTATTCTCCCATACTTTTAGAAGCTCCAGTTTAAAAAGTGTTGTACAGGCTCTGTAGTGAGTGTTACCCCCTTGGATGCATTACTAACAAAATAAAAAGGTTATTGAATCTACTTTTATAAAGCAACTACCTGTTTTAAATACTTTATATTAGTTTGGACTTTTGTATATCATATACAAATTTTGTATATTGAGATTAATTTTGTTACAACACACTGGACATACATTTCTACTCTTGTTCAAGGTATTGTACCTACATAACTCATTTAAAAATGTAATGCAAATTTCTAGTCCTAGAAAATTATTATTACCAACTGTTTAGGATAATAAGAAAATGCAGGTTAGTAGATAATCACCTAGTATAATCAGACTTGTAGTCACATTTAGGTATGTTTTCAAGGTTGAACAAAGATATATTCTATACAGACACGTCATCTGAAACATTTCAGAGATCTACAGAATATGTCATTTAAGATGTTTTAAAAATCTTGCTTCTTTGTAACATGAGGGGCCTGCTCATTGGGGTTACTGTCCCGCCCAGTACCCCATAGCTGGCAAGCCCCAAAGAAAATCACACACAGAGTCTACATTAGGTTATACATTGATTGTCCCATTAGCTCAGTCTTCCTACCAGCTCCCATAACTTATATTAACCCATTGT
>JAQHUG010000400.1:140221-173477 GCA_028555095.1 Dicrostonyx torquatus | reverse complement strand
GTCCTCAATTCGATTCCATTGGTCAGTGTCTCTGTATTCAAATGGATGGAAATAGAAAACACTATCCTGTGTGAGATAACCCAGACCCAAAAAGATGAATATAGTATGTACTCACTCATTAGTGGATTCTAGCCATAAACAACAGACACTGAGCCTATAGTTTGTGATCCTGGAGAAGCTAAGTAATAAAGTGAACCAAAAGAAAAACACATATAGATCCTCCTGGAAATTGGAAGAAGACAAGATCGCCAGGCAAAAGTTCAGAGCATCGGGGCAGGGGTGGGGTGGGGGAAAGAGGAGAGGGGGAGAGAGAAGGGAGAAGGGGAAAGTTGGGTAGAGCTTGAGGGAGTGGGGTGGTTGAGATGGAAGAAGGATGGATATGGGAGCAGGGAAGAAGATATCTTAATTAAGGAAACCATTTTGATGTTGGCAAGAGGCTTGGCTCTAGAGGGGTTCACAGTTGTCCACAGGGATGTCCCCAGCTAAGACCCTGGGCAGTGGAGGAGAAGGTGCCTGAATTGGCCTTGTCCCATTGTCAGACTGATGACTATCTTGAATATCACCATAGAACCTTTGTCTGGTGACAGATGGAGAAAGAGACAGAGACCCACATGTGAACACTGAACTGAGCTCCCAAGGTCCAGTTGAAGAGCATAACAGGGAGAATATGAGCAAGGAAGTCAGGACTGCCAGGGGTTGGTCCATCCAATGAGACAGTGTGCCTGATCTAATGGGAGCTCACCAAATCAAGCTGGCCTGGGACTGAAAGAGCATGGGATCAAACTGGACCATCTGAATGTGGCTGACAATTGGGGCAGACTGAGAAGCCAATAATAATGGCATTGGGATTTGTCTCTACTGCATGTATGGGCTTTTTGGGAGCCTAGTCTATTTGGATGCATAACTTCTTAAGCCTGGATGAAGCAGGGAGGGCCTTGGACTTCCCACAGGGCAGGGTACCCTGCCCTCTCTTAGGACTGGAGGGGGAGGGAGAGGGGGGAGCAGGAGGGAAATGGGAGGAGGGGAGGAAGTGGTATTATTTATAAAGCAATAAAAAACAAAAAAATGGTTAATTTAATATGTAAGACCTTGTTAAAATATGTTATAGTGATTGGCCAAACAGTTATTTAATTAATATAGTTTCTATGTAGTTATTTCAGGAGTCTGGGTGGCTGGAAAACAAACAACCTCCAACAACATATATAGTTATCGTATTTTATTATTTATAGTTTTCTTACATTAGTTATACCCTTCCTTTTTATTTTAGACAAAAATGGGAAATATATTGATATTCTATTTATGTTTTAATAAATAAAGTTTGCCTAAAGATCAGAAGGGCAATGCTACACCACTAGAGACCAAGCAGTGGTGGCACATACCTTTTATCCCAGGATTTGGGAGACAGAGGCAGACGAATCTCTGTGAGGTCAAGGCTATCCCGGACTACTCAAAATCAATGCAGAAAAAAATCGAGGTGGTGGCACCTCACACTTTTAATCCAAGTACTAAGGAGTCAAGCACATTTAATCTCTGCACTAGAGGGAATATAAAAATGGGAGGAGAGTGAGGTTCTGGTTGATTAGTCTGCCTAGGCTGCTTAGTCTACTTAGTCTGTGGTTGCCCAGTCTTGGTAAAGGTCAAACTTCTCTAGTGGCTTGGCTGCTTTGTTTTTCTGGTATTTGGGTTGAACCCCAATAGATGTCTCCAGGTTTCTATTATTCATGCTACACATTGTTGCAGGAGGGAGGACCCCTTGTTTGTCCTGGCTGCCTGGCTAGCTTACACCCAAAATAACCACACAGAAACTGTATTAATTAAAACACTGCTTGCCCATTAGCTCGAACTCCTTATTGGCTAACTCTTATATATTAGTTTAACCCATCTCCATTGATCTGTGTATTGCCACGTGGCAGTGGCTTACCAGAGATTCTAACCGGAGTCCATCTCAGGCAGAGGATCCATGGCTTCTCCAACTCTGCCTTTCTTCCTCTCAGCTTTCAGTTCTTTCTTCCCTGCCTACCTAAGTTCTGCCCTATCAACTAGGCCAAGTCAGCTTCTTTATTCACTAACCAATGAAAGCAACATACAAACAGAAGGAACTCCTATACCCACACATTACTTTCTGTATATAACTATGTTGGGAGCATCTGTGCACATAGAAGTAAGTTGTAGCTCAATGAAAAGAAGCACAGGATGGATCCAGACCCTAAAAAGGATGCTCCATGGCCCCTAAAAATCAGACTGAGAAGGTTATACTTAGGAATATATTTGTGCATACACATATGCATACAATACTGATTTGTGGAAAAAGAAGCCATGAGTGAGAATGACAGTAGGAAGGGGTATATTGAAGGATTTTGAGGGAGCAGAGGGAAGGGAGAAATGTTTCTAATCATAATCTCAAAACTAAAATTGAAAAGAATAAATAAAGAATTAAATGAGTTGCTAGAAATCTACCAAAAGTTCTTATAAAAATTAGCTCATACACACCTATGGCCTAAATACCTCCCATTATGCAATACTTCTTAAAGCATGTACTACTCTGGATACAAAGCCTCTAACGCATGAACTTTTGGGGACACAAATACCATAGCACCATCCACATAAACCCTTCATCTATAGGATAGATCATGATCTTATAATACAATGTGCTTTTTGGTACTAGTGATTGCCAGAGCTGAAATTTTCTTTAGATTTGTGCAATCATCTACTTACTGTTTATCTCCCTCACCATACTAGCATTATGAGTAGAGGAACCATGCCTGATTTACTTCATTGCTACATATCTGGCACTAGACCACAGTGCTTAGAGTACAGTAAACATTCAGCAACTCTCAGATGTTAAAGTCTTCCAGATGTAGCCTTCATGATCTCTAAAGAAGAATAAACAGCTTGGAGAGTAGCTCAAAAGACTTTCTATCCAGGCTTAGAAGTGGTGCACTTTCACTTCTACTCATATTTAACCAACTGGAAATGAGCCATATCACCATAGTAGGGACAGAAACCTAGCCTTTCTGTAAGCCTGGGTAGAGAAAACAGGATAAATCAATAGCTGGTCTACTTTTCTATACTCTCTTCAACAAGTTACCATTTTCTGCATGTGGGGGCAGGGAGGTAAAAACAAATTAGCTCTACTACTGTGGTTTAAAAAGAGAAGGTTCTGTCTATTTATTTGAAAAAATTGTAACTTTTTCTTTACATCTGAATAATACTCAATTGTGCATATATGCCATATTTTTATTACCCACACATCAAGTGAAGGACATTTAGGATGTTTCCATTTCCTAGCTAATGTGAGTCAAAGATGGCTGAACAAGTACCTGTGGAGCAGGATGCCAAGTCTTTGGGCACATACCAAGGAATGGTATAGCCGGGACATATGGTAGATTTATTTTAAGCTTTGTGAGAATTCTCCACAGTGATTTTTATAGTGGTTGCACCAGTTTGAAGTCCCAAAGTGAATGAATGTTCCCTTTTCCCTGCATCCCCACCAGCATTCATTTTCAGTTGTTTATGTGGTTCTAGACTCTTGTAATCTTAGCCATTCTGACTGGTATAAGATAAAATCTCAAAATAATTTTTAATTGCATTTCCCTAATTGCTAAGTGTTTTGAATATTTTGAGACAGTTGTTAGTATTTTCATTTTTCTTTTGAGAGCTCTCTGTTCAGATTCATGGTCCATTGTTAATTGAATCATTTGTCTTCTGGATTCTTATACCAAAAAAAGGTAACTCAGATCCAGAAAGATAAATATTCTGTGTTCTCTCTTATTTGTGGATCTTAGGACTAAATTTTAGATGTGATTATATTACCTGAGGTAACAGCAGGAAAAAAGGAACACAGTGAAGAGGGGAAAGTAAAAAGCTCCACAGCAGGGTATAGCAGATGCAGGTGCTATTAAGAGGGAAATAGGAAAAGCAATAACTTGGAAGAGGGAAGGAAGAGGCATAAATAAGACTAAGGGTATTTGAAAAAATTCATAAAGAAATGCTTGTTTAAATTTATATATATATATATATATATAGTATGTATATATAAATAGTTTGTGTGTGTTGTGTGTTTGTGTTGGGGGGGTTGGGAGTGTGTTTCTTGAAATCCTCTAACCAACATCTTGAAGTTACAGTACTTAGAATGTGGCAATAATGCTCCCTCCAAGATTATCTAACAAAACTCTTGTGTCAGCCATGGGAAGTAGGCATGGGAAAACTCCCTTCAATTTTTTGGTCATAGCAGTTCAAGAAAATTCCAAAACAATATAGGCTAATTCCATTGCCCTTTGTTGCCTCCCAGAACTTAAAGGTAACATCCCATTGCTAAAGCTACCACATACTTTGGATACAGGACTTGAAGAAACCAAACTGGAACTGACCTAGATGTATTTCCCCTGAGGAAAAGCTTTCCTAGTGTCAGAAAATGCTATAGAAGCTGTCAAGAAAGAAGAGTCATCATAAGCCTATGAGCCACAACAATAATTGACATGGGAAGATGTCCACAAGCACGAAATAGTGACACTTAAATCTTGGTAGTAACTAAAATAGCTATCTAATTGGATTTAAGATCCATTTATTCAACAAGAATGCATGCCTAGTACAGGAAACCCAACCAACTACCATTGGCTGGTAAAGTCATGGACCCTAGAGGAGAACCTATAACTGCCACTTTCCTAAATATCTATAATTTCTAACTGCATTCTAAATACTCATTCTTATACCCACAGAGAAGTGTAGGTTCCATCCTTCCTCCTTTTGCATCAGAAAAAGACCATCACAGAAATCTATAGCTAGTCAAAAATACACCTAAAACTCGAGGAACACTGTGGAAGAGGAAGAAGACAAATTTTAAGAACCGGAAAACTAGTATATCTGCCATGAGTTAGATGACAGGGTGGAGTAGAGCTGTGCCCTTGAAATTACAAAAACACGGTCACTTAAAAAAATATGCACAATGACAAGGAGAGTTGACATGCCAATGAGGATGGGGAAAACCTCACAAAGCTTTGCCTCTAGATAAAGAGTTATAGGCAATTACTGGCTTCTGAGAGAGGAGAATCAGTCCTTTCTAAGGATGAACTTCCTGATAAGTTATCCAATCACAAGGAGTCACACCTAAACATATATAACAAAACTAAATGGACTCAGAAGACTACATTTATATATATGTCTGTACATATGGAACAATAATAATTAAAGAAGAAAAAGTCATGGATTTGAAAGAAAGTGGAGGTATTCATGGGGGATGAAAACAATATAAGAATGTTTGAAAAAGTCATAGGGAATTACATTGCTTTTTATTTACCTAAAATTATACATAATGCATATAAGCGTTATTGTTTATATACACGTTTAGCTTAAATGAAGTTCTGTCACTTGGGCTAATGGTACTCTCCCTACAAGCTGTAGGCTATTTAACAAAACCATAATATCAGACAAGAGGAACAACTTTTGAGTTGTTGATCGGGAGAGTCTAAAAGACTTGCAAAACAAAATAGGCTATTGTTCTTGCCTTTGGTTGTCCCACAGAGGGTGGAAGTAGAGTCTATTGCTGAAGACACCATGCAGTTTGAACACAAAACTCAGAGGATCCAAGGTGGATCTATTCTGAAAGCCTCCTCTGAGAGAACATACTTTCATGGTGCTGGAAGATTCTATAGAAGCTACCAAAAGAGGGAATCAATCCATAGTCCTATCCATCTGTGATTCCTATGAAGCACAATAATGGTAGCATAGCAAGATATCCTTTAAGGGTACACTAGTGAAACTCATATGGGGGTAATAAACAGTTATCTAATTGGACTTGAGGCCAACAGGAGGGAAATTGTACCTGGTACTGGAAACCCACCCAACTACCTAGGGCTGGTAAAGTTATGGATATTAGAAGAGAGCCCACTATCAGCACTTAACTAAAGAATTTAGTAGCTCATAACTGCTTTCAAAAATACTTATCCATAAGCCCACAGACAAGTTTAGCTTTCATCTCTCATCAAAAAAGCTCTGTGTAACAGACAGAGACCATTACAGAAAAACTAGAATTGGCCAAAATGCTATGAACTATGTATGGATCATGGGATATCCTGTAGACAAAAGTTTCTGTGCATCTTGTCCAACAGCCATTCACTCCCAAATAAACACACAGAGCCTTAAATAAATTATAAACTGTTTGGCCTATTAGCTCAGGTTTATTATTAATTAGCTCATACAACTTAGATTAGCCCATAATTTTTGTCTATCTTAGTCACATGGCTTGGTACCTTTTATTAGTGAAGCGTTTTCACCTTGTTTCCTCTTTACATGGCTGGTGACTGTTCTTCTTCCTTTTCTCTATATCTCGGATTGCCCAACAAGAAGTTTCTGTCCTGTCTGGTCCTGCAGCCATTTACTCCCAAAGAAATACACTGAGGCTTACATAAATTATAAAATGTTTGGCATGTTAGCTCAAGCTTATTATTAATTGGCTCTTATGACTTAAATTAACCCATGATTCTTGTATATGATAGCCACATGGTTTGGTACCTTTTATTAGTGAGGCATTTTCATATTGCTTCCTCTGCACATGGCTGGTGACTGTGTCTCTACATTTTCTCCTTTCAGAATTGTTTTTGGTCTAGTTGCCCCACTTGTACTTTCTGCTTGCCTACTGGTCAATCAGCATTTTATTAAACCAATACAAATGACAATGCTTTACAGAGTACAAAAGCATTATCATGCAACAATGCCCCACTCCCATGGATACTTCTATGTAGATGAAAGTTTCTATCCTACCCAGTCCCACAGCCATTCAATCCCAAGGAAACACACAGAGGCTTATATTAATTATAAACTGTTTGGCTTATTAGCTCAAGCTTATTATTAACTAGCACTTATAACTTAAATTAAGCCATAAATCTTGTCTGTATTTAGCCACGTGGCTTGGTAACTTTTCTCAGTAAGACATTCTCATCTTGCTTTCTCTTCATCTGCCTGGTAACTGCAGAATGAGCCTTTCCTCTTGCCAGAAGTCTCTTAGTCTGGTGGCTTCACCTATACTTCCTGCCTAGCTACTAGCCAATCAGCATTTTATTAAACCAATACAAGTGAAAAAATCTTTACAGTGTACAAAAGCATTATCCCACAGCACTTCTATAACACAAATCCAACACCTAAGATTCAGGGACCATTGTGCAAATAGTGGGTGTGGGGAATTGTAAGAGACAGAGGACCAGGGAAGTTGCTGGGAGATTGTGTTTTCCAGAAATGACAGGGAGGCCTCATCCATACCTCAACAATATGACTACCTAAAAGTGAACAGAACAAAGGCAATACCAATAGTCATGCTAATGTGGAAGGGGTTCTTCACCCTTAGACAAATAATCAACTAAAAAATGCTGAGAGCAGGGAAAATTAGTCCTCCGCAGGGCTGAGCCTCTTAATTGGTAATTCAATACTAAATGATCAGCCTAAAATCCAATACTTACAAGCAACACTATAGGGACTCAGCAAGTTGTATTTATAAATTTATGTGCATATGTGTGTATGTGTAACAATAACAATTAAAGAATAGAGGCCATTGCTAGGGGCCCCACAAATAGACTAAGGTAGAAAAGAGGTGGGGAGAGAAACAGGAAAAGAGAAGGAAGGATAAACTGTAGTTGCTATGTAAAATTAAAAAAATAATTTAAAAAAGAAGAGAGGCCATGAATTTGAGTGTGGAACACATGGAAGGGGTTAGAGGAGGAAAGGAAGAGAGATGATGTAATTATACTATCATTTTTATTGAGAATTTTTTCATACAACATATTTTCATCACTCCCCCCTCCCTGACCTCCCATTGGATGATATTTTGAGAACTTTTTGTTTCACTTTGCTTTGTTTCAGCATTTGTTTGCTTTACTGTTTTTTGTTTGTTTGTTCTGATTTTCACTTTTGTAGGATTCTATGAGTATTTCTTGTAATTATATTTTAATTAAAAATATTTTTTAATTAAGAGGAGGTAGTCAGGGGAGAGGAACCAGACTAAATAGCAAGTAAATCCCAAACAGTTTACTCCCTGTCTCTACTCCCTTACCTTACATCAGCTACTTTTTCCTCCAAGTGAAGTTGAAGATTTTTTACTAATTTGTCTTCATTAAATCTTGTCTTTATACATATCTAGAGATGTACACATACTCCAGGTCAGGTTTCCTGATATAAAGCATTTGAATGAGTGCCATTACCTACAGTAGATTACAAGCTTTATCATAAGTTAGTCCTTAATACCTTTCTAAAGCAAGCAACAGATCTTTGAAAGCGGACTTAACTTCCTTTAAATATTCACATGAAACTTGCATTTGGTTTCAAAATACATCTATAGATGTTTAAAATTTAAACTCCTTCCCCCAGAAAATTCTAAATACAGCTATTATTCCAGGATAACGTCCTGTCTTTTTCAGCAGGTTTAGATGGTTCTTGACATGAGTGCAACATAAGCTCTTTAGCCCTAAGAATTAGTGTTTTAAAAGGAGTGTACTTCTTTAAAAAAGTTCGACATGTGTCAAGGTGCAATTTTCTACTTGTATATGTATTATGATAAGAATCCAGGAAGATCCACATAGGTGACTGCAAAGCAGTCATGGACATTTTATTCTCTATATTTTCTATGTGTAGATAGTCCAAAAACCAATTTGATAGTTTTGAACCATGTGCTAGGTGTTACAAAAAGTACATCTTATCTTTATGATTATATAGACAATATTTTCCATTATTTGTGTACCTTGCAGTTCTAAATAATTATACACATATATTTTACTGGATGATTCTGATGTCTCCTTATTCTCTATTTGTTCTTTAGATAACTATAAACTAGAAATGCCTTCAGTGTTAGTATATATATAAATATGTACATGTACATATGCATATGTGTGTATTATACTGAAAATAGAACATGAATAGCTTTAATAATCATATAAAATCATATCACATAATAAGAACTTTACCAGAAAGAGGCCAGCAGAGATGGCCCTTATCACCTAGGGACATGACTTATTGGTTTGGAGTGCTGTAACAAAGTTCCACTTACTGGGTGGCTCAGACAACAAACATTATTTTTCTCCCAATTCTCAAAACTAGAAATCTTAAATTGAGTTTTTCTGAGATTTTTCTCCTTGGATTTGAGATGGCCTGTTCTCCCTACACTGACATATATTTTTCCTCTGTGCAAAAAGGAGAGCTTTGCCTAAAGAGTTTTAGGCAAAGCTCTTCTTAGCAGGGTACCGGAAAGATTGGATCAGTGCCTGTCCATATGACTTCTTTCACTCTTTCAAAGGCATCATTTCCAAACAATCACAATAAGAAAAATACAGAAAGTGAAGACTTTTGCATGTGAAATGAGAAGGGGCCATAATTCAGGCCGTCACAAGTGACCAAGGTATTCTAAAGAGCAGAGCAGTAACAGTCCTGCAAAGAAGAAAGTTCCCTGGTGAATGGACCAGAGGAAACAAAGATGCACACAGATATGCACATGCACGTGCGCATGCGCGTTCTCTCTCTCTCTCTCTCTCTCTCTCTCTCTCTCTCTCTCTCTCTCACACACACACACACACACACACACACACACACATCCATTCATCCATATTTTAGCAGGTTTGAACTCGGAGCATTTGATTTAAAGGATCTTTGCATCTGCCTATTTACTGTGAATTTTGTGGCATTGTTTTAGGTTTTCCACTGGCTGCTGTACATCTCAAGCAACAAAAGGGATTTGAATTGTAATAATTTGTCTTCTCACTGTCATTCACAATGCCTTGACTTGATTGCCATGCTTTGGATGGAAATCACAATTAAACACACACTTTTTTGTGCTGAACCTGGCACCCTTCTATTTGTTGCCCGATAAATATGCCCTTTCCCTTGAATTCTATTCAAATGACAGCCTGTGATCAATTCTGGTGCCTGTCTTGTCCATGTGTTATATGACAGCTCTGCCTGCATAGAGGGCCTTACCCCTTTACAGAGATGTGTTCAGAACGTAAGTCTCCCCACTCCTCAACCAGCCAGCACTCAGCAGCTGCTGAGCAGAAATAGATTTGGGGAATACCAATGTGACAATTACACAGGTACCCAGAGGACCTGAGGCTCTTGTTTCAGCAGTGTGGCAGCTACAGGGAAATTAAGAGCAAGCTGTTTGAAGAATATTTCAAAGGACATGATGAAATCTCCGAGGTGGGGTACATGGACAATGCCTGCCTGCCCCACTCCTGCCAGCTTCCAAAAAGAAAGAAAGAGAAAAGCTGCAGATTACTATTTGATATTTAGGATTAATTAGAGCCCCCAAATCCCACACCAACTTGCAGGCTTCTTAATGAAGCCAACGTATTCATCTTCTTTAGGGATCATTACAACGTCTCCTGACACCCAGTGGGTTTCAAAGCTCTGCTGCATGCTGCCATTTCAGCTGGGTAGGTGGTCAAGAAGGAAAGCAATCTCCCCAATTTCTAGATGAGCTTTCTAGGACATTGAACCGCATTACCAAGGTCATACAACCAATAAGCAGTGGAAACTGGATTTGAATTCAGTTGGACTAACACCAAGCAGATTCTGGCTAGTTAAACTGTGCTATTTAAAACTAGCCCTCCCTAAAGATGCATGACTGCTTTCATGTCAGATCCTAAAGTAAGATTCTAGTGACAGAGCTTCTCAAGGATTCTGGAACAAAACATATAAGAGAAAATTGGAATTGTAGATTAACAACAAATAATAGATCAGTGTAAGTACATTCCATAGTTATACCTCTTCCAATTCTCAGAGAAATAATTTTACATTCATCAAAATTTAAGTGGCTATCCCATTTTGTGCTTGCTAAATCAGTCAGTGCCATACTCAGCACTGCCCTAATAAGGCTGGCTAACTATATGACCCTCTGATTATTTCTACTCAAGCATCTACATACCTAACACTATTGCTTGGCATGATATCTTACAAGATTTAAAGATAAACAGTCCCACCTTCCCTTTCCTCTTGACTCTTGCCTGTTAGCCTGTCACTGAGTCTTAAAGAAGCAGAATGAGGTTATACTCTCCAATCACTACTCTGATCCAGATGCCTATTCTATCTATCTCAACCAGAACATAACTATAACTCTGCCACAGTTTAACAGATAATTGCCAGATATTTTCTGGCCAAAACACAGGTCATTCTATTAAAAAACAAAAACAAAACCAAAAATCACTCTGGTGGCTTTCTAAGCTTGTCACTGTGGTCTTCTTCAAAATCTTTTGGATCACAATAACTATTTCTGCAACCAACATACATTAAAACAGGTGAGTGTGAACACTAGACCTTAACCATGGTAGGAATCCATATTCCCAGGCACACTCTTACCTATTTATATGACTCTATTGACCTTGAATCTCACTACTGAAACTATCCCAAATTCAAGTTTAACTACTACTAACTTTAGAAAATGCTGTATGTTCTCTTTGCTCATAGTCATTCAACCATTCTGCCTTTGCAGGAAACTCCACTGCATTATCTAACCCCTTTTGGTACAAGTCACAGTATGGTTATGTTCTTGCTATTTGGGCTCATGTCTCAACTTCTTTTTCCATTGTCTTACATTCCTATGAGAGAAGGGGTATTTCTTTGCCTTTTGTTTCCTCTGTAAGTGGCTTAGCACTTGGTAGGTGTTCCATGGAAATGTTGGCTATAAATGAATGGTGAAACATTCTCAGTAACATTTTATCTACGGCATAATAGGTTAAATCGCGGGAATGGATCAATAGCTAACTTCTGATTCTCAAAACAAACTGTGAAAGCTGAATCCTCTGTAAGGAGAAAAAAGTCAGACTACACTGAAGCTTATTTCAGCCTGTGATATTTCTGTGAAAGGAGTACACATCCAAGTCAAAAATGTTTTAAAGAGTCAAGCAAGATTCAAATAGGGTTCAAAGTCACAAGAAGGGAAATGCATCCTATCACATTCAGTAAACTGCCTTAAAGAACATAATTTTACATCTCCATTCCAATCTAACTCTTTCAGGCAAGGAGTTCTCCAATCTCTTCTGTCTGAAACAGGAAGAAGCTACCAGTCATCTTTGATAGTGCTCCCCCTTCATTCTGGTCCTCTCTTGGGATGTCATTTTCATTTTTGAAGACTGTTACTCATTGTTTTCATAATAAGCCAGTATGTTCTTCCCTTGTTTTCTGTAGATATGTGGTGGTTGGATGAAAATGGCTCCCAGAGGCTCATATATTTGAATGTTCTTAGTTGTTGGAGTTGGTTACAAAGGATTAAGAGATGTGACCTTGCAGGAAGAGGTGCATCACTGGGTGTGGGTTTTGACATTTAAAAAAAATCTCAAACCATTCTCAGTTTGTGCTCACTGCCCCCTGCCTTGTACTTGCAGATAAGGATTTAATCGCTCAGTTACTGCTCCAGTACCCTGCTTTTCCTGCCTGCTGTGATCATCATGAATTCAAGCACTGAAACTGAAAACCCTCACTAAACACTTTCTTTGTCTATCAGTTACCTTGGTCATAGTGTCTCTTCAGAACAATAGAAAAGTATCCAAGACATGCACTCTTCACTGCAGAAGCTTTCTGATGAGATTGAAATAATTCATTCTGTGTACTCACAGATAAATCAATGGTCTTTTGGAGTAGAAAGAGAAGTTCTGGTGAGAAGAAAAGAAAAAAGGAAGATCTGAAGAGGGAGCAAGGAACCCATATTTCTCCTCTACCTTTGAAGATGCTTTTCCTTCCTGGGCCTTATACAAGATCAGAAACATATACCAATGCAAATTATTCATATCCAAAGGTTATAGCAAAGAATATACAAATTGGCACCCAATATGATCTCTTAATAACAATGCCCTTTAATAGTTCCACCTGCACAGGCTTTGGTGGCTTTCTAAGACCCATTTCACATGGTCCCTGTCAGTCAAACCTTGAGATGGCTACAACACCAGCTGCTGTCATGATTACAACTGTTTGAAAACAATGATCTAGAAGGCCTCAGATAAGCTGCATCCATATCCCTGAACCAAACACACAAACTGAGATAAGCCACTGAGTTTGGAGGTGAGTTTGTTATGGAGTAGTGGATGACGACTGCTCAGCTGAAGCTTCTACATGTTTCTTTTTAACTCGAGAGACATGTGACACAGCTAGCTTTGGGGATCCAGCTAGTCTATATCAAAGATGAATGCAGGAAGCACATTCATCATCCTTAATTTCCAAAGGGCATTTTCTCATGCTGCAGTCAAAATGATAGAGCCAGTCATCCCCGGAGACAGCTGTGGGGCTTTATAGCTTTTACAAATCTGCCTTCATGAATCCCAGCCATATGCAAATGTGCAAGTGAACCTTTGATAAACCACTTGATTTCTGTTTTAGTTAATGAACTGAAAATACACCATTTTGCACTAAGATTAAATTGCTAAAATGTTCCGCTTTGGTCCCCAATTAGCTGTAATTAAAAATAGAAATGTAAGAACATGGCAAGTTACTCTGTCTTTCTTCTAGTATCCTAAAGCATGGAAGGAGAAATTTGAACACAAGGAAGAAGCAATTTCTAAGTGGAAGTAGAAGGGTGAAAAGGAGAGAAGACAGTCTTCAAGATCTACCCTGAATTGTCAATGATGTGTCATATGACTCCATCCCCAACAACAGGTTGCATGTAAAAAATAGCATCTATGCTTTCTAAGGATAAAAAAAGGAAGGCGGGGAATTCCCAGTTTTTCACTACCTACACAACAGTGTGCTCCTCAGCGTGGAACCCACAAACATCCAAAAGGACAAGAATGACTTTTGTAGGGCATAAGAAAATTCCTTACACATAATAAAACCACAAATAAGTACAAAATGTATGTGTGTTTGTGTATGACTGTAGATAAGAGATGTTGTGTGTAAGTACTAATACATCTGAGAAAAAAGAATTTCTGAGTACATGTTGTATTTACTTTGTGAGTGAGAGTATGTGTGTGTATATGAGTGAGAAAGAATGTATAGGTAAATATATGTATGAAGGGATGTGTGTGCATATTTGTGAGAAATCGTTGGCTGTGGTGATGCATATGAATGTGCACTCATATGTGAACATATGTGCATACCATGCAATTATATGCTTACGGATATAGAAATGTATGGATGATATGGGTATGTTTATGTTGATAGGATTATATATTGTATGTCTCTATGTGAAAGCAGCTGTGTGCATATGAACAAGTGATGTATATATGCATATGTGTATGAGTACAAGATAAAGAAGACTATGTTCCTCTCTCTGTATGTGTATTTGAGTGCATGAAATGTCATAATGCAATTAATGAGAGGTATGTATATATACATTATTAGGTGTTCATACTAGAGCAAAATGAGTCTGTGAAAGTATATGTGTTTGGGTATATAAATGAAATATTTATATGCATTTGTATGTTAACTTTGATTAATGGAAATACATATAAATTTTTGTGATGAATATTGTGGGATGTTCATTTTAATTGTGTGAGTATATGGTTAAAACAGTGTAAAATGTGTGTGTTTGTTGAAAAGTATGGCTATAAGGGAACATATGTATATGTGTGTGTGTGTATATATATATATATATATATATATATTTGAGAATTTCAATAAAGGGCTACACATATATGTGTGTAGTATATATATTGAACATAGAGTACAAATTACATACATATATATGGTTGGTGTAGTATATATATGTTTGAAAATATATAAGTGGTAGTCCACATATTTATGGTATATGCCTGTATCTGTAGAGGTAAATAATTATATACATGTGTATGTGTGCTTATGTGTGTGATATAAGTCAACATATTAAGAAGATATGTTTCTGTGTAGAAATCTGTATATATGAGCATGCTGTTATGACAGACATATGTGCATGAATACATAATTTATATGTATATGCTTTCCTGTAACTTTTTGGGTGAGCTGATATACATGACTATGGTATGAAATGTGAAGTTTTACATTTCCATGAGTGTGTATATTTTTGTGTATGTATATATTTTTGCCATGTAAAAGTGATCATATGTATGTTCGTATTTAATCATGAATGAGATTTGATCCCTGGATTCACAGATTAATCTCAAATTAAAAAAAACTAAAAAACATGCTCTCTACACAGAACATATACATATTTTTCAATTCCCTATACAATGTGCTACAGTCAATATTAACTAAGCACATGGATTTTATTGAGTATACCAAGTGCTCTAGAGAAGATAGAGGGTGGTGTCTACATAGGTTCTATGCAAATATTGCAACATTTTATATAGGAGATTTGAGTATCTGCTGATTTTGGTACCTGAGAAGTGTTTCATCCCAACCCCAGCTGGATACCGATGAACAACTGTACTTCTGCCATAGTGGTGTGACAGAAGATTTTAAGAGAGCGTATCTCACACTATATTTGTGAACATGCTCCCAGCAGTGCCTGGTACCTAATGAACCTGTCAAATAAATGTCAGTTGCCATACATATATTGTTGTGATAATGCTTATCAGCAGCACATTCTCATAGGAGCCCATTGAGCTAATGGGAGCTGTATTTATGAATTCCTTCCAGGCAAGATGGGAGGGATAGAGAGGAAGCTCTGAAAAGTGTTCCCTGGCTGTTTCTGCTTCTAAAAATACTCATATGCAATAGCCAAAAGCCCAAGAGATACCAAAAAGAGCGTTTTTTACTCTTATTTTTAATTGTTCAAAGAAAAATTTACATTTACTCCCCTTGTTCCAGACCCTCCCAGTCCCCCACTACCCTACCCGCCCTCCCCCTGCTTCCTTAAGATGGGCAGGATACCCTGCCCTGTGGGAAGCCCAAGACTCTCCCCACTCCATCCCGGCTTAAGAATGTGTGCATCCATATAGAATAGGTTCCCAAAAAGCCAATACATGCAGAAGAGATAGGTCCCAGTGCCATTATCATTGGCTTCTCAGTCAGTCCCCATTGGCAGTCACATTCAGAGAGTCCGGTTAGGTCATATGCTCATTCAGTCCTGGTCCAGCTGGATTTGATGAGCCCCCAATAGATCAAGCACAATGTCTCTATTGCTTTGAAGCCTGTCCTGAAACTAGGTCTTTTAGACCAGGCTAGCCTCAAACTCACAGAGATCCACCTGCTTCTACCTCTGCCTTCCGAGTGCTGAGATTAAAGGTGTATGCCACTACCACCCAGCTTTTAAATATGTTTTTGCATTTTTTCATACTCAGATGCTTCTTAAACAACTTTTTCCTACCAGTTTAATAATCAAAATTGTTTTTAGACAAATCCAACTTATCCAACCTACCAGTGGGGAGAAAGTATGTGAGTCAAAACCCCACATTGCTAGGGAAGGTGGAGGTGTGGGGAAGTGGGCAGCCTGTACCACTTAAAACCACTGTCTACCACTCTTTTAGATGGATGATTACTGCAAGGGATTGGGAGAGCTACTCAAGCACTAAAACCTTTCTGTACCTTCTCAGAGCTAGACACTGTTCAAGGAACAAGAGAAAAGAAGTGACTTTGAAGAGTCCTTAAGAAAACCTCAGAACTCATTTCTGGTTCTCCTGCCTGTGTGGTTCATGGAAAGGTCTGTCTGGCTGCTCCTGTTGACCGAATTTCAACGCTCAAAAGGCTGGAAACCTCCACATTATGAACACAGGTGGAAACAAGAAGAAGAAGAAGAATCACCTGTGCAGCTTGTTAGACAAACAAATGTCTAATTCCTACCCAGTGAGATTCTGATTCTAACTTCTTGAGAGGGCCCAAGAATCGGCATGCTTATCCTTTCAGGTGCTTTAAGTAGGTAGGCCCAGAGAGCAACACCAGAACAAGAGCATGGAGAGCCAGAGTGCAGAGCAATTACAGACATCATCATTCTGCAGATGAGGAAAGCCAGCTAGAGAGGATTTGTCTCAGGCTCACAGCTAGCAATTGAGGCTACCACAATGCTAACCCTGGTCTCCTGCATTCATTTGGGTAAAGGAACATTTCTCACAGACTAGGAAAGAATGAAGTCACATGAGAGTCTTTTCTGTGCAGGAGCCCCATTCTATTTTAACTTTCAAGGAGTTGTGCCTCAGAGAGCATCTGCTGACTCACACCAATTACACGCTTGGAAGGCACTGGGAAAGAAAACGCTTATTGGACACCAGAGCTTGGTATCATGTAACATCCCTGCAAGAGATTTATTTTATTTATTTATTGTACTAAATAACAACAGTAAAGATCGACAACAGAATACTGCACCCACGGCGCAGTCTGGATGAAGAAATTCATGGGGGATTCCCGGCTCAAGGAAAACTGGGTGTAGCAAGTGGCATTTCATGGAAAAGAGCCTTCAAAATACTCTAAAGGAAGCCAACCAAGTGCTGTTTTCAATTCCACTTTCACACCATCTGACAGCCTTTCCCATTACCCTCTACTTCCCTCATTCATCCCAGATACTGAACATTGTCAGATGCTTTTTAAAAATCTAAGCATATTATAGCCCCAAGTTCCCTTTATCTGTCATAACACTGGGATCTTCAAAGAACTCACTCAGGTTATTTTAGAATGACCTCCTCTTACCTGGAGCTTAGGTTCCCAGAGAGCTTTCACTAGCATTCACTGAAAGGGGGAGGGCCAGGAAGGCTGCTCTGCCAGCCTCAGGAAGGTGACATAGTCAGCTTCCAGCAGAGAACTGTGTGGGTGGCCCACAGTGCTAGTGGAGGCTGGGAGCTGAGGCACTGGCTTTATTATGAATGAGCAAACTGCAAGCCCTTAACTCCTAGCTGCATGTTCACAATAGGCTAGCCCAGGCAAAGATGGAGCCACCTCTGCCATAATTACCCCACAAGTCTTTTCATCATGCCATACAGACACATAGGGGCTATGAGGATGGCAACACCTAATTGTTCCCCAAAGTATATCTCCTGAGGCCAGGATACATGGTACGACCTGTGTTGGTTTATTTTCTACCTACTCTAATGAAGGAGTCTAAACAATAGGCAATATAGTATAACAACTATGTACATATCTGATTATATTGCATTAAATATAGTAGGTAATTGAGAAATGATTTTAAGTATAATATATGGAAGGAAATGTACATAGCATTTCCATATAACACACTATTTAATATGAAAGGTAAGAGGATTTGCAGTCTCTTTGGTGATTCTGAAAGCACACATTCATGATTTAAGTAGGTAAGTCCGGAGAGAAACACCCAAATGGAAGCATTGAGATCCGGAGTAAAAAGGAAGTACAGACATCATCATTCTGAAGTCTATGGTACATGATTTAAATACCTTAACTTCTCTCACTGACTCAATCAATAAAGGTTGAGTTGGTGTCTCTAGTGCCATCAAATTTTGCCATCAGCATTACAAGTTGGATGGGACATGGCGCTGCTGGTTGGGCAGGTGGGATCTGACCTGATCTGAAAAGGAGAGTCTTGAGTCCTTCATGCACACTTTGTTCAACATCTCACTGTGGGCTCCAGAAATATATTTATCTCCCTTTCCAGGTAAAAACTAGATGTATATTTCAAAGTCCTCCTCCATCTTCAAAGAGGATGTGTCACCTCTGTTGGTGACCATTCACTATCTTCCCGTGGAGAAATAATAACAAGAAATCTCTTCTATAAGCCAGCCACATATCAGAGGTAGGGGAGCAAGATGTCATTCTTTACAGGTACCTTATGAATCACTCTCCAGCTAGTTTAGGAAGGAGGTTTGTGGATATTGAGTAATGTATGTACAAGGTTCATAAATAGGCAGAGCTACACTAGAAGCCATGTTATAATAAGTTCATGCAGTTAAAACAACAGACAACTAAGCAAAGATCTAAAGGAAGCAGCTGTCATCACCCTCTTCTTACATAGCCACTCACGTGTGGCACCAAGATAAATGATTGCCCTTCTCTGTGCCTGAGTTTCTCTACCCAAAGAAGGGCATCCTGAGGTACATTGGCTCTTTAAAGTGTCTACTCTGAAATACTATTTTCTAGAAATTAGAAGTGGATGGAAGAACACAGTAAGTTAGGGCTGCAAGCCTCTAAAGGCAAGAGGCTCTCCTTTCCCCATCAAGTGACATTCTCTAAGGCAGGGCACAAGAAGTGGCTTCAAGACCTCAGCAGATGCTGAGAAACATCCCACAAAACTTTATGTATGCAGGCCCTGTGAAGAGTTTTTCTTCAGAAGGAAGTCATAGCTTCATTTCAGGTCCAAGACCAAAAAGAAATTAGAGAAGACAGTAAATCTTTCAAGAGTTTTCCTCCAACATCTACTAGGAATTTTTTCAGTGTTCATTTCTTTATCATTGTGAATATGATATTGGACTGAAAAGAGGGAGGGAAGGAAAGAATTTGAAGTACCAATTGTGTGTGAGTTAATCCAATCAAAAGAAGCCTTAGTATGATGCCAGAATTCAATCTTATCTTTGCCGCTGGTGAGCTGTCTGACCTTGGTTAGTTCCTTCCACTCACTGTCTGACTGCATAGGGTTGCACAATGGACACAGGACCAATACAGTTATCATCAAAGGCGTCAATGAACAGTACTACAGTGAACTGCCACTTAGCAGGAAAGGGGTTGTTGTCAGAGGCGGCTCATTCATTTCCTGGCCACCCAGATCCGAAATAATCACTCAGAATCTGTATTAATTACAACACTTCTTGGCCTATTAGCTTGTGCGTATTTCTAGCTCACTCTTATGTAGTAAGTTAACCATCAACTCTGGGCAGCATCACACTCATGGCAGACTATTTCTACCACACCCCCATCACTAGCTAGTCTTAACCATATCATCTAGGGACAGGAAGTCAGATTCATAGTGATCCCTGCTGCTGTTACTAGAGCTCTTCACCACAAAACCTGGCTCTCTGTCCCAATGTTCACCCACATTTAACTAAAATGATATGATATATAGAAATAGACACACGAAATTACGGTTTAGGCAAACCTGGGAAGACAGATATTCTGTCAATTTCTGCATTTCTCACAGAAGCTGGGCAATATGGAGTAGGGATATTCTTTCTTCTAGCATCAGGGCTCCTGTGAAGGAGGTCTGTCCTAACTCTCAAAATTGAATATTCAGGAGGAATTCTAATCTTGCAGGTTTTACATGATTACAATCTATTCTCACACTTTCATTCATTCACAAGTTCATATTCAAGTCTTATTCAGTTGCTGCTTATTTTCCCCTTGATGCCCTCCTCCTGCTGTCCTTCTATTTTGTTTTTATTGAAAATAAATCTTTTAATACAACATATTCCTTTTTTTTCCAAAACAGGGTTTTTCTGTGAAACTTCCATGGTTGTCCTGCAATTCACTTTGTAGACCAGGCTGGTCTTGCACTCACGAGATCTGCCTGTTTCTACCTGATGAGTGCTGGGATTGAAGACATGCACCACCATCATCACCCAGCCCATACAATGTATTCTGATTATATTTTCCCATCCCTCATCTTCTCCTAGATCCTCCCCACATGTTTATCCATTGAACTCCACAACTTCTTTCTCTCTTTACCAAACAAACAGGCAAACATAAATAAAATAATCTTAAAAGAAAAGAAAAAGCACAGGAAAACACAACACACACACACACACACACACCATAAAAACGCAAAGCAAAACACAGGTAAGGTTTAAAAAAAAAAAGGAATATCCAAATAAAGAAATATTAGGAAATCTACAAAATTATCATTGAGTTTGTTTTGTTTTGAGCATGGTATTTGCCCTTAAATGTGGTTTATATACCCAATATAGTACACTGGAGAAAACTGATTTTTCATTTGCAAAAGTTAGTCAATTAGAAATATTTTTTTGTTAATGATGGGAACTTGTGTCCACTTCCCCTTCTCGATTCTAGGACCCCATGTGTCTTGGCCTGTGCAGGCCCTGTGCATGCTGCAGTCATCTGTGAGTCCATGATTGTGTTGCCTTGTTGTGTCTAGAAGATACTATTTTCTTGGTGTCATCTATCCCCTCTGTCTCTTACAATGTTTCTGCCTCAATTAGGTTTTGTTTGTTCGTTTGTTTCGTTGAGATAGGATAATACTTTGTAGATTTAACTGGTCTCAAATTTATTGTGTAACTCCACACCATATTAAGTTTAATCGCCCCTCCCTCAGCCTCCAAGAACTGACACAATCCTTGGTTACTACGTTCTCTCCTCCTTCTGCATCTATCATATAACATATCAGCAACCATATTGTATCTTTCCAAACTTTCCAACATACTCAAATAATCATATTCAGCTTCATTTATATATGCATTAATGCATCTCCTTGCAAATCTTTAAGGTGATTGTTCATTGTTTTACAAAGCTGAGCTCATATTGTATATATTCTTGTGCACTTTGTTTTCCATTGTTAGATTGTCTCTTTCAAAATCCATTTAGCTCAAATGGCAGCAGCCTAGCTCAGTCCACTTTCATGATGACAGTCAAAGCTACTATGTGCTTTATCTTTCAGTCACTTAGAAACACTGGCTGTTCTCTGAATTACCCCAATATATGTCCTGCCTAAGTACCACATTGCCTTTCCCATTTCCTGAACACTTGAAATGTACCATCTCATCTGTCAACTCAACTGATTCTGTCTGAGCCTTTCTTGGATAGCAATAACCCTGCTTAGCCAATGAGGGACTCTAGAAAGTCTTAGCAATCAGTAATAATAGTGGCAGGTAGCTTGCAGGTTCTTTCCAAGATTCTTCTTTACTTTTGTTGTAATGAGTTGTAAGGAAGACCACAAGCTATGCCTTGCTGAGTGTAGGGTGTTCAGAGAAAGTCTGTTGAGCTGTCATTTCTGCTTGTATTTGATGGGCCATGAGCCAGGCTGTGGTTCTGTTGCTCTATGTAATGACCGGGGCAATGCTCCTTGTCCTCTGAGCCTCCCTGTGTATGGATTTCCTGGGGGGAGGGAGAGTCTGCAGCCCTGGCATGGTAGACATTATACTTGTAATATCACTGTCCAGTGAACACACAGGGGAATGCTTTTTGTGTGCAGTGGGAAGACAGATTTGAAAACTGATAATCTTGTTTCTAGAAGTTCTGAATATTGCAGTCTACTTTCAATTTGTCTTATAACTGTTTCAAGTAGTTTAAAAGCTGGTAGAACTACAGTGATGTTGATTTAGCAATGTACGATTAAAATGTTTCGAACTTTCTGATACCAAAAAAAAAAGAGAGAGAGAGACAACGCGGACTTTTCTCTTTAGAGTCCTCAAGGTATACCCTGAAAAGAAGTTTGGGGGTTATGTCTACAATGATCATTAAATGAGGTTGACATCTGTCTTCCTGACAAGATTCTAAGTTCCAAAAAATGAGCTACATAAGAACTATTGGTTGGCATGATGAATGAATGAGTGAATAAATGAAGCTAGAGAGAGCCCAAGCTAAAGGGATGTCCATGGGATAATCAGGGATGTCGATTTCAGAGTTATTCATGAAGCTAGAGAGAGCCCGAGATAAAGCAATGTCCATGGATAATCAGGGATGTTGACTTCAGAGTTATTCATGAACTAAAGCTATGAAGACTTGGCAATTGACTGATTTATACAAGAATATAAGGATCAGGAAAAGTCATGCTTGTCTTATTCATAATTTTATCCTGTCTTCTTATATTGCTAAGTGGTATGTGATAATAACTATTTATATGATATACTAATTCCACAAGTCCAAGAACTTCTGTGTTGGATTTGTTTCTTAATAGACTCTTGCACAGGCTAAGCCTCTGACCTTGATAGTTCTCAGTGACTTTTGTCATCTGCTTGCTTAGTTGCACTGGTGAAATCGACATGCTTGATAATACCTCTTGGAATTTTTCTGTAGTATACACCAAAGCTGGCAATAGCCTGTGTGGGGGTGAGGATTAACACTCACTCTCACATGTGCAGCTGCTTTGTGTGCAAATGACACAGATAAATCTGCAGCAGGAGCCCCAGCTAGAAGGCTCAGAGTACTAACTCTCAAACAAAGAAGGGACAGAACATAAGGGTTATTCCTGGGAAAACCAAATAAATTGCTATTCCTCTTCTGTGAACAACCATATCTACCCAATTTTCCTTAAGGACCAGTAAGAAAAAAAAAGTGGGATTTTCAGAAAAACTTAAACTCCAAAGAAACTCAAAGTTAGACACAACTATAGCATATTTCCTCTTGATTACCATTAGGAACACTGGTATCTGGGAAGATGTAGAAAGGAAGAGAATTTCTGTCTTCAGTACAAGTTCCTAGCAGGGCATCACCCAGAGAAGATAACTTCCTTCACCCCACCCATCCCCACTACTGTTCACCATAGAAGGTGAATACTGATTTCCTGGGACAAAGGATATGTAAGAGTAATTCTTTCTCAAGTTCCATGGCCTTATACACCCAAAATCTCTGCTGTAAGGCAAAGTTATAGACACAGGGGCCACATTACCACACAACAAAGCAATAGCCTGAATAAAGGTATTGACATTGAAATACTTAAAGATTTCCGCAGACTACAAGTCTAGGGTTTGTCTGTGTATGTGGAGATATGTGAAAACCATGAAACAAGAACACATGAATGGGAACATGGTGACCAGACTATGGAATTCTTTGAATGAAATTTTTAAATACTGGGCCTATATCCTAATGTCAATTTGAACTACATCTTTAGTTCATCAAAGAGGTTAATAAGGGGTAATGTGATCACCCCTGAACCTTCCTCAGTATGTATAGCAGACTACATGGTCAAAATATTCATGGGCAAGATGACAAAGAAGAGATTTAGAGTATATTGACATGGGGGAAAGTAAGTAATTCAGAACAAATTTAAAGGATAGACTTAGTAGGAGCAGAACAGAACTATAGGATGTAGAGTAGACCCGGGTGTAAAGGATAGAGAGATGTAGAATATGTGTAGGAATGGAAGGAAGCCAAAAATCAAAAGTTGACTCAGATGCTGCAGAAAAATGAACAAAAGATCCACAGAATACTGTTTTAAGTGACAAGAGAATATTGGAAGACAGGGAATCAGTGTCCTAACTTGACCAGTAAAACTGTAATTCTCAACAACCAGTCACGCGGAAATACCTAGCAGACAGTTGGGAAGAGAGGTCAGTAACGATGACAGTGATATGACATTGATCATACGTCAAAGCCAACTCTTGAGCCAGGCCAGAACTGTCAGTGATCAAGAACACAGAAGATCAGACAAATTGTGTAAACCTGGTCTGCAACTTGCATCATGCTGTGCAGCCTCCTGTCAATGATTTCTCACAACCTCAGATCTAACTCCCTACAAATGACTTAAAAGCAGTGTATTTAACTGTTAGGAATATAAAATGTTTATACAACCATTTATTCCATTAGTGCATCCACTTCCCACTTCAGAACTAACTGCCTCTACTAATTAAATACATTTATTTTAACTGCAGAAGCATTTATTTCCAAAATAAGAACATGCTAATTATCTGCAGAGTGAAATTAACCCCAGGATGCTAATCTATACATTCATCTGCCTCAATATATATTACCTACGGATGCCTGGTTGTACTACCAACCATTACTCAATGCATTCTTGCCACCTGGATCTACATCCTTCTTGTTATTTTCCCACTTAAAACTGGCTGACATGGAAAGTGGAATTTAACTATCACCAGCCTCATTTCAAACAGAAGAAGACTAGAGATTCACAATTTACTAGCATGCACCAATGTAATTCAAGGACATTTTTTTTTCTGAGTGAGGAGGTAAATGTCTCCAATTACCCTGAGGAAATTTTTTCCTGTTTTATGAGAACTGACACCTTAATTCTTTTGTCACTGACACTTTCTAGACATGGTTATATATCTGCAATTCTCATGATAAGTCATTAGTATTAATTAAGCCAACATCAATAGCATAATTTAGCTAGTCAGTCAGCATCTTATGAGAGCCCACACAGGGGGCATCTATAACTCAGTAAATTGGAAAGGAAGGTAGAGCAGAGAGAATAAGACAGGGAAAAGAGGATATTCAGAAAGAGGGGGCATGCTTGCCATCACCTCTGCTTGGGGTCAACTGCAGAAATCTCAAACAGTGGATTCTTATGGTACAATATCTGTTTTATTCATCTGAACAATGGAGCAGTGATACTATGAAGCTGTCTGGCATCAAAGGAGAGGAGCTTCACAGAATGTAGTCTTCACTGCCCCTCGGGAAAGACAAATGAAATGTGCTTGATTACGGCAGGCATTTGACAACACTGTGTTTCAAATTCTGACCTTTGATCAAGCCTAGTAATCAGAAGTGAAAAGGTAAGATAACCCTATCCATTAACAAGATTTCCCCTCCCTTCCTTTCTTTAACCATTTCTTCCCTCTATCCTGCCTCTCACTCTCTCCTCTCCATCAGTTCCCCTTCCTCTCTTAACATATTTACTTCAAATATTTATGTGGCATTTACTATATAACAAAGAATTTGGTAAATATGTGGGGAAAAATAAAGGAAAATGGCCAGAATTGATGAGAAGGAACACTATTTTAACAATAATTGCTTATTCTTGTAACATGGAGATATACTAGTCCAGTGAGATGGTTCTCTATATGAACAGATGTGCAAGCCCAATGAAGTGATTCTATATACCATACAGACATCCCAGCTCTGTGGACTCCAAATTTTCACTTTTATTATCCTCAATATTCCCTAGGATAATCAAAGCTGTCAGATGCAATGGCTCACCCTTGCAATCATAGGTACAAGAAGGTTGAGCTGGAGGGTTATGAGTTCAAGGCCAGTGTGGACTACTTGCATATCCCAAATGTCTCCAAACAGTGAGGAGAATCTGGATCACTGGCAAGCATGTGCCTAGCATATATGAGGGTATGGGTATAATTCTCAGCACTGAAAAGAAAAGAATTCCCACTGCAGGGATTAGATGGATCAGGCACCTGTGGTTTCACCAAAGTGAGGAGCTCTCTCATAATTTCTGTGTATTCTCTGGGATGGCTATTCTCTAGAAGGCAGCAGACAAAATATTCCTTTTCTTGGAGAGAGATTCAGGAGGCATGCACACAGTGTTGGCAATGCTTTGGGTTAAAATCTAACATTTTTTGAAATGCTATATGTGTGCTAGCAGCACCATGAATGTTTAACACCAAATGTTTTTTTGGCCAAGTACTGTATGCCAGTGCCTACACAGAGACATTACCACTATTCCTTCTCCTTCCCCTGGGTAGTACCTACTTGAGTATCCAAGACTAAGTTCAGTAACTTTAATACATTTTCTGGCTACTAATATATAAAAGAAAAGAAATGATTAAAAATGAAAAAATAAAAAGTTTCCAAGGTTTGAATATGATTGCTCCTTTCTAAAAGTTATGCTGAAATTTGGTCTCCAGTATGACAGTGTTGAGAGGTACTAGACAGAACCTTAAGGAGATGATGAGATGGTAACCACAATTATTACAGTTCTCACAGAGCTGGCTTAGTTACTGTAAGAGTGCTTTATAACAAAGTAATACCTTGTGCTCTGTTCGCACACATACATTTGCCCTTCTGTTATCAGACATGTTGAGAAGACACACACACAAGAAAAAGAAAAAAAAATCAAAAGAAAACAAGCAAACAAAACTCACCAGAAATTGGGCAGATAGCAATTCTGTACTCAGGAACTTCAAGACAGAAGTTTGGTTGTTTGATTTGGCTTTTTTGAGACTGAATGAGAACCTGTTGACTTCTCCTATACCAATCTCGAATGATAGATCACGCCCTCCTGAAATGTCACCATGAACACCTTCAGAAAATTACTTCACTCAACTGCTGACTGAGATGTACCTGCCGCACAGGTCATACCTTGAAAGACCTATTTAACAGCGCCCCCATGCAGCAGGAATCAATTTGGAGAGAAATAAATACTCCCATATTCCCAAATATTATTTATAAATGCTCTTTTTAACATTTAAATGGGGAGATGATATAGATATGAATAATTTACATTGGTATAAATTTTGACTTATTGATACAAATTTAAGGTTAATTTTGTTATATATATTGTGATTGTGTAGTTCATTTAAACAATGTAATATATAATTAGAAAATATAGGTTGTTAATCATCAATAATAGTCAAGTTTGTAGTCATGTTAGTTAGATTTTCTAGATATGCATAGATATATTTCAGGTAGACATTCTTCATATCTTTCAAAGACTGCAGAACATGGCATTTAATGTTTTAATAACTTAGGGCTTTTCATGACAATGAGACACATCTGCTCCTGACAGCACCAAGCTACTTCAAGAAGAAGATGGGCATCAAAGAGGTTCCTTATGGAGTTTGCTAGCTATTTGGGGAAGAAACTGCTGTTGCCTGGACTGCTTAAATGGACACAAAGAACCCGCAGAAAGAGGACTGCTGAACTTGCCTAAAAGGTGAGATGATCCTTCAGGGTTCCTGATTCATAAAAGAGTCTGCGAGACATTCTGCAGGACACAAAAGAAAGTGACTACACTGTCTTTGAATTTTCATGCTTCATGGAAATGTCTGCTGGATGCTATGGCCCTGTAGGCTGAAGATGGATGCCCCAGTGGTATAGAGGAACTTTGGGTGACTGTACCAGCAGCGAGATGTCTCTGTCATTTCTAGAGTTTTGGAAGTTGCTTACTTCTTATTTACTAAGATAATATTATATCCTTCTGGAGTCTTTGATGGAGTTGAAGAATGGATAGTTATAGTTTTCCTTTGTTGTGATAAAAGATAAAATCAATATAAATACTATAACTCTAATTTTTACTTGATAACTGTTTTGTTATATGTAATTTTACTGTGTTAAAATGAAAGTCTTTCTTTTTTGTTTAAACAGAAAAAGGAGAAATGGTGTAGGAGGGTTCTTCTGTATTTGGGTTGCTTTCATTGGTTAATAAAAAAATGCCTGGCCTATAAGATAGGTCAGCCCTTAGGTGGGCAGAGTAGACAAACTGGAAGTTCTGAGAAGAAAAGAAGTGTGGCAGATGCCATGATCTTCCTACCCGAGATGAACGTACATTAGAACCGTCCGGTAAGCCACCACCTTGTGGTGACACACAGACTTTCTAGAAATGGGCTGAATCAGATCTAAGAATTAGCCAAGCAAAGGCTAGAGATAATGGGCCAGGCAGTAATTTAAATGAATATAATTTTTGTATGGTTATTTCGGGCATAAGCTAGCTGGCGGCCAAGAGCTGGGCAGGAAGGAACAAAAGGGCCTGTGTTCCTCTCAGGTCCTGGGAACACAGCCCACATTCTCTTACTACACTGTGTAACAGACCTGGATCTCTTGGAACTTGCTTGTAGACTGCCTGCCTCTACCTCCCAAGTGCTGGAATTAAAGGCAAGTACCACCACGCCAGACCAAAGACATTTTTAGGAGTGTATTGGCTGGGACTCAAATCAGGGTCAGCTGCTTGGAAGACAGCTATGCTAACCACTATAGCACCAACTCCTCAGGATTTCAAGACTGTAAAAAAGAAGAAAGGTGAATAAAATTGTTTCTTTGTATATTGTACACTTTAATATTCTGCTAAAGCAACAAAGAAAGATCTAGGACACAAATGGCATTTCTATTTACAAAAAAGTGTTTGATTCAAGATACATAATAGAGGGTAGAATTGAATGGATCTTCATCTTTTATGTGGAACTGGGAATGAAATCCAGGGACCTACACATACTCGGCAATCACTGTGCACAAAATAATACCTCTACCCATAATCTTTAGCTCTTTGCGAGTAGTCTTGAAGATACCATTGTCTAACACTGAGGGCATATCTAACAATCAGGTTACATTTTAAAAGTATCAATTTTTTTAAAGTGCCAAATTAAAGATTTAAATACCAAATCCTGTGTTACTTCATGCATCTTTGATTATTATTTATGGAAGAATTTGGATGTTCACTGACCATTTTATACAGTTTTAAATGGCAGTAGACTAAACCCTAAGTTCAGTGACCACAAGTGATGCTTCAGTTGGCACTCAAAAATTCTGAGGACTCTACTCAGAGGATGAGTTCCATCAAATACCTCTGACAAATGAAGGCAGGGGACACAATGTCTTTATATTCCTATTGGTATCTCATGTTATTGGGTCCCTGTACCCCTTATTGGTTATAGAAAAATGTTAAAGAAATAATTGCCTGGAAGACTTGGCCTCTATCTTTGACTATTGCATATCTTCAGTGTTTGTTTAAGTCCACCTCCTACCATTAAAAACAGACACTTCATGATTGTTTCTGCGTGCTGCTGCAAAAATTTCATTTGAATAAATACTGACCAAAGAAGTGTAGTAAGGAGGCTGCTTGTTGGTTCCTGGCCACTCAGCCCTGAAATAAACACACAGAAACTATATTATTCAAATCACTACTTGGTCCATTAGCTCTAGCTTCTTATTGGATAATTGTTGCATATTAATTTAACCCATTTCTATTAATCTGGGCATCACCACTGGTTGTGGCTTACTGGCAAAGTTTCAGCATGTATGACTCTGTCAGCACCTCCATAGCTTTTCTTGACTCTGCCCTCTTTCTCCCAGCATACAGCCTATCTTTTCCCACCTAGTTCTGTTCTACCTTTGCCATTGGCTCAAAGCAGTTCTTTATCCATTAACCACTAAAAGTAACACATAGACAGAATGACCTCCCACACCAAGATAGTCAATTAGAGGAATGAGAAACAATTCAGTGGCTAAGAGTGTATCCTGGATAATCTCAACATTATATTCTAACACTCACATCAAGATGTTAAAGACTACCTGGAAATCCAGCTGCAGGGAATTCAATACCCAGAAGTGTCTATATGCACTGCCTGTACATGTACAAATTCACACTCAGGCCACATAAACAAATCATTAAAAATAACTTCTAAAAAATTAAACTAGAGACAATAAATTCTTTCTAATACATATTTTTGAGAGTTCCTTATATATTATATTTATGAGATATTTATTAGGTATATGTTTTGCAAATAATCCCTCTGCCTTTTCATTCTTTAAAGAATGGTGTAAGAGGTTCTTCTGTCTATGTGTTGCTTTCATTGGTCAATGAATAAAGAAACTGCCTTGCCTGATAGGGTAGAACTTAGGTAAGTGAGGAAAACTAAATGGCATGTTGGGAGAAAGGAGGCAGAGTCAGGGGAACACCATGGAGCTGCCAGAGACAGATGCTGAGAATTTTACATGGTAAGCCACTGCCATGTGGCAATACACAGATTAATAGAGATGGATTAAAATAATATGAGTTAACCAATAAGAAGCTAGAGCTAATGGGCCAAGCACTGATTTAATTAACACAGTTTCTGTGTGATTGTATCAAGGCTAAGCTAACTGGGCAGCCTGGATGGACAAGCGGGTCCACATCTTACAGATTGGTGCCAATGTGGTGTAGTAAGAGGCACAGAGGGCTGTGTCTCACCGCGGCTAGCTTATACCCGAAATAATTACACACAAACTGTGTTCATTTAAATACTGTCTGGCCCACAAGCTCTAGCTTCTTCTTGGTTAACTCTTACATATTATTTTAACCCATATCTAGTAATCTCTGTGTCACCAGGAGGTGGTGGCTTACCAGGAAAGATCCTAATCTACGTCCATCTCAAGCTAGAGAAACATGGCGTCTGCCACACTTCTCTTCTTTCCAGGATTCAAATGGAAAAATGGCATAGGAGGGTCCTTCTGTATTTCTGTTCCTTTCATTGGTTGAATAAAGAAACTGCCTTGGCCTTTTAATAGGGCAGCCCTTAGGTGGGCGGAGTAGACAGAACAGAATTTTGGGATAGGGAAGGCTCATGGAGAGCCACCATGAAATCACCAGAGTCAAACATGCTGAATCTTTCCCGTTAAGACAACTATTTTGTGGTGACTTACAGAATATTAGAAATCGGTTGATTCAAGATGTAAGAGTTAGCCAACAAGAGGCTAAAACTAATGGCCAAGCAGTGATTTAATTAATACAACTTCCATGTGGTTATTTCGAATATAAGCTAGCCCGGTGGCCAGGAGCCCAGTAGGACGAAACAAGGAACGCAGCCTGCGGTCATTTCAACAATGTGGTGCACTAAATTCACTTAAAAAAAACTGAGAGAGCTTAATTCTAGGCAAAAAAAAATGGAGTTTAACACAGCTTCTTGCTATTTGCTCATAGATCTTGGTTTATTGATACAAATTTAAGGTCAATTTTGTTATATGTATATGCATTTCTGATATTGATTAAGGTAATGTGTTTGTGCAGCTCATTTAAAAATGTAATATATAATTAATAAATATAGGTTAATAGATAGTCATCTATGATTATCATGATTGTATTCATGTTAGTTAGGTTTTCTAGCTATATAGAGATATATTTCAGTTAGATAGGTATTCTTCAAATCTTTCAGAGAACTTCAGAATATGGCATTTAAAATGTTTAAGAACTTAAGACTTTTCATGACAGTGAGGCACATCTGCTCCTGGCAGCATAAACTACTTCAAGATGAAGATGGGCATTGAAGAGGCTCCTTATGGAGTTTCTTAGTCATTTGGGTAAGAAACTCCTCTTGCCTGGCTGCATAAACTGGACATGCAAGACCCAGAGGAAAATGACTGCTGGACTTGCTGAAAGGTGAGACCATTGTTCAGGGTTCCTGATACATGAAAGTGTCTGTTAGACATTTTGCAGGACACAGAAGAAGGTGACTGACAAACTGCCAATATAGGCAGAATCGTCTTTGAAATTTCCTGTTTCGTGGAAAAGTCTGCTGGATACTACAGGCCTGTAGGCTAAAGATGAATGACCCAACATTACAGAAGAACTTTGGGTGACTGTCCAGGCAGCAAGATGTCTCTGTCATTTCTACAGTTTTGGGAGTTGTTTACAATGCATTTCCTGTTAACTTAGGTAATATTATATCCTTCTGGAGTCTTTTTTGGAGTTGAAGAATTTATAGTTATAGTTATAGTTTTCCTTAGTTAGAATAAAAGATAAAGTATATATAAATATTATAATTGTAATTCTTGCTTGATACCTGTTTTGTTATATAGAATTTTACTATGTTAAAGTTAAAGCCTTCCTTTTTGTTTAAACAGAAAAAAGGGAAATGGTGTGAGAGGTCCTTCTGTCTATGTGTTGCTTTCATTGGTTAATGAATAAAGAAACTGCCTTGGCCTGTTGATAGGGCAGAACTTATGTAGGTGAGAAAACTAAATGGCATGCTGGGAGAAAGGAGGCAGAGACAGAGGAACACTATGGAGCTGCCAGAGACAGACACTGGGAATTTTACCTGGTAAGCCACTGTCACATGGTGATACACAGATTAATAGAAATGGGTAAAAATAATGTAAGATTTAGCCAAAAAGAAGCTAGAGCTAATGGGCCAATAAGTGATTTAATTAATACAGTTTCTGTGTGGTTATTTCAGGGCTAAGCTAGCTGGGCGGCCAGGACAAAAAAAGTGGCCTCTAACTAAAGAATGCTTTGAAAGAGCTAAATATTTTCAATTTTTGATGAAGTCTGGTTTCTCTTTACACTCCTTTTTGGTCAAAATTGTATCATAAGTTTTCTTCGGGATATTTTGGAGCTTGTAAAATAGTTTTACATTGAAGGCGATGATGCATTTTAAGTTAACTTCTGATAATGGTGAGGAAATCATAACTATTCATCTTTTAAATATTAATTTATTGAAATCATCAGCATTTCTCCATTGGTACATTAGTGCTTATAATAGCATACTATGGGAAATCATATAATATCCATTAATAGAAGACCAGTTGAATAAATTGCAATACCTGTATCCAGTGGAAATTCATGGCACCATTAAAAAACATATAGAAGCTCTGCCACATAGATATTGAATAAATTCTATAATTTATTTAAGTAATCACATAATCTTTTTAAATGAATATTCATTGATATTTTATTTTCTATGAATTCTCTGTTCCTACTGTTTCTTACTGAGTTCCTCTTGTGTGTCCGGCACTGTTCTAGGCACTAAGTATACAGCTCTAATATCTAGTGGAACAAAGCATTCAATAATCAAATAACTATGTCAAATATGAGGTGTTCATAGGTTTGTGGATTAATATCCAGGTCTTTGATTCATTTTCATTGGTCAGTGTCTCTGTTTTTATGCTAATACCAAGCTGTTTTCAATACTGTAGTTTTGTAATAGAGTTTGAAGTCAGGGACAGTAATGCCTCCCGAAGTTCCTTTATTGTATAGGATTGTTTTGGCTATCCTGGGCTTTTTGTTTTTCCATATAAAGTTCGTTATTGTTCTCTCAATGTCCATGAAGAATTTCGTTGGGATTTTGATGGGGATTGTATCGAATCTATAGATTGCCTTTGGTAGAATTGCCATTTTTACTATATTGATCCTACC
>JAQHUG010000400.1:115180-138237 GCA_028555095.1 Dicrostonyx torquatus | reverse complement strand
CAGGGTATCCTGCCCCATTTTAAGGAAACAGGGGGAGGGCGGTGGGGTGGTGGAGGAGCAGGAGGGCCTGGGACAAGGGGAGTAAATGTAAATTTTTCTTTTAACGATAAAAAAATAATCAAAAAACTAGTATAGTGGTGAATTCTAGGCTTCAATTTGACTACGTTGAGGGCTAAGGTGGTTTGTTAAACACTATTTCTGCATGTGTCTATGAAGATGTTTTTGAGGAAACTCAACAATTTAAACTTGTAGACTGGATAAATAAGATGCTTTCCTTCCCCAAACAGAGTAGGCATCATCAGTCTGTTGAAGATTACGGTAAAACAAGATGACAGAAGAGTGAATTCTTACCATGAGACATTGTCAATACTGGTTTTTAGGTCTTCAGACTATATCAAGACTTAAATCTTTTGCTCCTCTGGTTCTTTTAAGCTTCAGGCTTTGACTGGAACTCAGAACCAGCTTTTCTGAGCTGCCAATGTGCTAATGACAGACCATGGAAGCTCATGGGCCACAGTTATTTAACTGGTCTCTGACTTGGATTTTTACATTTTATTATGTGTATTGGGGTACAACCTCATAACAACTTGGGTAAATCTGACTTCCAATGGTTTGACTTGTTTTTTTTTTCCATGATGGATTTTTGGGAGTCTGTAGATAAACTTTTACCTTTCCATATCTTTATTTTTACTGTTGATAGGTTATAGCACAACCATACATCACTTATTACATCTGTCCTTCTAGAGAACACAATATGAGTTTGGTAAGTGCCATACAAAAATAGGGCAGGAAATGAAGAGTGTGCAAAACTGGAGAGCTCTGATTTTCAATAGGACATGATTGATAATTTTAACAACAAGGTGGCAGTTAACTGAAGACATAAAGGAAGTAAAGGAATGTCAGATGTCATATAGATCATCTGACAGAACAATGTTACAGGTTGAGGGACAGCAATGCCCTGATAAAAGAGGACCTAATTCCTGGCCACGATAATGACTAGTTTGTGGGCAAGTATGATACCTCAGCTGCTGCCCAAATGTAGAAAAAGGCTGCTTGTTTGTTTCCTGGCTGCACAGACTCTCAAAATAATCACACAGAAACTGTATTATTTAAATCACTGATTGGCCCATTAGCTCTAGCTTCTTAGCTAACTCTTGCCTAACTCTTACATATTAATTTAACCCATTTCTATTAATCTGTGTATTGTCATGTGGCTGTGGTTTACCAGGTAATGTTCTGTCTGGCTGTGGCAGGTCTATATGGCTTCTCTCTGACTCTGCCCTCTTTCTCCCATAATTCATTTTAGTTTTCCTTGCCTGCCTCTGTTCTTTTGCCCAATCAGGCCAAGCCAGTCTTCTTTATTAATTAACCAATTGTATTCACAGCATTCAAAGAAGAATCCCACATCACCCAAACCTGGATTTTTGCCTCTAGTTTCATTTACTCTTATGGATAGATCAAGCACAATTGCAGGCTGTCCACTTCACCCAAGCCCAGTTGCTTGCAGGAAGGTATAGAAAAATTAGCTTCTGTTTTTTTTTGTTTTGTTTTGTTTTGTTTTTTTTTACCCTGTACCTCCTTCATATATGGACTAGAGAAACACAGATGGACAGCTTCACAATTTGTTATTCACATCTCCTAGAAACCAAACTTCATAATATTCAAGAACTCCACTTCTAAATCTGAATTTCATCAATATATCTTCCATTCCGTTAGTCAATTTTCTTACTCTCCCAGTTTTCTCATTATGTGCTTCTGCACAGAGTTCCCATGAGAGGTTAAGTTAATAAACGCAAAACACTGAGAGCATTCCAAACACATTCCAGACACACTATTGTGCTATTAGCATCATTATCTCCCATAGGCTTGAGCTTGACATACAGCATCAGGCCTTACCAGCACATATTCGGGCAACATTTCCAATTTTTCTCTTAGGTCGTTTTGATTTGAGGAATATTTGAGTGTCTTTAGTAACTTTGTGAGTTCTGGAAGAGTCTCTCTTTGATGACAATATTTCTATGTTAAGAGAGATATATGTTTTCTTTCTATTTTATCTTGTGGATGGATACCAGATGGTGTTTGGCTGACTTGTCTCTCATTTTCTACCACCTTTGTACTTTAGGTCTGGAGTGTGTGTGTGTGTGTGTGTGTGTGTGTGTGTGTGTGTGTGTGTGTTTGTGTGTATTAGACAGAGAACTGTGTTTTACAGATTACTTTTTGATTGTGCGTACCTTTTGTGGAAAAATATCAAATTGCATAAATTTATTTTATATTTTGAAACTGTGCATTAAAGTACGATGCTTTGCCCTTTTCATGTTGAACCATCTATCCAATATATCTTTCCATATATTCAAAGCCTCTTTTATGTCCTTCAAAAGTTTCCCACATAGAAGTTTGTACAGTTCTCATTATGTTTAGTTTTGTTTTATTTAATCTCTTTCTTGTATTTTCAATATGGCCTTTTCTTGTTCTGTTCTTCAACAGAGACCACTAAACTATAGTTCAAGGCATCCCACTAGCTGTTTTCAAAACATTTTGCAATAAATTTTAAATGGCCATACCCATCATATATATATATATATATAATTTCTGGCTGCCTTTGGGTTGCAATAGAAAAATTGAGTAATTATAAAAGAGATTATTATGATCCATAAAGCCAAAATACATGCTATCTATATTTATAGGAAAAAATGCCATTCTCTGCTTCATGCTTTTGAACTAACTGTTGTTTGAAATAAAAGTTATTGCTATTTTTATATTAATTTTATACCCAGTACTTTTCTAGGTGTTCTTATCTAATAGCTTTTTACTATTTTCTTAAGTATTTCAAGTGTAGCTGACTAATTTAACTTAGGCTCAGAAAGATAAATGCTGTATGTTCTCTCTCACATGTGGATCCTAACTTCAAATCTTTTATTTTGTGTACTTAATTTGAAACAAAAATGGAAGCCAGAAATGCAGAAAGGGGCCTTTGGGGGTATGTTATAGGAGGGATAATGGGAGAGTATAGGCAAAACAAAAGCAGAAAACTGGAATCCTGGAAGTGAAACCTAGAGGCAGAAAAGATTAAACAGGGAGGTGTATGAGAGTACAGGAAAAGAGAAGGAGTAAAGGGGAGAGCTAGACACCAAAATGTGCCATGAAAAGTCAGACAGAATTCTACTGTCTCCTAATCCACTTAAAATAATTTGAGAAAGATCAGCAGATTAATATGTTTTACAATATTATTGTTAAGGGACTGCTGGGTAATACATTATATTAATGTTTATATCATACTAAGAATAATAGCCTCCTCAGATATTTATCATTTCTTTATGATAAAAACATTTAAAATATCTCCTTGCATTTTTGAAATATAATGTATATGGTCATCTTACTGAGCAATAGAACCTAGAATTTTGTACCTGTTACTCAACTTTTCTCAATTTCTTTTTCTCCCTTTCTCTGTGGTTTAACAACTGCTCTATTCTTAAATTTCATGAGATCAACTCTTTAGAATACATATGTGCAAGCAATCATGTCTATGCCTGGCTTGTATTATGTGACATAATGTTCTCCAGTTTCATCCATCTTATCACAAATGACAGTACTTCATCTTTTTATGGTCAAATAGTATTTGTGTGTTTGTGTGTGTGTGTGTGTGCATGCATGCATGCACATCTGTGTGCACACAGGTGCACAAGTGTTACTATAATCATTCATCATTTGATGGACATACTGCTTACATTTCTTGGCTTCAACAAATAGTTTTAAAATAAACATAGAAGCATGAAAGTCTTTTCAACACATTGCCCTTTGGATCTAGTAGTAGGATTAATAGATCTAATGGCAGTCTGGTAATTCAAATTCTCACCTTATACTAGGAATTCTCTGAATTCTTATCATCCCTTGTTATATTTGTCTTGTCAGAAATTATTAAGTTTAATATATCTATATATACATATTCATGTCTTCACATGATGACAAGTTGGCTTTGTCCTTTTCCGTTTAGATATCTTCTTCATTATCTTGCTTGATTTCTCTAATAAGGAATTCCAATACTATGTTGACTAAAAGTGATAAAAGTAGGCAACTTTGTTTCATTCTTGCTAATATTTTAATTAAATTTTTACTGTAAGAAGTTGAATTTAATTTTCTTTTGCATTTATCAATACGGATTCACTCTATAAAATGTGACTAGGAGCTTAAATATTAAATGAGTTTGGGGAAGTTTTATACAATGAGTCAGGCAAACAGTGGCATGGAAGTCTGAGAAATAGACATTGAATGCTTAAGTCGACGTACAGAAGCAAGTCATCTTCGAATTCCTAATGGAAGACTCAAGAATTATCAAGAACCTCTAAGAACTGCTTCATTCTGCAATGAAGTGATGGTTCCTAAAACAGCGCTAAGAAGCTAACATGGGGCTCTCATTTTCTCATGATTATTTATACTACTTCCATGGACAAATGACTCCTTTCCTATTCTGTCTCCCCAATATCATTAGATTTCCTGCCACATGACTAAATGAACCCAGAATCCTTGATGATTCAAGGAAATATACTCCCTGGTTTCTCCAAAGGATAAGAGTGACACTAAATTTTGCTTTCAATGGTGTTTTGCTCTCTAATTGTATAATATATTCTTTTTATTATTCCATGAGTCCTTGATATGTATACTTCATTGATTAAGTATAAATTAAGTAGATTTAAACAGTAAGATTAATATATACCATGCTATTTTGGTAAGTTCTGAACAATTAATTATTTTTTACTGTTAGGGAAATCAAAAGCTAAATTAACAATTACACTATAATTTCTTGATATTCCTCCATGATTTGAATTAGGATTTTTGATTAAAATTGCACAGTATATCTTGTCATTTTGGGTCCATTTATACTTGAAGTAAACCTGCTTGATACTAATTTTCAGATGTGTGTTTTATTTTTATTTCCATTTTTGTTCATTCTTTTTATTTCAGTTTTTGTGCATGAGTGTGTGTGTGTGTGATATGTATATGTGCAGATGTAGGCGTGTATATGTGTGTGTGTGCATTGTGTGTGAATGTAGTGTATATAAGGATGAGTATAGACTATTCTTTTGTCTGCATCTTCCATCTTCCCATAATAAAAATATGCAAATCACGCTTCCATCCCTTCTGCATCCCCTAATTTTGTGGCTTTTACTATTTCTCCATTATTACGGTCGATATTTGTATTTACATTTTTATTTTAATGGTAGTTCTTCTGATCATTGTTTGCACCTTTATCCATAGCATAACATTGATTTTTTGCAACAGATTTTTTCATCCTTTTTTGTTTAACTTCATCTTTTAGTAGCACTTTCAAAAGAGTGTTCCTAGATACACACACACACACACACACACACACATATATATATATATATATATATATATATATATATATATATATATATATATATGTATATTCACATCATCTCTTTACAATAACTTTGGAAACGTTTCTCTGCAGTCTTACAATGCATAATATAGATTAGTGTTTTTATCTTACTGTTCGATGCTGTTCATTTTTTTTCTGGGCGTTCACAAGCTACTTCCTTTCCATAAAATTTAGGAAACTGCTGTTGGTATAATCCTTCTGTATATTGTGCAAATATATGTCACTATGATTGGTTTAATAGCTGGCCAATAGCTGAACAGGATAAACATAGGCAGGAAAGCCAAACTGATAATCATGGGATGAGGAAGGGTAGAGTTAGTGGAATCGCCAGACAGACAGGGAATGAGTCAGACACACAAAATGAGATAGAGGTAAAAGCTATCAGCTTCAGGGCAGCACACAGATTAACAGAAATGGGTTAAGTTATAAGAGCTAGTTAGTAGCAAGCCTGAGTGATGGGCTGAGCATTTATAAGTAATGTTAAATCTCCAAGTCATTTATCTGGGAAGCAACTGCCAGTTAATTTAGAGCAGGCTGTCAGAAAAACTCTGCTACAGGAAACTGTACTAGATTATGGTTAAATGCTAATCTTCCTCTTCATAGGATGTAGTGTGCACTTCTGACATCCACATTCAACTCTCCCTGAACATGAAAATTTTAACTTACATTTTCTAATATTTTAATATAATTCTTTCTAAAAGGAAATACACATATGTTTATATTATCCCCACTTTGTCTGCCTTCTATAATTTTTCTCTAATCATTTTTAATATCTGCTTCATTTTCCTCAATTATCAATCTTTACTGGTACTTCAGTTAATATGATGGTACTTTGTCAGAAAACATTATTTATAATTCAGTGACAAGCTCTGATAATTTTAATTTTTTATCCACTTTGTATATAAAACAGAGAACTTAGCTTTAATTTTTTGATGTTTTCTTCATTGAGCTCATAATTTGCAAAAGACAATATTTGTTAAGTTCTTTGAGTTGTTCAGTCAATATTGGATCATAATTTCCATCAATGTAACATTAACATGTTAATAGTATGTAGGCTTAGTTTATCTTTTTAATCCTGTTTTTCACTGTTTTATGATGTTTTATATAGATATCCTTGCCCTGTTTTTCATTAGTAGTCATCCTTGAGTGAACAAAAACTTTTCTAGACCAGATATTTAAATAGTATAGTGCAAAAAGGGGCCAGGACAGTTTTGGGGGATAGCACAAAACTCTTGATTCTTAGTAAACTCCTTTACGACTCATAGTTTTGTAGGAGAAGATGGTAAGATGTGTCATGTGAATGTGCTTTGTGTGTGATAAAGAGAATGACTGAGGGTGGCTTGACCTTTCTTTTTAGCTCACAAAGAATGGCTGCTGCAGAGTGGTTTAACCCACAGATTTTCTCCCATATGTTTCAAGCTTACTAAGATAGAGTATCTGTGAGTGTTTTCTCTCATGTCATCTCCAGCCCACCTGCCAATTTATTATAGCCAAGAAGATTTGGGGGATTCCTACAACCAAACATGCACCCAAGATGTTATAGCTCCAACAAATGTGTGTCAATTTCCCCTTATGGTAGTACATCACCAACTTCAGAGAATTGTGTGCCTTATTAGCTGTCTCCAAGATCTAAAAAGATATTTATTCTCTCCTAGGATCCCTGAACCTCCATTCTATTGTTTGTTGTACACATCATCCATTCTTCATCTTGTGAATGGTGATTTATTATTTTCTCATTTTAACATAAATAAAGATGTTTCTGTCATTTATTTTTTTTCCTAAGGTTGGTTTGAGAGAGAAGAAATGAAGATAGACTTACTCTAAGACATTGGAATAATGTCTGATGGGACTTTGACCAGTTTCTAGTGCCTGCCATACTGTATGTGATATGACAAAGACTATATTGCCCATTAACCATTCTCTTTACTCTTTCTTCTTGGATACTGAGTATAAGACTACATTATCTGCCTACTTTCTGATTTTATGTTGTCATGGAATTGAGACTGAGCTCATAAAACCTGAAGAGAAGCAAGACTTAGGGTGCAGCTCATCTGGCAGAATACTTGCCCAGCATGCACAAGACACTGGGTTTGATCCATATGCCATATGAAATAGGTGTGGTGGCTCATACCTGTAATCCCAACACTTGGAAATAGAGGAAGAGGATCAGGACTTCAAGGCCAACCTTGAACTGCACAGTGGGTTGGAGTCTAACCTGAGATACATGAGATTCTATCTCAAAAAAAAAATTTAAAAAGTGTGCTGGTTTGATACCCAGTCCATTAAAAATAAAAATATGCATTCTTCTTGCTTTCTTCCCTCTACTTGACATGTTGGAGATAGTCATGGTAACATAAAGTGTTAGCCAGAGGATTGTTTAGCCTGGACCTCTGAATGACCTGTGAGAAATTTTCCCTGCCCCTCTAAGATTAGTCTGGATAGTAGCATGAGCAAAATTTAAATTTATTCTCTCTCTCTCTCTCTCTCTCTCTCTCTCTCTCTCTCTCTCTCTCTCTCTCTGTGTGTGTGTGTGTGTGTGTGTCTGTCTGTCTGTCTGTGTGTTGTGTGCCTGTGTGAATGTCTTTTGTGTACCTGTGTCTGTGTGAATGTCTTATGTGTGTCTGTGCCTGTGTGTGATTAAGCTTCAGATAAAATAGAGGGGAATCAGAACAAGACAAATTTATTAAGTGAATTATCATTAGAAATAAGTTATAAAAATCATAAGGGCCACAAACCAATGTTGACCAACACAGACTGCAACAAACATGTGGCATGGAGGAGCCATGGCTGCGAGATGGGTGTGGACTATGGCTATGGAGTAAAAATAAGAACAAAATAGCTAAGCTATAAAGATAAAGAGCATCGTGGGATACTGGAACACACCTATAAATAAAACACCAGAATGAACTGAAACAGGACCGTTTCGGTGAATTAAAGATATGACTACTTGACTGTATTAATTTAAATTTAAACTGAACTTAAAGGAAAATCCCTCTGAATATTTTGTGCTTTATGTGTCTTTCAAACTGTACAACTCTTTGTAGAAATAAAACTCTGCAATGCAGAACTTCCAGGAGCCAGGCAGCTTAGGGTTAAAAGTATGAAGAATATTGCCACCCAGATAGCAGGAGACCTACGAAGAATCAGGAAAAGAGGCATCATTTTCAAACTTCCCCTTCTATTCAAGGTGGGCTCATATCCTACACTGGCTGCTGCTATGTGTCTGCTCCCTCTCACTTGCCATTCACCGAGTATGTATCTGACATTAGTCATTATGTTGAAAAGATCAAGAAAGACAATTGTTTACCAAGACTGGTAGGAATGAATATGTCCAATTCCACAGAGAGCTTTACATGGCAATGCCCATCAATGCCAGGCCAGACTGTATAAAAATCAGCAATGGATCTCAGGTAAATTATTGGGAATATAATGAAGACTCAGCTAAATGGGCAATATTCACAGAAATTCCTTTCAAAGATCAGCACTTAATTTTGATTTGTAACTTTGAAGTGTTTTTCTCAAAGAGGCTCCCCACAGGTCCTTGGATCTGCTTCCTTGGAGCCACATAGCCTGATCAAAAATAACTTTCAGGGTCCACTGGGTACTGGAAAAAAAAACATAGCTGGATATTTAAATAAAAATGCAAAAAATCGGCAGGACCTGACTGACAGACACCAAAGCTTTCCTTCTGTGACTTGCCTTCTGGAAAACAGAAAGTGGGGTATCGCCATCTGCTGGCAGAACACCAGAATTATACTATATAGTCTGGGCTTTGTTCCCCTTTAAGTAAATAGGTAAAATCAATCAGACAACATCATATTGAGATGGGAAAATAGATGGGAGTACTCAGAACCATACTCCCAAACAAAGTCAGCATTTCCATCTTGAAGAATCTGTGCTCAGCTCTTGACCAAGGTGTTTCCATTTTTCATGAGTATTAACAGTATTCCAGACAACCCTGCTTTGTAGGTGTTCTTAACTGACCATAAGCATTTTCCATGCTTGCGCATTGTCTTCACAGGCAACTGTTATAATTGCTACATAATCTGTTAGTGATGTCCCTGAATGATTTCAACAGTCACCTTCAGGTAGTGTCTACATACCACTGTTACAAATAACACCACAACGACCATTTTAATGCATAGAATGTTGTCTTTAGGAAGAACTGGAACAGTACCAATTCACAGCTAGGCTTGAGGAAAGGAGGATTTCGAGGGATAGTGGCTGTCCTCAGCATAGCTCAGCATGTACACTGTGCTTGATTCAATTAAAGAAACATGTAACATGAGGGGCCTGCTTGTTGGGGTTACTGTCCCACCCGGAACCCCGCAGCCAGCAAGCCCCAAAGAAAATCACACAGAGAGTCTACATTAGGTTATTAACTGATTGGCCCATTAGCCCAGTCTTCCTACCAGCTCCCATAATTTATATTAACCCATTGTCAGCCACATGGCCAGTACCTTTTCTCAGCTGGGACAGGGACACATCCTGCTTCCTTGGTGGTCTGCGCAGGAATGCCAAGGGAGCCTCCTGCTTCCCAGACGTTCTCCTCGCCCTGCCTCTACTTTCTGTCTGGTTGACCCTCCTATACTTCCTACCTGGCCAATCAGCATCTATTTAAAACATGATTGACAGAATACAGACAAGTCTCCTGCACCAGAAACAGTGAAAGAGAGTGTTTGTTAGCAGTAGGTATCATGCAAAGCAACCCCAAGGGCTTGCTCTAATCTGCAGAGACTCTAGACCACCCAAGTGTGCCAACCTTGCTGCAGTCGCATCCACAATGATAGCAGTCCGAATTTTGGATACAAACCTTCTGAAATTCTGCTCTGGCATCTTAGAGTCATTTCAACTCTTTTACCAATTTGCATACTTAATCAAATATGTAATCCAGTGAATTATTCATAGTAATTTTGTTCCACATATTGAAATCTTATTTTACATCACTCAATTATAAATTGTGATAAACTGCATACATATAATTATATAGTTTCATATAGTGTATGGAGTATATACAAATTTTAGAGAGCAATTTATAAATATTATGGACCCAAATGTTCAAATTCCTTTGATTGGCACATTCTTGATAGTCCACATAATTCTTGATGGTGCCTGGTCATCAGCATGATCAGAAAGCAGAGACAGGATGAAGGAATGAACTTAAAGGCCCTGGTTTTCCTGCTAAGCCTACCATAGGTCTGCTATGTGGCAGCTCTACTCTCTGTACACTTAAAGTTCATGTTACCTGTTTTCTGTGGTCCTGTCGATGCTAGAGAATTGTGAGTTGACAAGCTGAAATCATTTTGGACATCACAAAGATCACTGGGAATGATGACCCCGGCTGTGGGAAACAAATCCCCCAATATCTCAGTCCCATTTCTGCTCAGCTGGTAGGCCAGAAACCAGACATCAAGCAAAGGCCTACTATGTGGATGCCATAAAAAAAAGATTTCAAAATGAATCCCATGTTCAGTAAAGCAGGCACTTTGTTGCAATAATACCTGTTGCTAGAGTAGTGGGCAAAAGTGAAGGGCAAGTTTGAATTTTCCATTCTTGATTGGATACTAACAGATGGCAAGATAGCCAAGTTTGGATTCATAGAAGGTAGAGGAGGATTGTCTTTAGAAGCCACTGTTCAAGCTTAGTTGATTTATTGTGAAGAACTTGGTGGAGAATTTGGGGTACATCAGAGGTGAAGTTGTCTATTACTCAGGAGAAGGGGTGCTCACATAACAGTCCCTATCAGAATCAACTGACCCTTGTGCAAAGATGTTTGTCAGTTTTAGCCATTCGAATAAAGATAACCCTTGCAAACTGTTTCTTCTAAATGACCTGTGACATACAATTCATTTGGGGACACTTTCATTTGTCGCCTTTCTAACTGCCAACTATTATTAAAGGCATTAGAATAGACCTAACGTAACTATTTCACCATTAACATAGAGCTGGCTTTTAAGCTGTCCTGGAATAAAAGAAATCATGAGACCATTCAAATGTAAGAGGTCAGGAACAGAAATGAGGAACTGTTGCATTTTTTAAAGGCACCTAACAGTTTGTGTGTAAGACATTCCAGGCAATGAGATGAATTTAAAAATGAACACAGGACTAATGTTTATCTTCTCTTTACAAATGTCATACTAACACAATGCATTTTTATAAGGTACCCATTTTATGCTGGCATTTAAATAATCCACCTAGACCCAAGAAAAGAAATTCCTCAGGTTCACTTCATTTTAGAGTATAACCAGAAAATAAAGCTGGCAACCAGTTTATCATTATTATTAATATGCATGAATCTCTATGGCAAGTATTTTCTCTTCTGTGCTCTTGGCAACAATTTGATGGGGAGACAACATTAACACCATTTTATAGATGCGACAACTGAGCCCAGAGAAGTACAGCCCTTCATTTTCTACTGTCTGATCATAGTAGCTGTGGGAATCATACTAAAGAATCTCTAGGCTAGCATTCTCTCTTTGTGTATAGGAGATGAAAAAAAGTCTTCATCATTATAAAAACTATGAAATACCTCCACATACCATTCATACTTGGCCCCACTGATAAGCCAACCCAACACTTTCATCCAATGTAACAATATGGGTAATATTCTGTTATGAGAATGAGTCTATTTGAAGGCTACTTTAGCCTCCAAATTGGAGAGTAACATGCTCTGCTAACTGTGTAATTTACATTTCTCTGTGGATTAAAAGCTCTGGGTACTTTATAGGTGTAGGTACACTGTATGTAGTAATGAATGAAGAAATGAAGGAATAAGGGGCTTGGTTGATATTCCTTTGCTTCCTAATTTTAAGTTTCCAGGGCTCTTTCATGCTTCCACCTATAACCAACAGAACAGATTTTATCTTGTTTGCACAAAGAGCTAGCTAGGGCCAAAGGAATCCTAGAAATAAATACAAGCAAGGAAGAGACAAGAAATTTCTTTAAAACAAGCCAAGTTAACACTCTCATTCCAGGCCACAAGCAAGGCATTTTACCATTGCTCTCAGAGTTAAGTTCTTTTTTTCCAAAAATGCTGAATTACAGTCTTTGCTCTATGTATACAAAAATCAGCATAAATATTTCCTCAACTTTCATAGAGCTAAACATCACTATGGGAGGTAGAGGGCTGTTAGAGCAGATTGGTCTCTAATAGTGAACTGGGTGAGACAAAAATGGGATAAAAGTTTTTCAGGAATGAATCAGTGTGTTTGGGAAGCATCCAGGGCCCCAAGAATCTTTACAGAAACAGACTTCATGAGACACATTTGCTTTGTTGATGAGTATAGTCATTAGGAATTGGGTGACACAGGAAAGACAACATGCTCTCCTGGCACAAATGCAGATTTTAGATTCTCTTTTCTCCCTGTGGGTAGGAAACATTTCTGAAAGAAATGGGAAACATCTGGAGAAAAACAACCCAGCAGAGAACATCAGATGCCCCTCCAGATGAGCTCCTCAGATACATTTCCTACGGAAGAACAATATACTCTTAATGCAATTAAACAGCAGTATGGTAAGCCAAGTCAAGCTCCCTAAGTTCTAAGTGGCTTTGTATGCACCAGTTTAGCTTTCCACCAAGATTTTAGGAGTGTGACATCGGAGCCTATGAATTTAGATAGCTCATTGGTTGTGGGACACTAACCATGCACCAGCATGAAGTATGTTTTTAGATCCCTCAAACATGAGGAGAATACAGGTACAGAATCACATGCTACTACCTAGTGCAGCCTCAAACACAGCTCTGAATTTCTATTATGGCCTTATCCATAATTGCAGTCTTCATTAATTCAGGTAGGATTATGGTTCAGCTTTGGTTTTTTTTATTACGGTGGTGTATGACAAAAAATATGTTTTCAATTTGTAAAACTGAATACCTACATAGGACCTGTCATGGCCAGCCAGAGCTGCAGACAGTCACATTGATGTGGTTAATTGCCATTTTAAAATAATTCATTACCTCCATATTGATTCTTCTGTTTTTTTTTTCCTTTTTGTCATTACACAACATTACTGTGTCTCATTCTAATTATTAAATGCTAAGTTCATACTTCTGAAGCAGGAGACTGGAGTCAGAGGAAATGGTGTTTGATTTGTTGCCATGGAAACATCTTGCTGTAGATGGACTCTAATCCCATGACAACTCTCTCTCTTAAGAACCATTTTTTCTGACATAATAAAATTTGATCAAGGTCAGATTTAATAACTATCTCAATTCCCTGACTTTCTCCTGTATTTGGTGTCAGAGAGTCATTTTTTGACAAAGCAAAGCTTAAAAGAACTTTTGCTCGCTTTTTCTATAAAATTATTATTTATGCCTCTGAACACATAAACCAGGTTCTATATCAGATTAATTCACAGCCATACGTTTTATTATTGTATAATTTTTACATTAAAGGAAACTCACAGTCGTTTGTACTGTGTCAACAGATGTTAACATTTTCTGCTGCATTGTTCTGCTAATATATACATTAGGCATCAGTAAAGCTTATCGTTTGCCAACAAATGATGTTTACAGTATTAACAAATGCCATGACCGTTTATCTTTCTATTTGCACTGTAATAATTTTATGAGCTGATTATCATGCACACATGCAGTTCAGTGAGACAAGAAGTATGTAATTCTACACTGAAATGAAATGCTTCTTGGCGAAATGGCTAAGGAGCCTCTTCTTGCCTGGACTGCTTCACTGGACATGCAGTACCCACAGAGAGAAGACTGCTGAACTTGCCTAAAGGTGAGATGGTCCTTCGGGGTTCCTGCTTCATAAAAGAGTCTGTAAGACATTCTGCAGTATACAAAAGAAAGTGACTGAACTGTCTTTGAATTTTCCTGCTTCATGGAAAAGTCTGCTGGATACTATGGAAATATAGGCTGAATATGAATGCTCCAACAGTACAGAAGAACTTTGGGTAACTGTCCAGGCAGCAAGATGTCTTTGTCATTTCTACAGCTTTGGAAGTTGCTTACAATGCACTTCCTGTTTACTTAGATAATATTATATCCTTCTGGAGTCTTTAATGGAGTTGAAGAAAAGATAATAATAATATAGTTTTCCTTAGTTATGATAAAAGATAAAATAGATATAAATGTTGTAACTGTAATTTTTACTTGATACCTGTTTTGCTATATGTAATTTTACTATGTTAAAGCCTTCTTTCTTATTTAAACAGAAAAGGGGAGGTGATGTGAGAGTCCCCTCTGTGTGCTCTGATTACCATTAAGGAATAAAGAAACTACCTTTGCCTGTTGATAGGGCAGAACTTAGGTAGGCGGGGAAAACTGAGCTGGATGCTGGGAGAAGGCAGAGTGAAAGAGACACCATGGAGCCGCCAGAGATAAATGCTGGAAATTTTACCCGGTAAGCCACAGCCTAGTGGCGAAACACAGATTAATAGAAATGGGTTACACTAATGTGTAAGCATTAGCCAATAAGAAGGTGGAGTTAAATGGCCAAGCAGTGATTTAATTAAAAAAAAAGAAATGAAATGATTCATGTTGGAGATAGGTAGATGAGCATCAACCTTAAGCAAGGTCTTTCCTTTCTCTTTGAGCCATGGGAACCTCTTGCTCAATGAGAGTTGAGTCCATGTGGTCTCTAAGGGCCATTGCTGCCATCTCACAGGTTCTGGTCAGCCTCATCACTGCTAAAAGGGAATATAGGCTCTTAGAATCCTGCATGAGCACTCCTAAGCAGTTTTTGGGGGTCTTGGACCTGGAACTATCTCTACTACTTGCCATGTATAGAGGACTTAACTAGCCTCCTTCCTTCCTTTCTTTTCTCTTTCTCTTTTTTTGTAGTCTTACATTTATCCCAGAGATGAAAAAGACAAAATATTTGAACTCTACAGTTTGTCAGTGAAAAAAAAATGTAGACTCAGAGAGGCTAAATGACTTGCCAACATCACACAGCTTCTATTTAGTAAAACCAAATCTCAAATTTACCGCGTGGTAAAGGAGGTCATATTAGTGACATATTGCTAAGATATACAGATACATATAACCCCTTTCATACTGAGGATGTTGAATCTCAGTTCTACATCTTACATAGTGTCCTAAGAAAAAGTTCAACTCTCTCAGCCTATACTTCCTTACCCTGAAGTTGAACCTGATAACATTACTGCAGTGATTCCTAGAGTGAATTAATGAGAATTATGCATGTAAAGTGATTTTCATGGAGCCTAGTATACAGTAGTCACTCATAACCGTACACTGTCATTATCTTCACTAGAAACTCCAGATGGAGCCTGGCACACTGCCAGGGAATGGGCTTCTTTAAACTATATAGCCTCTGATGGCCACCTTTGCATGCTCCCTAGAGAACCTAAAGCTTTCTCTTCCTTCCACAGGCTTTTATACACTCTTCATTCCCAGTGACTACAAATCTTCTGAAAAACACCAAACATTAAATAAACCAGATGCCTATGTGCTTAAATCATCCTATTCATTCCCTGAGAGTCATTCAGAAAGCCTAGTTCTGAGCTCTCTTTAGACAGAAATTGTCTGTGATTTGTGTGACAAATGTAGCAAAAGCAAATATCTTTCTGCTTGCCTCCCACCAGTCATCAAAGCTTGTCCTACAGAAACCTGCAAAGGTGATCTGCTATAGGGTTAAAGCTCTCATGGGGCAGCTCAAATTTGTTCTTGAATTCTACCACTGTGAAAATTCTGGCCTGGTACAAGACTTAGAGTTGTGCTAAGGGAAGAAGATGGCTTTTTAAAAATTTATTTATTTATTTATTTTTGCTGCTGAAGGTCATTGTTTCAGCTCCCAGGAAGGAAACCCTGGTCTCGTGGACCTTCAGCTGTTTCTCATCCTTGTCCTTGTTCAGGGGTTACCAAGTGCCATGGCACACAGGACACCACAATTCTAGCCATTAAGCCCCATGAATTACTCATGGGACTCTCCTCACCCAATTTTCCATCCTCACATCCCCAGCACACTAGGACTTCATTGTGAATAAAGCCATGTACACACTCACCCCACACTTGCTTTAAGATGATTGGAATAAAGGACTTCCAGTGACCTGACTAGTGCCACCACTATATAGAATTAGCCCATCTGTCCCATATGCCCTGCTGGCAAAAAAAAAAATCTGGCTAGGAGGGCTGTGGTTTACTCTTGGCAGGGTTATGGGTTCAAGCAAGAGCAAACACTGAATCACTCTTGGCAACTACCCTTGTAAAATTCACTGTTTTTTTCCATTTAAAAATAATCTCTCTCTCTCTCTCTCTCTCTCTCTCTCTCTCTCTCTCTCTATCTCTATCTCTCTCTCTCTCCCTCTCTCGTGGCTGAAGAAATTCCCACAGCACCAAATTTATAATAAAATAGTCCCACATGTATATGTGTATGTCCATGTGTGTATATGCATGTCTGCTCCAATGAATTTCATTGCAAATGCTTATAAGAATATGACTGATAAGTGAGAGAGGGCCAAGAGAGGGTAGTGGGGGAGGGTAATTATGAAAATGATAATAATGAGATCCATTATTAGGCATACTTAATTAATATGGATAATTTTTTTAAAGAACCAGTGATGAAATATGTTAAAGAAGAAGTAAAACAATCCACAGACTTATGACTGGACCCTGACTGTCTGAAGGTAAGTCAAAAGAGTACAATGAATGCAGGCAAGATAGCAGATAGATTGTGCTGTCTTAAATGATCATAACAATACCACCCTTGTGATTTAGAATTGACATGGCTGAATAAATGGTATAACATAAGGCTCTGGTAATAACCGAACAAAACAGGAATCAAATTAAGATGCCAGATTTTTATTGCTCTCCAGATGCCTGGCCAATCCTCCCTTGTGAATGTGATCTGATCTTGGGCCAAAAGTCTGGCTATATGGCAAACCTATGTTTACAAAACTATTTAAAGTAGTACCACTCATACCTGGCAGATTGTCTGTAAAAGTGCTTGCCAGAAAACTTTCCCCTTTCTGGATGCATTCGTGCGTCTCCCATTGAGTAATCTTTTTGGACATAAATCCACTGCCAGGCATGAAGCCAGGAGTTGGCATCAAGGATACATCAATGAACATTCACAGATCCTCTTCTATGACAGATATGATATGTGCTATGATCAAGTAGGAAACGGAATACAAAAATAGGTCAAGGAATTTGTATACTGTATATTGTCTGTGTCACTATGAAAATAATATGCAACATCTTGTACATCCGGTTCCATGACTATACAATGAATATAGAAGGCATAGCTCTGCCAGTTTCCTGGAACTGTGAGCTGTAGAAAGTCAAAAGTTGTATAAGGATCCATCCTTGATGACATAATGTGGGTAGGTAATCTATGTTCCTGTTGGCTCAGAAGAGGACTGTGTAATCTGAATAAGTCTCCAAGAGAATGTGAAGTAGGACTGAAAGTTGAGAAGGGCAGAAGTAAACAGAAGGAATAATGGAGTCTCTCTGACTCATAAAGTTCCAATTTAACAAAAGGAAACAAAGTTAATCCTTGATTGTCAATCCATCTACGGTATCTCTATAATCAAGATAGTGATGACATTTTACTCTTTATTTCCTCCAGAAATAAATACCAGAGCAAAGTCAAGAGCAGATTAGTAGACAACCAGTGATCAAGAAAATAATAATGGAATAGGCACATCAACTATTGAATTGCTATTATGGTTTGGTGAACAGAGCCATTGTTTTTCTCTCTCACTACTCACTTTCCCTGTATTACAGTTTTGCCATTTTGTAAGAAAACATGTCAAATAATTTATGGCAGGAGCCAAGACGGAAAGGAAAGTTGCCACAGGCAAATTAGAGCCACTACTGTCAGAAAATGCACAGATATTGGTTTTGAAAAGTGTTAGGGAATGTCTTATAATGTCTCAGTGAGCACTGAGAAATGTCCCAAAGAGACTTTGCTTATAAGAAATGGGAAGAGCAGGATGTGGGGTTAAATTCCACTGCATACAAATTCTCCAAATTAAAGTTTTCATTATCCTTAGTGATTACTATTACTATTACTTTATATCCTGTTCTCTGTGAGGAAAGCTTTTGGATCTGGGTACTATGACACCCCTCTGGATTCTCTGGTTTGACTCCTGTGATCTGAATGACCCAAGGGCAGGACCTTTGACCTGACTGATTTCTGTTTCCTTGTCTCTGCTATTGTATGGATCTCTGTTTACCCCACAATCTTATACAACAGAAGAGAAGGTAAGGTGTTCTGAAGGCTTCAAAGGGCTAGGTAAATGGAAGTGACTTTTATTATTAAATCAAGTCTTGGAATTTACACATTCACTGCCTGCTCTCAAGGTTGGAAATAGAGCTCAAAGGTCAAGTACTATTCATTAAAAGCTAATTAGAAGACAAATTGTCTTTCATTTGAACATGTGATACGGAATAAAGCAGCTTAAGGAATGAGGGTGATTTATTTTAAAGTCTTTGTTTTAATCAAAGCTTTCTGGATTTGCCAAGCAGCTGCTCTGTGCAGAATGTCTGAGGATGACATAGAGAAGCACAAAACACTGTGCCCACCTTCCCAGAGCTCATTGTCCAATGTAGATGAGACGATGAGGCCACAAATAAACAAGAGACAGAGCATGTATTATATACATGCTTGTATAGATAGAGACCTAGCGCCCTGGCCTAAATTCTCTTGGGAATTTATATAACTGTGAAGAAGTCAAGATAATTCTCAAAGAATAGGACAAAAGGGAAGCACGAGATTTGGAGAAGACATTCAGTAGGCAGAAACCAAGAAACAGGGCTCTGAAAATACAGGCATGTTCTAGAAGTCCCTAACGTCTGACTCAACTGTGCCAGATGCTCCTAAATAGACCAGTTGATGAAATGGGCCTTGTGTCAGTTCTAATTGGAGAGCTGGAGAGAGAGAGAGTATTTTATGAGAAATGACTCTATGTACTATGGTTTTCTTCCTCTCACTACAGTGGCTCCATAATCTCGCTGTTTCATTGTTCTGCCTCAATGCAGAAGTATTCATGCTCACTGCAGCAATAAAGGTGCTTTTCTCATGGCCAGGATTACACTCCTTGCACCATCATTTATTGAACACCATGATACTTTTTGACTCAACAGACTTGTAAGGTGCTCCTGCGGTGTACATTCACTCAACCAAGCACTGATCTAGCTACCATGGTAAAGGGGAATTTTCAGGTCTGACTGAATTCCCTAATCAGTTGACTTAAATTAGCCCAGAAGAGATTACCCTTGATAAGAATTACTGAGTGAAATGGGCTCTTTAAAATGGATTCTGCGCTTTTCCTTAGGAAGAAGCCTCAAATAGTGAAAACCACAGGGTTTCTTATGCTGTTGACTACTTTGCTCCTTACTGTTGCCCGTGGATACCAAATTTCAGTCAGAGTCTGCAGCTCTAGACTGTTTCTGATTGCAATCTTCCCTTTCAAACTCTGCTCTACAGACTTTGGACACATTTAGCTAACCCTGATACTTAGAGAAGGCACCCAATTTCTTGTAGATAAGTGGGTAAATAGAATGATGGATGGATGGATGGATGGATGAATAGATAGATAAATGGACAATATTTTGACATGTTTATGTAACCTGATACTTACAGAAGGCAATTTAATATAGATTAATGGATAACTAGATATATTATTGATAGATGGATAGATGTTAGATAGTTACAAGATAACTATCACATATATTTTCTGCAGTGTATACAATACTGAAGTTTTAGGAGTCAAAAATGATATATGTATGTCTATATCTACATCTGTGCCTGTGGATCTTGCTGTTTTTAGGTAAAACCACGCCTGATATAAAGAACTGTCCTATAACAACTTACATACAGAACACCAAGAACATAGATAAATGCAAGATAGATTTGCTTTACTGAAGAGATTCATTATTCATTAAAGACAACACAGATAAGTCAACTGATATTTCCAGACAGCAGAGCAATGTTGAGAAAATGTGGTATGAAATCACAAACAAAGGATGTTTAGCCCATAATGAGGAGGTGAGGATGAGGATAACACAATAAAGTGGAAACATATAGGATATGGAATCTGACAAGTAAATAGAGAGGAGACATCCCAATGCTGCCAAGATCTTACTACTAGTTCTGGAAACATCTTAATTTAATTACTCTGAATTCATAACCTGTAACCCTGCCATACAATACATTACATGTCCAATAAATATTTATAGAATGAGTTTCCTAAGGGGAAAAGAATGCATTGTCTTAGAAAGGAACAGCAGTCAGGCATAAACACAACTTGTTAGGTTAAGGAGCTAACAAGAAGCCAGGTGGTCTGTAGTAATCCTTTTAAAACCAGTTCTTTTGAAGCACATTTGGGGAAGGTCCACGGGACCTCCTCCTACATACCAAATTGTTTCTTTTGTACTACACTTCAAGTTATAAGAGCTGTGTCTCATCCAGTCCTGCACAGAGACACTGAGGCAGCTATGTGACTAAAAACAATCCCTCAGGCAAAAATAGGAATGTCAATAAATATAGCAATAGCATGGTCAAGATGAGATGTAGAAAAAACATGTCTGAAAGAAGACAATGTCTATCAAATCAAAATATCATAGTTATATTTTGGAGATACAGACATTCATAAAGTATTGTTGTTTCTCAAAGTTTTAAAAGCATCATCTAGTATTAATTTGAGAGGGTAAGAAAACAAATATAAGGGTGAAAAGGCATGACTGCCATAATTTTAAGGGGAAGAACTGTAACATTATCACACATATAGGGATATACAGACACAGACGTGTGTGTGTGTGTGTGTGTGTGTATGTATATAAGTGACCTAAAAACATAGATGTAGTATCAGTGTTGGAAGCTGGGAGCTGTTTTAAAGTACCTGACACTGCTGGACACAACAAAGTGATGAGCTATTGATCCCCTGAGGAAATTACCAAGTCCACCAAGCAGCAATCCTCAGGAGGTTTCTCTGAAAATAAGGGAAACCAACTAGTCTTTTTCTGGCAGGTCAATCCTGCTGATTCAAGTGACATTTAGCAGTGGACTTTTTAGAGTCTAAGAGTACACTTAGCAAAAGAAAATTGCACTGACAAAAACTACTGACACAATCGTGGCAATACACCATGTGATGCCTCTTGTTTTCTTCTTAAAATCTTCAAGGCTGTACTTGTTCACTTGATCAGACCTCATGCCAGGCTGCAGAACTCTAGAGGGGAATCAAGTATGATGCCTGATGCCTGTCCTTAACAAATATTCCCATGATAGACCCCAAATGAAAAAATGGTGGAAAAACCTAAAGAAAAAATTACAGAGCAGTACAAGAGAATCAGTTCTACAGAATAGGAGGCAGCTGTTTGGCAATTGGACAGCCTTCCTAAAGAGATGTTTATGGATAAAATCATGAAAGGCAACATTCAGATTGTTGCAGTATCTTAAACTAGTGATGTGGGATGTCCTTCTGTTATGTGTTGCTTTTATTGGTTAATGAATAAAGCTACTTCAGTCAATGGCTTAGCAGAGTAAAGCCAGGTGGGAAATCCGAACAGAGATATATAGAGAGAGTAGTCAGAGTCAAACAGATACCAGTCACTGAGAGAACAAGACTTGTAGAAAATGAAGTAATGCCATGGAGACATGGAAATACACAGACTAATAGAAATTGGTTAATTTAAGATGTAAGAACTAGCTAAAAATATGCCTGAGCCATCGGCCAAGCAGTATTGTAATTAATATAGTTTCTGTGTGATTATTCGGGTCTAGGAAGCCAGAAAACAAAAGCAGTCTTCACTTACAAATGTAGCACAATTAATAAAACCCAGAGTCAGAAATTAGGGTTCAACCTGAAGGTCAGGAAATCAAAAAGCCAGCCACTGGCTCTTACCTCTACCTCAGTCCAAAATGGTGATCCTGCCTCCAGAAATGTCAGAATGAGACTGTGTCTGTGAGCTGTCTCCTCCTGTCTTATATTCTTCTCTAGTGCTGAGATTAGAGAATGCACTGACCAGTTTCTATGGCAAACTAGTGTGACTACTGAGATTAAAGGTGTGTGTCACCACTGCCTGCTCTGTAAAGCTGATCAGTGCAGCTATTTTACTCTCTGATCTTCAGGCAACCTTTATTTATTAAAATAGAAATGAAATATCACTACAAACTAGGGCTGTCTCCTACAGGCTGGAATGTTAGGTGAGAATGGAATACAAAGACAAAGATAACAGAGCTAGAGAGATGGTTCAAAGGTGAAGTACAGTTCGAATTCTAAGTGCACACATGTTGGCTCACAAGCCTTTTTTCTGACCTAGGCAGGCAATGCACATACATTGTGTGTTACACACATGCAGCCAAACACTCATACACATAAAGTTATTTATAAAATCTAAAATAAAAAAGGCAAATTATAGACAACAAAGGCTCATGTTTGCTGTGGTTGCAACTGATCCTATAACTAGTTCTCACCTCTGCATATAACAGTGGATCAGAAACTTGTAGGGAAAACAGTACCATTGACCACAGAACCAGCATCTGTAATTTTGATACAGACCAATGGTAAAAATCAAGACTTAAGATATTTTTTAATATTTATTTATTTATTATGTATACAATATTCTGTGTGTATGCCTGCAGGCCAGAAGAGGGCACCAGACCCCATTACAGATGGTTGTGAGCCACCATGTGGTTGCTGGGAATTGAACTCAGGACCTTTGGAAGAGCAGGCAGTGCTC
>JAQHUG010000400.1:102630-113628 GCA_028555095.1 Dicrostonyx torquatus | reverse complement strand
TCTCTCTCTCTCTCTCTCTCTCTCTCTCTCTCTCTCTCTCTCTCTCACACACACACACACACACACACACACACACACACACACCTCACGACTACAATTCAAGACCTGCTTGGATGCCAGTGGACTCCTGGTCAATTCAGCTATTTAATGAGCTCATCTCTAACTAAAACCGTTGAAAAGGGCTGGCAACATAGCTCAGTGTTATAGTATTGGCATGCATGAGACCACAGGTTCAATCTCAGTACTGAAATATTTTCTAAAGAGACAGAAAAAGGGGAAAAGAATTAGAAAGAGAAACACATAAATTAATTCTAATGCAGGGTTAGTGGTTTGGCTCACTCATAGTGTAGTAGTTTGTGCAAGGTTCTGATTTCAATTCCAGACATGAAAAGAAAGAAAAGAGAAAAAGAGGGGAAACAACAGAGGGAAAGAATATTGGTGGTATAGCCTGTAATCCCAATACTAGGGAGGTGGAGGCAGCAGGTTCAAAATTCAAGGTCATCCTCAACTGTATATTAAGTTTAAAGCTAATCTGAGATAAGAAAGTGCCTGTCTCAAAATACCCATTGATCTTATTACGTAAACGTTCTACTAGTTTCTCGGTGTTCAGAGAAACTAGAGTCTTCTCTTCATTGATGCAGCATTCTGGAAGACAGTTTGTTTTTATGCCCAATCCCTTCCCAGGATTCTTTAGCTCTAGTCAAATAGTATAGCCTCCTCCTAGCCACCATTGCCCTAGCACTCCCAGCACACTATTCCTGTTCTGTACACACACCTATTTCTGTTGTGTGCCTGCTTGGAAAGCCTTTTTCCCTTGCCCTTCCTTGCTACCCCACCTCCCCTCACACCCTCACAGCATAACGAACCCCACAGAGGTCCAGCTTCTATCCCCATTTAGGCAGCCAACCAACAATACCAGGCAGCATATGCTTTGCCAGTGAGGCCATAAATCGCTCAGCTTTCTCTCCTACACTTCAGCACAGATCCTGCTCAATAGACATCTGGCAGGGAGGGCACAGATGTGGCAGTATGGACATGGAGATCTGGGAAGGTCATTATGGAGAAAACCCCAAAGGGGTATGGATTCTGCTCTGTACCCGATTACCCTTGCTGCTTGTACCTTTCAAGTCCTTGACAATTTATGGCATAGCCAACAATCCCATTAGAACAGGAAAGAAGGTGTTCAAATTATGTCATTGGCCTGGAATGTGGGCGCCTTGAAGGCTGTTCCAAAGGAACGATCCACTGGACAGAACTGGCAGTTTCCATTAGAATGGAATTTGCTTTGCAATTTCAGTAATGGGAACAAAATTTTTCAGTCTTCAGGTTGCTTGTGGAATGAAGCAATAAATACCTGGACCAAAATTGTACCTAGAATTTGTAAAGGTTAAATATAGCTCTTGCAGTGTATAATTAGGGTGTGTTTTGTATAGTTGGAAGTAATCAATGAATAGCAATTTGATGCCACAGATTCAAATAATGAAAAAAAGCAATTTGACTGTTACATGATGTAGCTTCTTATGCTAAGCAATGGATACATACATATTTGTATGTTGTGTATAAACATGATGGCCTCTCTCCTGTTACTCTGAGGAGTCTTGGATAACTCACATGTGAAATTAAAGGCATCTTATTCATTCAGTTATTTATTATTCTCAGTGAAATGAGTTAGGAATTTGTCCCTATGAATAATGTTAGCCATAATCGTTAATTTACTCCTATTCATTGGTAGTAATAAAAATGTACAAGGAGAGGCAGAAACATTATTTCTTGCTTGAAGTGCAATTTCATGTGGTGAGAAAAACATGTTAATATGCTCCAAAGTGCTACAGGAATTTAGTTCTCAAAGGAATGGCGGTATTAAATGTATTCTGACAAGAAGGAGCCTCGGAAGAGAAACATTTATCTTCATAAAGTCATTCAATTTACTGAGCAGCATCATAGTCTTCCTGCAATCTGCTCACTCCATTAAAGGCAATGCTGTGGCACAGGCTCTGTCACATGAGAACTCCTTGGATTTCTGAAATGAGGAAGAATGGGGTTCACTCCCCAAATAATGCCTTATCCCCGTAAAACCCACAGTCTCAAACCCAGCTGCACATATTCAGACACTGATAACTTTTTACAAAATAAATAAATGGGGTACTGACAAGTTCCTTCCTTTCCCCACCATAAGCTACTTGTCCACATTCCTATGAGACAGCAGATTTTCAAGTCTTTGCATTTCATTGTTTCAGGAAGCTCTTGGATCTGAGGGTAGTTGTCTGAGATGGAGCCCAGGCATTTCACAGAGCTCAGGAGCATCCTAATTGCATCAGCTGCTCTACAGAGTACTTTAGTCTGTGCTCATTTCTTAGTCAAGGCATTCATATGTATAACACAATACAATGATTCATTCTTGGAAACTACAGACAGAGAAGGGGTTCTGGCTCTACGAAGTTACAAGCTTGCCTTGTAATTTTCGATAGTAGGTGGTGTTAATGAGCACAAATTATGCAGAAATGCAAACAGATTCCAGAATCAAAGCTTTGATGCCAGCCCGGACACATGGTAGTGAAGAAAAACAAACCAAATCATTTTTAAATAACAAGATAACATTCCCCACTTACCTGATTGCTTTCTTTTCAATGCTTTGTAAATAGCTACTATTCTAGGCATAAGGATAAATTTCTTACCTACACTCTTATTATGAAAAAGAACGTGATTTCAAGTACATTGCAAGAGTAAATGGGGTATGAATTACAAAATAAATACTAAATTTAAAAAGGGTATTGTGGGTAGTGATTTAAAAATCACAGTGCAAGTTTAGAAGAAAAAAGTATCTTTAACTGAACAAATAAAGCTAATATTTCCTCTATGATAGATACCAAAAGCCATAGCTGGTGCTTTCCAAAAATGAATACAGAATAAGGCATTTGTATGAAAAGTAGATTATTGAAGGGAGTTCTAGGGAAACAGAAACAAAGCCTTCGTTGGTCACTACTATAATATTAGCACCCAACTCACAGCAGAGGTTCAGTAAATTTCTGTTAAGCTGCTAGAAAAAGGAATGAATGTAAAAAAAAAAAATCATTGCTCAGTTTTACTCTAGGAGTTTGTAGAACCAGTTGGTGCTATTCTAATCTTGTCTTTCGAATTATACTGGCTTGTCAAAAGTGGACTGCATTCAATTAGCAGGATGTATTTTGAAACATTTGACCTGGTAGAAAGAGACTTTAGTGATCAACTCCCAGACTTCTGATTCTCTGCTCTGAATGAAAATTATTGTTTGTTTAAGATCCCTCATGTGTTAATCTTTTGGCCCATGTTTTCATTGAATCCTTACAATGGTCCACTTTATCAATGAGGATTATCAGAATGGTAAATGGTAGAATAATATCTATACCTCAATCATTCATCAGGCTTTGTTCTCAATTGTTTATTGCAATGAACAAGACAGAAGATATTGCCTCTGTAGAATCAATGGTCAGAGTTGAGGAGTATCATTAAATATTTATCCAGTGAAACACACTACTACACTGATGATGAATACTCCAAAGAAGCACACAGTGGTATGAGAATATATTTGAGAAACATTTTTAAGGATCAATAAAAATTAACAGTATTAAAATAAAAACAGAACTAGGAGGAATGGATGAAGGATAGACTGCAGTCTGGATGTATTGTATAAGAGAAGAAAAAATGAAAAGAAAAAAGAATTACAAAAAAAGCAGAAAGGAAGTATATTCCACACAAAAGGGACTTTCTTTGAACAAAGACCCAGAAGCACAAATTAACATATATCTTCTGAGAAACTAAAAATGCCCGAGTACATGAAGAAAAGACAGAAAAGGAATGAGTAGCCTAAGATGAGCCTGAGCTGGGCCTAAAGGACATGTTAACTATTTGTAAACATGTTAACAAAATCTTAACTATTGTTAAGAATTTGGTCTAAGAATAGCAGAAGGACAAAAAGATCTAAAGGAAGAGAATAGGGAGATGATAAGATCTGGTTGTAAAGAAGTTTCTTCTGCATAATGGACACAGAGGTGGAGCTGGGAGAAAAGGTAGTAAATCTACCAGAATAGTCATCTAGAGAAGAGAGGATGGTGGGATGATTAGTAGGAAGGTAAGACAAAGGTGCAACAAGGCTGTAGGAATCTGTCAGTGATGCACTGAAGAACTGTGAAAACAATCAGATGAACAAGGAAATGTTTTAATATGTGTTCTTCATTGCTCATTTGGCAAATTGCCAGCCTAGCTAGAAGTCAACACAGTAAGAGACAGCTTTCAAAACATCAAGAGCTCAATGTTTATCAGTCCAATGATTCTAAAATAATCTATGAAGATAATAAGTTGAGCAATCATTGTCTGAGTTCAGTAAGAACAGAATGTCCCTTTAAAAAAGCATTTGTTCTCAAAAAGCAAAATCATTTGCTTTCAGTACTATTTTATTCAACATTTATTAATCAGTCAAGACAGAATCTGACCTGATCCCAAGCACAGATTTTACAACACATCAAACACATTAAACAGTGCATATCTAAAAATTAATGCACAGTAATTCATTAAAATATTTTATATTGAAACTGTCCATGGTGGTGTAAGTCTTTAATACAAACACTCAGGAAGCAGAAGCAGATTTAAATGAGTTTAGGGCTAGACTGGTTTACTTAGTAAGTTTTAGGCTACCCAAGGCTACATAATGTTTGTGTGTGTGTGTATCAACCTGGCTGAATGTGTACACATATATGTTTGTGTGTGTGTGTGCATATATATACATACATATGTGTGTGTTGAAATGAGAATTTAAAATTTCAAAGGAGTGACTCAGTGTGAAGGTTTAAAAGAAAATGGCCCCCATAAAGAGTGGCACTATTAGGAAGTGTGTATTTCTTGGTGTAGTTATGGTCTTATTGAATGGAGAAAGGGTGTCACTATGGGAGTGGGCTTTGAGGTCTCCTATGTTCAATCCATGCCCAGTGACACAGTTCACTTCTCATTGCCTATGTATCAAAACGTAGAACTCTCAGCTCCTTCTCCAGCACCATGTCTGCATGCATGATGCAACAGACTAAACCTCTGAACTGTAAGCCACTGCAATTAAATGTTTTTCTTTTTAAGAGTTGTCATGGTCATGGTGTCTCTTCACAGTAATAGAAACCCTAATTAAAACAGAATTTGATACCAGGGATTGGTTTTGCTGTGATAATCCTGACCATATTTTTTGGAGAAATTTGGACTTTGGTACTTTGGATTAGGAAAGCAGCAGAATGCTTTATGTGCTTCATAATGGAGCATACTAATAGGAGAAGGGAAGAGAGAAGGGCTGACTAAGGATGATCTAAACTATAGGAGCCTTGTTCAAGAGATTATAAAGAAGAATGTTAGTATGAGGCCTAGCAATCATCCTTGTGATATTTTGGTAAAGAAAGTGGCTTCTTTTGCCCTTGTCCAAAAATTCTTCCAGAAGCTAAAGTGAAGACTTTTGGATTAATTCCATTGGCTAAGGAAATCTCAAAACAGCCTAGCATAGACTCTGTTGTGTGACTATTAGTGTTAATTTTAATGAGGGTTTATAATGAAAAGGAGCAAGCTGAACAGGGTAAATTACAAAACATAAAATTTGAGGAGACAAGGTGCAACAAGAAGTTGAATGGAGCTAAATCCTGTGTTCAATGAGATAAACAGATTAAGAAATGGAATAAAGGTAGTGGTAAACTCAAGATAAAATCCCACTCAGTTAAGTTTCCAACTTGTAAAAAGGTATTATAGGAAAACTTAGAGCCAGGTGTGGTGGTGGTACATACCTTTAATTCCGGTACCCTAGAGACCAAGGCAAGGAGATCTCTAAGCTCAAGGCCAGCCTAGTCTGTAAATCCAGTTTCAGGATAGATAAGCTTAGGTAATGAAAGAAACCATGGAAAACAGAAAGCTCGTGAAGATGGAATTGAAAAATGGGGACATGTTTCAGCCCCCAGAAAGCAACAGAACTTGGCAGTTTCAGTCACATGGTTCTGGCTTTAGAGTCAAGAACAGAGTAAAGGAGTTATGGAATCTTCTTCCATGGCTAAGGAAAGCCACGGAGGCCAGGTGTGTGGTAGAAATGATCTTGCATGGAGGTTCACAAAGGCTGTCTCATGAAGCTATGAAGGTGAAGCCTGAGTTGCCTTGGAGAATTCAAGATGTTGGAGATTCCAGTGCCATGGAATAGCTGCTAAGGGGAGCTGCTAATAGGAAGAGAAATAGGTGTATTGCAGTCAACAAAGCTGAAAGGAGTTGAAGTTCTGAAGAACATTTTAACATCACACAAGGAGACGCAGAGTTTAGAGTTTGCCCAGTTGGTTTTCAGTCTTGCTTTGGTCCAGTATTTCCTCATTATGGTCCCTTCCCTATATTTTGGAACAGTCATATCTACATTGTGCATTATATGTTAGAAGTATATGATCTGCTTTTGGGTTTTGATTTTACAGGGGATTACAGTTAAGAGATTGGACAAATCTCAAAAAAAGACTGTAAACTTTGACTTTTAAATAAGTTTGGGACTGCTATAAACTATGGGGACTTTTGATGTTGAATTGAGTGCATTTTTGCATTATAATATTAATACAAGCCTATGGGGGATAGAATGTAGTGGTCTAAAAGAAAATGGCCCCCATACAGAGTAGCACTATTGGGAGGTATGGCCTTGTTGGAGTAGTTATGACCTTATTGGAAGAAGTGTGTCACTGTGGGAGTGTGTTTTGATGTCTCCCATGCTCAAGATATTGCCCATTGTCTCAAATCATTTCCTGTTGCCTGTGTCAAGATGTAGAACTCTCCTAGCACCAGCAGAGAGCTGGTCTGCCAGACAGCCAGCTACCCCACCCCCAACACATCCTTTCCTATGAGCTCCTTGGAGACCAAGACGTGGTGGACATAAGAGGTGAGACAACAGTGGCCCGGGGAGCCCAGACCCCTACTCCCTAAAGCCTTCAATGAGAGAAAGGCCAGGGGGCCCCCTCCCCAGGTGCCTTTGGGATTCCTATCACCAGCAAGGAGCTGGTCTGCTAGACAGCCATCTACCCCACCCCTAAGTGTCATTCCCTGCGAGCTCCAGGGAGACCAATTCTTGGTGGACATAAGAGACATAAGAGTTGAAGGAAAAGATGGGAAGGCACCAATGCAGCATGGTACCACCAGAACCCAGCGGACACACAACAGGAAGACTTGATCATCCTAACCCAGACGATATAGAAGAAAATGACTTTAAATGTTACTTAATGAAAATTAAGGAGACCTTTAAAGAGGAAGTAAAAAGCTCCCTTAAAGAAATGGAGGAGAAGACAAAACAAAAAGCTGGAAGAAATTAATAAATCCCTCAAATGAACCCAAGAAAGCCAAGATAAACAATCAAACAGGTGAAGGAAACAGTTTAAGACTTGAAGATTGAAATAGAGGTAATAAAACACAAACTGAGGGAACTCTGGAAATGAAAAATCTGGGTAAACAAATAGAAACTACACAGACAAGTATAACAAACAGAATAAAAGAGATAGAAAAAAGAACCTCAGGCGCTGAATATTCTATTGAAGAAATAAACTCAGTGGTCAAAGAAAACACTAACAAATACTTAACACAAAACATTCAGGAAATCTGGAACACCATGAAAAGACCAAACCTGAGAATAACAGGGGTAGAAGAAGGAGAAGAATTCCAGCTCAAAGGCACAGAAATATATTCAGCAAAATTATATAAAAAAAAAACTTTCCCAACCTAAAGAAGGTTATACCTATGAAGGAACAAGAAGCTTACAGAACACCAAATAGACTGGATCAAAAAAAAAATCCCCTCAGCATATAATATTCAAAACGCAAAACATACAGAACAAAGAAAGAATATTAAGAGCTGCAAAAGAAAAAGGTAAAGTAACATATAAAGGAAAATCCATCAAAATCACCCCTGACTTCTCAAAAGAAACCATGAAAGCCAGAAGGTCCTGGAAAGGTGTGCTGCAGACACTAAGAGACCATGGATGCAAGCCCAGACTACTGTACCCATTAAAGCTTTCATTCACCATTGATGGAGAAAACAAGATATTCAATAACAAAAACAGATTTAAACAATACTTATCCACAAACCCAGCCTTACAGAAAGTACTACAAGGAAAGTCACAACCCAAGAAAGCTAACTGCACCCACAATAGCACAGGCATCTGATAACCCCCCATCAGCACAACCCAAAGAAGGGAAACGCACAAACACTACTACTGAAAGATAACCAGAGTTAACAACCACTAGTCATTATCACTTAATATCAATGGTCTCAATTCACCTTAAAAAGACAAAACCTAAAAGAATGGATACATAAACAGGAACCAGCATTCTGCTGTTTAAAAGAAACACACCTCAACCTCAAAGACAGACATTACCTCAGAGTAAACGGTTGGGAAAAGGTTTTCCAATCAAACAGACCTAAAAAACAAGCAGGTGTGGCTATTCTAACAAAATTGATTTCAAACTAAAATCAATCAGAAGAGATGGAGAAGGACATTTTATACTCATAACAGGAACAATTCATCAAGAAGAAGTCTCAATCCTGAATATCTATGACCCTAATTCAAGAGGACCCACATATGTAAAAGAAACATTACTGAAACTTTAATCACACATCAAACCCCACACACTAATAGTAGGAGATTTCAACACTCCTCTCTCGACAATGGACAGGTCAAACAGAAACTTAACAGAGAAATAAGAGAACTAGCAGATATAATGAATCAAATGGACTTAAGAGACATTTATAGAACATTCCACCCAAACAGAAAGCACTTCATGGAACCTTCTCTAAATTGATCACATTCTCGGGAACAAAGCAAACACCCACAGATACAAAAAAAGAAAAAAAATTGAAGTAATTCACTGTGTCTTATCAGATCACTGTGGAGTAAAGTTAGAATTCAACAACAGTACTACTCCCAGAAAGCCTACAAATTCATGGAAAATGAACAGTCAACTACTGAACCATGCCTGGGTCAAGGAAGAAATAAGAAAGAAATTAAAATATTCCTTGAATTCAATGAAAATGAAGGCACAACATATCCAAACCTATGGGACACTACGAAAGCAGTGCTAAGATCAAAGTTCATAGCACTAAGTGCCCACATAAGGAAAATGGAGAAAGCTCACATCAATGACCTAACAGCATGCCTGAAAACTCTAGAAAAAAAGCAGCAGACTCACCCAAAAGGAGAAGAAGACAGGAAATAATCAAGTTGATGGATGAAATCAACAAAATAGAATCACAGAAAACCATACAAAGAATTAATGAAACAAAGAGCTGGTTCTTTGAGAAAATCGACAAGATTGACAGACCCTTATCCAAACTAATCAAAAGGCAGAGGGAGAACATTCAAATTAACAAAATCAGAAATGAAAAGGGGGACATAGCAACAGACACTGAGGAAATTCAGAGACTCATTAGGTCCTACTACAAAAATATGTACACCATGAAACTGGAAAATGTAAAAGAAATGTACAATTTTTTAGATAGATAACACCTACCAAAATTAAAACAAGACCAGGTGAGCAATTTAAATGAACATATAAGCTGCAAGGAGATAGAAGCTGCCATCAAAAACCTCCCAATCAAAAACCCAGGGCCGGATGGTTTTATGCTGACTTCTACCAGAACTTTCAAGAAGAGTTAATACCTATACTCCTAAAAGTGTTCCACATAATGGAAACAGAAGGCTCACTGCCAAACTCTTTTTATGAAGCTACAGTTACACTGATACCAAAACTTCACAAAGACTCAAACAAGAAAGAGAATTACACACCAATCTCACTCATGAACATGGATGCAAAAATTCTCAATAAAATACTGACAAACCAAATCCAAGAACACATTAAAAAAATCATCCATCATGACCAAGTAGGCTTCATCCCAGAGATGCAGGAATGGTTCAACATACGAAAATCAATCAATATAATTCACCATATAAATAAACTGAAAGTAAAAAACATGTGATCATTTCATTGAATGCAGAAAAAGTATTTGACAAAATTCAACATCTTTTCATGATAAAGGTCTTGAAAAGATTAGGGATACAAGGATCATATCTAAATATAATAAAAAGCAATATACAGCAATCCGACAACCTAACATCAAATTAAATGGAGAGAAACTAAAATGAAACTAAAATCAGGAACAATACAAGGCTGTCCACTCTCTCCATATCTCTCCAACATACTTGTTGAAGTTCTAGCAATAGCAATAAGACAATATAAGGAGATCAAGGGGATTCAAATTGGAAAGGAAGAAGTTAAACTTTCATTATTTGCAGATGATATGATAGTGTATATAAGTTACCCCAAAAGCTCTACCAGAGAACTCCTACAACTGATAAATACCTTCAATAATGAGGCAGGATACAAGATCAACTCAAAAAAATCAGTAGCCCTCCTATATTCAAAAAGTAAAGAAGCTGAGAGGGAAACAAGAGAGACATCACCTTTCACAAAGGCCACAAATCACATAAAATATCTCGGGGTAACACTAACAAAGGATGTGAAAAACCTATTTGACAAGAACTTTATGTCTTTGAAGAAAGAAATTGAAGAAGATACCAAGAAATGAAAATATCTCCAAGGATAGGAAGGATCAACATAGTAAAATTGGAAATCTTACCGAAAGCAATCTATAGATTCAATGCAATCCCCATCAAAACACCAACACAATTCTTCACAGAAATTGAAAGAATGATATTCAACTTCATATGGAAAAACAAGAAACCCAGGAGAGCCAAAACAATCCTGTACAAAAAAGGAACGGCTGGAGGCATTACCATTCCTGAGTTCAATATTTATCACAGAGCTACAGTAATGAAAACAGCTTGGTATTGGCATAAAAACAGAGATGTTGACCAATGGAATCGAATTGAAGAACCAGATATTAATTCACACACCTATGAACACCTGATTTTTGACAAAGAAGCAAAAAAGATACAATGGAGAAAAGAAAGCATCTTCAACAAATGGT
>JAQHUG010000400.1:87085-98393 GCA_028555095.1 Dicrostonyx torquatus | reverse complement strand
GGTAAAAAACAATGACATCTTGAATTTTGCAGGCAAAGGGATGGAAATAGAAAACACTATTCTTAGTGAGATATCCCAAACCCAAATAGATTGGTATTTTTTAAGTAATAAAAAATTTAGCTGGGCGGTGGTGGCGCAAGCCTTTAATCCCAGTACTTAGGAGGCAGAGGCAGGCAGATCTTTGTGAGTTTGAGACCAGCCTGGTCTACAAAAGCTAGTTCCAGCACAGGCTCCAAAGCCACAGAGAAACCCTATCTCGAAAAACAAAAAAGAAAAAAAATAGAAGGAAAAAAATTATTGAAAAAAGAATTCAACAAATTTTAACTGTTATATCATTTGATAATGATACAAAATATGCATGTCAAGATTCCACAAAATTTAATTGTCTTGTTAATAAAACTATATATGTATATATCTTGAAAAAAATGAATCCCTCTGGGACTCAGTAACATGGTGATGACAATTCTACCTGATGCCAATATAATCCTATGAGTTTACACACAAAATAAGCTTTCTACAGTGCCTGGAACATTATAGTTAATAAGTAATATTTGTTTTTTACTGCATCATCATTAGATTTATTGGGTTGAAATCTTTCATCTAAACGGCATCTTGCTACTGTGACAGCAGTGTTTCTCTCTGATGATAAGCTGGACCACAATTTCTATCCCCTTAAGTAAGAGGGAAGAGGTGGGCATCATAAAAGGCCATTTGCCATTTGCAGTCTGTGGCCCACCACTTTCTCCTTACGAACATAAAAATTAATTTTCCAAAAAAAAGATATAGAACTCTCAGCTCCTTCTCCAGCCCCATGTCTGCCTGCATGCTCTCATGTCCTGTCATGATGTTAATGGATTCAACTTTTGAAATCGTAAGTCAGACCCACTACATGTTTTCTTTATAAGAGTTTCTGTGATCATGGTGTTTATTCACAGCAATATAATCACTAAGACACTCAGTCTGAACAACATGTAATGTTGTAATGTAATGTAACATGTCCCACATTACTCCATACTAGGCTTTGCTACTATCTGCCTCTGGAGTTGTGAACTCCCCTCTTGTGGTACTTTTAAAAGTGAAATATCCCTGAGGGGCTCATGTATTTAAAAAACTTGGCCCCCAGTACTGTTTGGAGGATACTGAAACTTTAGGAAATGGAGTTTTGCTAAGGGTGGGTTTCAGGAATTTATAGCCTTATAAGCCCCTCCCTCTCTCCCCCTCTCTCTTTTCCATTTCCTGTGTGTGGATGGAAATTTGATCAGTCAGCCTGTTGTTCCTGCTGGCAGGCCACGCCTTACACAGCCTTATTAACTCTAGTCCACTACAACCATAAGTCAAAATAAAATCTTTCTTCTCTAACTTCCTTATGGCCATGGTATTTTATCACAACAAACCAAAGGAACTAATATACCTCTCTGTTTTTCAGGATTTGGTTTCTCAAGAACAAGTGCATTCAAAACTCCAAGTTATTTAGAAACTCGGAATTTCTCCATCCTCCATGATTTTCAAAAGAATGACTTTCCCTAAGAGCCTCAGCCTTTGCATAATCTCCTCCCCCTTGAGTATTGGTGGTCACTGTGATTACATGTTAACAGAGTATGGAAGAAGTGACAAGAAATCAACCATATCTTATCATATGAAACTCCATTTTAACTGACTGAAAAAGATATTATCCCCCTTCATGGCTTAAGCTAGTAGGCATGTGGAGCAAGATGGTATGACAAGGAATAACATAGCATATGACATCTGTCCTTAATCCAGTAAAAAAAAAATCCATGGTAAAACAATGACAATTATATCTGCCAACAACCTAAATAGACTCTTAACATTAGTCATTTCTCACTGTTTTAATTTGCATTTCCTTAATTGCTAAGGATGATGAACACTTTTTGAGGAATTTCTTAGGCATTTCATTTCATCTATTATGAACTCTCTATTTAGATCCTTAGCTTATTTTTTTTAAATTGAGTCACAGAAGAGAAGGAAGAATGAGGGGAAAATGAGGCTGTTATATATTAAGAAACCATATTATTTTATAGTTACCTAAAAGTATACACATGTATACATGTAAGTGTATGTACAAGCACATGTGCATGCATGCACACACACACACACACACACACACACACACACACACACACACACACATAGATGGATGCCATAAAGTAGTAGTCCCACATTAGCTCAGTATTTGGTATAGTACAGGGTTCTTTATTTAGGGGCAGATTCACAGATCACAATCTTCTGCAAAAGCAGGCAATAGGAACTGAATCTAGCAGCTGAGAAAGAGAGAGAGAAAGAGAGCAAACTTTATACTAAAAGAGACCATGCCTGAGTGGGCTAGTATCTTAAAGGCTTTGGGCTGAAGGAATTCCCACAGTGCACATGTATGCACATACACAAATCTTAAAGAAAATTACATCACTTGGGTTGACAATACTCACCACAAAACCATAGGCAAACCAAAACCACAGTACCATGCACACACACACACACACAAAAACCTCCTTTTGAATGGTTGGTCATGGTAGTCTAAATGACTCCCAAAACAATATTGTTTGTTGCCCTCAGTTGCCTCTCAGGGTCTGAGGGTGGTGGGCCTTTAATACTGAAGGCACCTCAGAGTCAGGACACAGGACTCAGATGATTTGAACTGAATCTGGCATGAAATCTTCTTTTTTGTGGCCTAGCAGGCATGGTTCTAGAAAATAGTATGCAAGCTGCCAAGGGAGGGAAGCAATTAAATAGCCCTACACAGAGCAGGATGTATGGACCATGGTAATTATCAGCTTGTCAAGATATACATAAAGGAGCAATAAGTAGCACTCAGATGTTAGTGGTAACTAACAACTATCAAACTGTACTTAAGATCCACTCAACAGAAGTGAAATCATGCCTAATACTGAACACCTACCTTCCTATGGATAGTGAGGTTATGGAATGCCAAAAATAATCTACTACCACCTCTTTTCTAGACCAGTATAATTTCTAACCCCATTCTAAATCTTATTCTTATACCCACAGATAAATGTAGCTACCACCCTTCACCAAAAAAGCCTCTCTTTACAACAAATGGCAACCATCACAGAAAACCACAACTGTAAACAATGCAGAGAACAATAAATAGTGGGGGCCAGATCCAGTGGATACATCTCCATCACAGTTAATGTACCTACAGTGAAGACAGGGCTCAGAGACAGAAAGAGCCAAATACCAGGAAGTCTGCTGTGAAATAGTTTCTCCTAGAAATGGCTGCATAAACAAGTACAGAACAATAGCAATACCAATGGACATTCTAATGTGAAAGAGGACATTTTTTGTAATGTCCCTAACCCTATATAAATAACTACATGACTTCTGGCAAAAGGGAGAATTAGCCCACAATGACAAAGAAAAATTGGGTACCAGGCTAACAATGGGGGCCATGGGAAGGATTCAAAAAGAACATAGCTAGGAAAGGATAGGAAGAGGAAAGGGAGAAAGGAAAGTGATATGAATCTATTTTGGTTAAAGTATATTCAAAAATAAATAAAATAAAATATTCTGGGATAATCAGACACATTTTTAATAAGCAGATCTTGAACAGAGCCCAGGCAATCAAATGCCTTAGTTGATTGTTAGGCAAGGATTATACTTATAAACATTGGCCTACAGGATCACAGCTGGATTTCTCCCACATGAGTAATGAAATATAACTTACATTTTAAGAAATTTACCTTAATTACCATACACAGAAATGACTTATAGGGGGCAGCAGAATCAAGGGACCATCAAGAAGTACAGCTATGAGAGGAAAGATGGTGATGGTTTGACTGGAAAGAAATGGCAGATGCAATAGAGAGAAAAGTGATAGCTATGTGATGGAGAAGAAGCCAAGAGAGTTTGATTTTAATGAGAGCAGTTTATTGAGGATGCTATGTCATTAATATGATTATGATTATAAAATCACATGCCCATTATAACTGTAAAAAAACTCACAGCATGATAATCATTAAAGGGAAAGAACAGGTATATCTGAATCAATTTTCCCATAAAAATAAAGTAGACAATTTTAACTCATTGATTTCTTTAAATCAATAAGTGTCCATTATCTTTATGAAACAATTGTTTAAATATCATTATTCAGCTAAAAATATAAAAGTAGCTGCTTGTTTATGAGATATAACTTCTCCTAGAAATATCTACTTTTTTCAAATTGGTCATAAAATCTTTCAGAGAGGGATCATAAAGTTCAAAAGTCTGAAAATCTGGATAAGAATTTCTCTTCTATATGCAAATTAGAAAAATTCTGAAGAGTTGAGTATATAACTAATTGTCAGAGAATGGTTTTCAGAGTGGGGCAAACAGGTTTTGAAAAGGAAAACTTCCATTGAGTACTTGGCTTCAACACACACATACTCTCTTTCCTTATTTTTTACACACACTCTCTCTGTGTATTTGAACTATTTTTTATCATTCTTAATCTTTACATGATGAGGTATACACAACTTTCATCTTCTCTCAATTCAGTGTTTTATTTTAAAGGTGGGAGAATATCAACTTTCAAAATAAATAACCAACATTATACAGAATTAGAAATATAAATGAAAATAAATAATTCTCTATGTCTACTCATATCAGTAATATAAAAACTTGAACTTTTAAACATAACTTTATAGCTATCAATTTGAAAAATAATATCATTGTATACTACCACTTGGCACATATTTATGGAAACACTCATCCATGCTATTGGTGAAAGCAGAAATTGGTACAATCATTCAGAAAAAAAATTCAATTTAGAAGCAATGATCACTTGCCCCCAAAATAATCATATCATTTGAGCCTCTGTTCTGAATTCTAAGCATCTAGTCTAAAGAATTTACTAGAAAAAAAAAGAAACAGTCATGTACAAGAAAATGCATTGCTTCAGTTTTTCTAGATTTAAAGACTGCCTCTACACTCAGTACTAAATTACTATTAATTCATAGCACCTTCATAGACTAGCTAGACTTCCACAGTCAACATTGCTCTCAGCATTATTGTCTACCATGCCCTACTAGGATGATATATTTAGCCCCACATACAGTGTCCAACTATGTTCCCAGGCCAAAATCCCAAGATCATTCACAATCCTCAAAAAAAAAATATAGCATGATCACAGCAATAGCTCACTCCCTGGTACTAACATCTGTCTTAGTTATTTTTCTACTGCTGTGATAAGACACTATGACCAAAGTCATAGGAGAGTTTGATGGGGACTTAGAGATTCAGAGGGTGAGTCTATGACATCATGGCAGACGTTATGGCAGCAGGTAGATAGATATGGCACTAGAACAGTAGTTGAGAGGTCCTATCTTGATTTGCAAGTAGGATGCAGACAGAGTTTCCTGGGAATGGTTTATGTAAAATTCTGTGTGATTTTTCTTTGGGACATAATGACTTCAGGAACTGAGCAGGACAGAAACCCCAACAAGCAGGCCCTCATTTTACAGAACAGTGCCTTAAGTATTTTTCCTAGTTTTTCTTTGAAATCCCACTATTAGTCACATTAAAATCATACACATTAATTAAATGTCATAAATCAATTATTTCATATGTTTATTAAAATTTTAAAAATAATAAAAGAAATTTAATTTTAAAAGTTATATAATGTTATCCACCAAATAATAATTTGTATAAGTAGTTGGCAGAAAGGAGAAAATTTTCCATATGACTTCTAAGCACAATAATTTGATGATACATCTTTGGAGATATTTACTCTGAGAACATAAAAATGCTATCCAAATTACAAATTATTTGCAGTAGTCACTGGTGGTAGTAGCATCTGTAATTTTATTATGAAACATTTGTTATAAGACTAGATAAACTGAATAGGAAATTGTGTGATTTCTTTATGCTATCATCGCTTGTGGCTTTGAAAACTGTGATTCATTGTGTGGGAGTAAAGAGATATGGATGCAAGACAGAAATTGCATAAGCACTCCATACTCTGAATTTAAACTGATACAAAAAATACATTTCCTAGCTCTTCTACTGAAAATTGCCAGAAATAACGACTAACCTAGTAAATGCAGATGTTTAAAATATAGAATACAGAAGGTGGTTCTGAAATACCATTTCTTGTTAAGAAATAAGAGTTTCCTAAAGAAATGGCTGATTCCTGGTCTAGGGAAGGCAATAATCAAGGTAATTCTGGAGCATGTTATCCAACCACATAGCAAGGGAACTTGCTATCAAAGATACTTGAACACAGCAAAATAACTCAGTAGCCAACATCCTGGTCATACACAAAACAAATAAGAAATGCAATGACTGTAAGAGATGATATACATCATACCTGTTTATAACTTCATTTCATTATTTTAAAAACTGGTCATTCTTCATAATGATACAGAACTGATTAATTTTTAAATTTGTAATTAAAGTAAGGCATTGTTTTATATTTATATATTAAATATAACACAAAAGAATAGAAAGACATTTTTTAAAGATATAATTAGAATTAGAGTATTTCCATATTGTAATCACTAATGAAGTAATAGAAAGCAAAGGTTAAAATATAAGTAATTGGAGAACACTAGAACATTAGAAGCAGTTATTACCCATTACTACAAAAACTTTGCTTGCAAAATCAACATTTATTTTGGCCATCAATCTGGAAGCAGTTTGGATAAGTAATTCTACTTCAGGGTCTCTTCTAAGGATATGGCAAGCTGTTGGCCAGGGGCACATTTACCTGAAGGCTTGCCTGGTTACTTGAGGATTCACCTGTATAACAATGTAATTGTTTCATAGATTTGTTTGTTTGTTTGTAGAGACCTTAGTCACTTACTGACCGTTGCTGAAAAGTCTTAGTTTCTTCTCATATATTTGCCTCTCCACAGGACTGTCTTAGAGTCAAGACCTGACATTTCCCACAGAGATTAGAATGAGACATCGCAGTGGAATCTAAAGTATCTTTCATAAATTCACTTCAAAAAGTGGCATAGTATCACTTCAACCATATCCTGTTAGTCACACAGTCGAACCTTGGCACCCTGGTATAATGTGAGAGGGAATTACACAGAAACATGAATCTCAGAAAGTAAGGATCATTAGGAGTCACCTAGGAAGCTGACTGTCCCCAGGAGGTAATATCTACAACTGTCTTGCTCTTTTATTGCATTGAGTCAACAGGTAATAAACCATATATATATATATATATGTATAGTAAATATATATATATATATATGTATAGTAAATATATATATATATATATATATATATATATAGTAATTCCTGATGTCTACTCCTAGAGAATCAGGATAGAACTTGGAAAGGATATGACATAGAAATGTGTATTTTTATTTTAGGACCCTCTGTGTTACTTGATTTTGACTATATTTATTGCTAAAATGCAATGATAAAGTCATAGTAATTTGAAAAGAACTCTCTTACAGACATGCCACTAAGAAAAGAAATACATGTGCTTCTTGAGCTGAAGAAAGAAATGAGAGAGGAACAGGTGAAAGAGTCTGAATACACACACACATGCAAATTACATTTACATGTAAATGTGTGTGTGTTCTGAGTGACATATATAAGCTGAGTGACACTAATATATGCAATATATTATATAATATAATGATATAATATACATATATTAGTGTCAATCAGTTTTTCATTATTGTGAAAATATCTGAACTAAATCATTTAAAGAAAGATGTTTATTTCAGCTCATGGTTTCAGGGTTTCCATTCCACAGTCCCATGGTTCCATTGCTTTGAGCAAAAATTGAGGTATAACCTCATGGTGGAAGCAGTGTATGATAAAACATATTCACCTTGTTGTAGCCGGTCAGTAAAAATAATGTCAGAAAAGAGTCAGAAACAAGGTATATCTTTCAACATTATTCCCCTAGTGCCCAACTTCCTACAATTACAGCCTACTTTCCATAGTTCTATCGCAATAGGTTATTCACATTTTTAATTCATCAATGAGTTAATCCACTGAGAAAGAAAGGCTCTCATTATGCAACAACTTCCTCAAAGTCCCACCTCTGACTATCTGCATCAGGGAGCAAACCTTCCATAAATGATCCTTATTAGAGAACATTTCATGTTCAAACAAAAACAAGGTAATATTAAAAAGTAGATACAAGATCCAGTAGGTAAGAATCTAGAATAGAGCTCAACATAAAGTCCAAAGTTTTGTAAGTCAAACTCTTCTATCCATGACGTACTCCCAATGCCAAGCTCCATTCAAGAGTCTCTCAGAGACAAATGTAACTTGGGAAATGGTCAACTCACAAGTCCTTGAGTTCCTCCATCCTTTTGGTACCTGCATTGGAATCCTTCAGCATCTCAAGATTAAAAACATTACTACAAATAAAACAAGCCATCATTAGAAAGATGGACCTATTCTTTGATCTTCAGGGTACCAAGAACCCTGCCGTGACAGGCCTTCAATATTCTCCCATTGCTCTGCCTCTTGTTCTCAATGACATACAGTTGTTCAGCAGAAGCCCTTTTCCTAAAAGAATGAACCTTGGCACTAATAGTCATCTGAAATGCAGCTTAATGCTTTTACAAGTGTTTAATTTTTGCTACTGTCAGTTAATCTAAATATTTTAGTGAATAGTTTTATTATTTTTCTGTCCTGAGGGTTTAAGTGTGAATCACAATTGTAAAAACCCAGTGTTTTGCAGCCATACATTTTAGTATTTTAAAGGTCCATAGAGAACACCCCAAACATGGTTATTTGTTATGGCTCACAATGAGAGATGACAGCAGTGGTGATTTTACAGAAAGAATCTTGAACTGGATATAACAGGGCCTAAGCTTAAAGAGCATAATAAAATTTTGCAATATGCAGGCCCAGTATATATGTATTTTATTTGTCAAGTACATATCAAAATATCTGGAGAAACAGTTAAGTAAGTGATTCAATAGAAAACTCAATGGAAGAAAAATTATGTTAGTAAGTAAAATAATAGATGGAAGTAAAAATTACATCTGTGCCACTTCCGACTTAGGTTACCATAAGCAAACATGTTAACCAATGTTTCCTTATCTATAAAATGAACAGCATGAGTCTGGACAAAGCAGCAGTGTTGAAAACCCAACTGGATGAAGTGTGGAACATACTGTGAACTACACGGCACATATAAAAATGTAGGTGATGTGTGAAAAGCTAAACTATTAGGCATCCGGGTGCAGGGATGAATAAATCTTGGTCTTTTAACAATCCACTGAGGAAGAATGTTCCTCCCTTCTTTCTTACAAGCTGTTTGTGTCAGTTATGCCTCTAAGCAATTCATGTGAGGACCTGCATATCTTCAGTGTCTCACACAGAAAGCATGGAGTACATACTTCATTAACTGGAATGTGTGCCATAGCCCTTTCTCCCACCAAAGTTTTGCTTAGCCTCCAGTTCCAGGGCTCCAGCAATGCTGCTACATTCCATAGTCTGAACATATCACCTAACACAGGGCATAATCTCTTGCAGGTAGCCTCTTCCTAGAGTTTATGGGCATGGGCAATGTCTTCTGAAAGGAAAGTCCCTCAGATTACTCACATTTCAGATCCACGTGCCTTTATAGACTTGAAATTCCTCCTCCCAAATTGGAACTTAATCTTAGCTTACATCATAGTCACCGTCTCCAATTTTAGAAAAAATCGTTATTATAATAGAAATCCCCCAATTCCGCAGCAAAATAAAATACCTGTGGTATTATTCCCTGCACCCCACTCCCATTCCTATCTCCTGTGGATCCCATTGATCTTCCCTTTCTAACCTCCCTCCACCAATCCATTGCTTTTCCCAGATCATAAATCCAGCAGGTACTTCCTGCTAACCCACAGACCACGCCTGCCAAAAATCAGGCAGGTTACCCACAGACCTTTTCTTCTCTCTCTTGTCTTCCCAGTTCCAACATCTGGTTCATCTCTAGCTCTGGAACACAAAACCCATGGCAATCTTCCCTCCCCTGCCCTCCTGCTCCTGCAGATTTCCCCCTTCTAACCTTCCTCCTCACACTTGTTGCTTTGTCCCAGGCCCCAACCCCAGCAGGCATCCCCTGCAAACCCAAGGGCCATTCCTCCCTGGGCAACAGACAGAGTGAAGGAAGACCCACACCTCTCCCAAGATCCAATCTCCCCCTAGTCCCCCTAGTCTCATTTCCATCTCTGTAGCAGGAAACATGCTGTGGTCTCCCTTTCCCCACTGGCCCACACCAGTGGATCATAAAGACCTTCTCTTCTAACCTTCCTTCCCCCAGCTCATCCCAGTATCCCAGTCTCCAACACCACCAGGCATTACTTGTGAGCACACCAGATGGGCAGGGCAGGAAAACCGTTACCATCACACTCTGCAAAATTTCATAGAGAAAATAGAAGCCAAGGAAAAAAAAACCCACCAAACAAATAAAAAAAAACTAAAAAATCACCTAGAACCATAATCAGCCCAAACCCAGATGCCTAGATGACAGCATGAAAACATAATCAGTAACAGGTGGGGCACTATGTCCCCGCTACAGCCCAGCTATCCTACCACATCAGGCCCTGAATAGTCCAACATAGCTAAAGCATAGAAAAGACTTAAAACAGTCTTTATAAAGATGATAGGCATCCTTAAACAGGAAAAGAATAAATCCCTTAAAGAAATCCAGGAAACCACAAACAAAATAATTGGAAGAGATGAATGAATCTCTTAAAGAAATACATCCATTGAAAGAGGCAAAAAATAAATATTTGAGATCTGAAAATGAAAATACAATCAATAAAGAAAACACAGACTAGGGAATTTTGGAATGAAAAAATAGGAATTCAAACAGGAATTAAAGAGGCAAGCTTCACCAACAGAATACAAGAAATGAAAGAGAATCTCAGGCACTAACAATACAATAAAAAAAAATGATATACCAGTCACAGAAAGCATTAAATCCCAAACACTCCTGATATAAAACACCTAGGAAATCTAGGACGCCATTAAAAGTCCAAACTTAGGAATAATAGGTATAGAGGAAGAAAAAGAACCCCAGCTCAAAGGTTCAGAAAATGTATTCAACAAAATCATACATGAAAATTTTCCTAACCTAAAGAAGAAGCCTATAAATGTACAAGAATCACAAAGAATATTTAATAGACTGAACCAGAAAATAAAGTGCCCTTGCCACATAATAATCAAAACACTAAACATAAAGAAAAATAAAGAATACTATAGTGATATTTCAATTGTATTTCAATAGGAAGTGATCTCCTATGCCCAAGTATTGCAGGCTACATCCCACTTTCTCTTCTATGAGGTTCAGTGTGGTCGGATTTATATTGAGGTCTTTAATCCATTT
>JAQHUG010000400.1:66522-80971 GCA_028555095.1 Dicrostonyx torquatus | reverse complement strand
CTGAAACTGATAGTAGAGAAAGTGGGGAATTGCCTTGTACCCCTGACACTTCCTGGAGTGCCAAGACACAGAGGCTGAATGGCCCAGAGACCTAAACACAATTGGGGAAAAAATGTCAACTCAATGATAACAATGTTCTGCCATACTCAGTATAGACTGGTGACTACCCCAATTATCATCAGAGAGATTTCATCCAGTAACTGGTGGACACAGATGCAGCGACCCACAGCCAATCATTGGGTCAAGCTCAGGGAATCATGCTGAGGAGAGGAAGGAAAAATTGTGGGAGCCAAGGGGTCAAGGGCATCACAAGGGAACCCACAGAAACAACTAACCTGGGCTCATAGGGGCTCACACAGTCTGGACCAACAGCCAGGGAGCCTGCATGGGACCAACCTAAGTCCTTTGCTTATATGTGTCAGTTATGTAGCTTGGTCTACTTGTGGGACTCCTAGCAGTGGGAGCACTATAATGATAGTGCTATCACTAATGCTTTGTAGTATTAGGACAACCTATTCCTCATACTGGGCTGTCTTGCCCAGCCTTAATACAAGGGGAGAAGCTTAGTCCTGCCTCAACTTGATAAGCCATGCTCTGTTGATACCCATGGGAGGCCTGTCATTTTCTGAACAGGAACAGAGGAGGAGTAGATTAAGAGGCATGGGAAAGGGTAGGTGGGGGAAAGTGAGTGGGAGGAGAAGAGGGAGGAGAAACAATGGTTGGGATGTAGAATAAATGAATAAATTTAATTAATAAAAATTAGTTAAGAAGACAATGTACTCCACTAAGTGTGTTCTATGTATCTGAACAGAGTTCTCAATAGAGTAAATAAAATGTGTTAAAAAAAAGTTTTAAATGGAGTATAGACATAAAAAAAAGAATTATCAGTAAAGGAAACTCAAATGGCTGTGAAACACTTAAAGATATGTTCAACATCCTTAGCCTTCAGGGAAATACAAAGCTAGAAATAATTTGAGATTTCATTTTAAACCTGTCAAAGAGTCTAATAGGTTAAATAACACAAGTGACAGCTCATGCTGGCAAGAGGAGCAAGGGGGATACTCTTCCATTGCTGGTAGGAATGAAAACTTGTACAGCTACTATGGAAATCAATATGGTGGTGGATCCTCAGAAAGTTGGGAACTAATCTACTTCAAGATCCAGCTATACTACTTTGGGCTGCATGCTGTATCCAAAGGATGCTGTATCCTTCCTCAAGGACACTTGATCAACCTTGTTCTTTGCAGCTTCTTTATAAAAGCCAGAAACTGGAAACAGCCTAGATATCCCCCAATGAAAGACTTGATAGAGAAAATGTGGCACATTTACACAATGCAGTATTACACAGATGTTAAAAACTGGCATCATGAAATTTACAGGCAAATGGATGGAACTAGAAAAAAAAATCATCCTGAGTGAGGTAACCCAGACCCAGGAAGATAAACATGGCATGTATTCACTTATAAGTGTATATGAGTCCACTAACTAGATGATAGGAGGGGTCTAGCAGGGGATTCATAGATTTCCCTGGAAGGAGAAATAGATTTGATGGGTGGAATGGGAGGACAGGGGGATGGGAGCAGGAGGGGAAGGTGGGGGGATGGGAGGGAAAGAGTGTAGGCAGAGATGGCTGGGGGAGGGCTCTTGTGGGTTGTTCTGAAAACAGTGCAGTGAAAACTTCCTGATCTATGAAGTTGTTTCTAATGAGGAATCCTAGTAATGGGGGATAGGGAGTCTCAACTGGTCATCTCTTGTTGATAGGAAAGGCTTCTAGTAATGGGTCTGGGTTGCAGGTCAAGGGAGTCCCATGGAAATCCCCAAATAACCAAGGCTGATCCTAAGATAAAGGATCCTCTCTACAAAGTGGCAATAGGACCCCATTGGACAACATCCACATAACTCATTGAATATGGAGAAGTCAAGCTGTTGCCTACATGGAGCCTTTAACCCTATGTTCTAGTGTCTTTGGTACAGGAAAGCAATCTCAAAGACACAAACACAGCAACAAAACCTTTGACCTACAATTTGTCCTGCCTGAAAAAAAAATGCTAGGGCAATGGTGGCACAGAAGTTGTGGGAGTGGACAAGCAATGTCTGATTTGATTGAAGGCCCACTTCGTGAGAAGAAACCCACACCTGGCACTGCTTTCATAACCAAGAACCAGAGTAGATAGCTCAAAGACCTAGGGTCAAAATAAACACCTCTGGTATAAAACAAACCAACAATAACATGATTTGTAATGATATTCTGCTGTAATCATATATCAGTGTCTTACCAGTCATTTGATTCCACAACACACAAAAATGTGTAATAGCCTTCTATTCATTCATACATGCTCATACAGGGGTTCCTAGCATCTGCCTAAAGATTAAAGGAAAACCCATTCTAGTCTACTCCTGAGATGTGGAATATCCTTCTGTATAGGTGCTGCTTTTATTGGTTACTGAATAAAGCTGTTTTGACCAATGGCTTAGAAGGTATAGCCAGACAGAAAATCCAAACAAGGGTGGGAGGGAGGGAGGGAGGAAGGAAGGTGGAGTCAGAGAGACGCCATGTAGCTGCTAAAGGAGAAGGACATCCTGGAACCTTACCAGTAGTACACAGCCTCGTGGCAATACACTGATTAATAGAAAAGGGTTAATTTAAGATGTAAGAGTTAATAAAAAGCCTGAGCTAATAGGACAAACAGTATTGTAATTTATATAGTTTCTGTATGACTATTTGTGTCTGGGTGGCCAGGAACAAACCAGTAACCTCTGTTTATACTCCTGCATAGACAGGACACATACATGCCCAAAACATTCCTATTAAGAGACCTATCAGAAGGTGAATTGTCCTTCCTGCTAGCCAGACCGGGAGTCTATATCTTATTTTCCTTCTGATTAACATTAGTTAGAAAATATATGGGTTCATGAACCTTGTAAGTCTGCTGACTATCCCTTGCCAGGGAGGAAAATTTCAATGTGCAGCAGAACTGCAATCTTCCAGCCAGCTCCAGATGTTTTCTCCTTGAGTGAAAACTGAATGAGGTGCTAGAATTTTGCTAAGATCTTGCTAGCACCGCAGGAGATTTCCACTTCAGAGGTGAAAAGGTTTAGAGAAGCCCTAGTCTGTGTTTACAGTGCTTTCCAGTTTCTAAGACACTTTCAGAACCATTATTGAATTCAGTATTGAACTCAACATAACTGTGTGAGATATATATGAATAAAGGCAATCATTTTTTTTTAATTTCAGGCCAGCAAATGGGGTCTGACTATGCTGGCTAGGCTGGTCTCCATCTCCTGGGTTCACACAATCCTACCACATCATCTGGATTTAGCTGGTACTACAAGCATGAACTACTACCATTCCTGCCTTATAAAGTACAGGAGAAGATAGGTAGGTGCAGAGTGGTTAAGTGAGTAATTATATTCTCTCTCTCTCTCTCATACACACACACACACACACACACACACACACACGCCTAAATTTGTAACTCAAATTCAAACATTACTCTTTGTGGAGACTACAAATATCACACTAATGTTCATTCTGATGCCTCACTAAGTCCTTCCTTCTTTACTACTCAGAAAACTCCATCATTCCCCAAAGATGCTTTTGTGATGACTCCTTCTCACCTAGGGGTTTTATAGCTACAGAGTCGAGCCAAGCCTTCAAGCTAGAAAGATGAAGGTGTCTACAAATAGTGACCCAGCAGCTTCTGTTTTTAACAGTTTAATTTCAAAGGAAATGGACCTCACTTAACTAAATTTCCTTTCCTATTTTTTCTAGCTATTAAAGAACTTGCATATCTAATAAATATTTAATAGGAATTTCCCTGCAGCTGAATCCAGGCCCCTCAGCATCTCATTACAATGTCTTAGAATAGTATGTTCATTGTCACTTGCTTAATTATGCTAAGAAAGAGTTGAATTGTGTGGCTGTTGGGATCAGAAAGTGATTAAATTCACTTGGCAAGACTTTGGATAGCTCATTATTATCCTCATTTAGCACATTTAATGGAGTTATTTTTCCTCAATACTGACTTGGGAAAGGCTTGTTCAGTGTAGCTGACTACTTCCCTAGCATTGCACAATTTTGCACTATGACAAAAAATTCAGACAGAACTTACTTAGCACATCATTTGCACTACCAAAAGCACTAGTCAAGCAAAATTCAGTGGCATAATGCCTCAGAGAAAAGGCTGAGACAATTAGACTTTTAGACACTCTTTTTTTTAAGATTTATTTATTCATTTACTATGTATACAGTGTTCTGCCTGCATGTGCATTTGCAGGCCAGAAGAGGGGACTAGATCTCATTGCAGATGGTTGTGAGCCACCATGTGGTTGCTGGGAATTGAACTCAGGACCTCTGGAAGAACAGCCAGTGCTCTTAACCACTGAGCCATCTCTCTCTCCAACCCCTAGACACTCTTAAGAGCAGACAGTGTAGCCTTCTGTGATGAGGGAAGCCATTGCAGTAGCTAGTACAGGACCTGTTTTAATCCCTTCAATGTCAGGTAATTCCTGCATATACCATGCTTGGGGTGATCTGCAAGATATCTGGTGGCAGGCAAATTACAGCAGAGTGCTTTCATCGTAAGAGTACTAGCATTGTGTCCTTAAATGAATAGACATTCAGTATATGCCATCTGTGCATGTAACTGCCATCACATGGACTGATAAAATAGCTGACCTATCATCATCATGGCCCACACAGCATTGCTTATGATGAAGGAAGTAACCCAATAGCAACAGTAAAAATTATTCTGTACTTCTTTTGACTGAGTAGGTTTTAGCCATGTAGAAGAACTATCGATAAAACAGTGGAATGGCCTTTTAAAGTCTCAGTTACAATAACAGAAATATGACAATACTTTGTAGGACGAGGCTAGGTTCTCCAGAAGTATAAATACACACATGCACAGACAATACACCCACACACATTTGTATATGTATATATCCTTTGAATCAGTGTCAAATGGAAGGTTCTGCTTCTCCCAAGCACCATGATTCAGGAGTTCAGAAATCAGAGTAGAAACAGAACCTTAGTTGTTTAACAAAAAAAAAAAAATACTTTCTTGTTCCTGAAACTATACTTTGCTGGAACTAAGACCTCTAGATCATCAGAGTACAGTTTCAGGAACAGGTGTTACTTGTAGGCAATAGGAATACAAAATGGGTATAAGAAAAAGGTAGTATAAATACCAGGGACAACTATAGTTACAGAAATGGGGATAGTGATGATCATGAGCCATTTTCTTCTCATTTTTTCCATGAATGCTTCTGAGTGTGCAAATATACAAGAAAATATCTTTATTTCCTTTCCTCTCTTATTTCCTTATCAGTTAACATAAGATGCACCAACTTTATACCACAAATTAAGCTACAATATTTAAGTTAAAGTTAAGTTAAGTTACATATTTCTTACAATATGTAAGAAAAAGCAAAACATCACTTGGGACTTTATATCCTCTTCTGGAGAAGACATTGGTGTTTCTCAACTACATATTAGACATTTGTATGATGTAGGTAGGAACCATCACCTTGATATTATTTATTAAGATGTTAAGTGTATTTTAAGAAAATGCATATAGATGCCCAAATGATGAAGAGTTGATTGGTAACAGCTGTGTCAATTTGTCTGTACTAAGGGATGCTCAGACAGTGAGTAAAAGATGATTTAGAGGTATGAAAATAAGTATTTTATTTGATAGAGCTGGTCATTTGGATTAGCAAACTGAATAAAGTGGATGACCCTCTCCATTCTGGGTGAGTACCACCCAATCCTTTCTAGTTCAGCTAGAAAATAAAAAAGACAGAGGAAGGGTTAATATCACTCCCTCTGCTTAAGCTAGGTCATGCATCCACTGTTCATGAACATTAGGACTCATGGTTCTCAGGGTTTTAAACTCAGAGTGACACTTGCATCCTTGGTTTGCCTGGTTCTTAAACCCTGGAGCCTGAAATTTAGCAATACACTAGCTTTTCTGGGCTTTCAGATTACGTACAACAGACTATGGCCCTTCTCAGTCTGTAGTTACATGAGCTAGTCCCCTCTTAGTAAATATATTGGTTCCTTTCTCTATAGAAGCTTACTAAAACATAAACTATAGCTGTAATATTATAAGAACAGATTTACATAAAAATATGGGAATAGTAAAAGAAATTTAACTTCCAAATATTATAATTGATACACTAAACAATGCCTTAAAGCATTTACAAATATTAGCTATTTTAGTCTTCACAAATCTTCCGGTTAGATGTCACTGCTAACTATGCCACAGAGAGGTATTCACTGACTTATCTCCAGTCACAAAGTTAAGAAGTAGCAGAGATGTAGCTAGAATCCAACTAATCTATCTATAGAATCTATACTTGTCACCAAAACGCTATACTGAGAATCAAATTTGTTTTTGCTCTCCCTGAGTTATGGACCACTAATATACCTGGACTCCTCATGCTGTGCTCTCTCTCCTATATTCCCCTGCCTCTCATATGCCAGTTTTCTCATTGAAGATCTGCCATAGAAAGTTAGCTCTGGGAGAACCCTCACAGTCTTGTTCAGAATACAGATCTCCAATGACATATATGATGTTCCTGTGTGGTTTCCAAGAAGCCTTGCTTCGGAGGTCCACACAATTGTTCTTATTCCCAGTCTTGTTCTTATGCATCCTTGGCTCTTAAAGCAAGAACTGCTCATCAACTGAAACGCTAGACCTCCAATTGTGAAGGTGCCATTTGATTCTGACCAAACTCTCTCTAGGAAGCTGTGGCAACCCCCCCCCTTCCAGGAAGTGGAACCAAGACTCCAGTAGTTTCTGCTATTTGAGTCATTTGTTCTACATGAAGTCATGGTTCAGAACTGCCACTCAATTTGCACATAAGAAATCTCTGTCATGGTGATTAACAGGCCTCATTCCCTTTTTCTTCTTTTGCTGTGGTTTACTTGGCTCACAAGATAGTTTGGATAGTAAGAAAAGGAGATGGAAACACATTGTTGAAAGCAATACAGAGTTCTATTACTCCTCTGTAGGGCATTTTCCAGAGACTCACTCCTTCCTCCACTTCTCTTTAAGTGAACAGGATAATAAATGGCAGAGAATATTTTGTCAGAATCTACAGCTTGTAAGATAATTCTCCTGAGAGTCACTACAGCTAAGCATCTCAGAGTACTCCTCTACCCACAAAGCCTTGGTGCATATTTTCAAGCTTTCTCTGAATTCTCATTTTCAGATATACACTGGTAATAAAACTATAAAATGACATAATTAAACAAAAATGTCCAATGGTTTTAATCTTGCTTTATCCTTCATCAGCGACAAGGATAAATATCATGCAGACCTACTTTTACAAAGTAGCCTTCCTTAAGAGCAGATAATGTTATAAAGGTTGCATTTTGCTCTTACATTTCAGGACTGTGGTTTTAGTCCACGACATCTTCAATGCTAAGATCACATTTCTCAGATCATGCTGATGGGAAAAGGAAGCCTACACTGTAAAGAATGACTCTTGTGCATGCTTTTCTTTCAGTATAAAATGAATTCACATGCAAGCAGGAGTTTTTCATCATGATAAAGGGCAAGAAAACAATACCAGGGAAGGCAGAAATAATTAGAAGCAGAACAGCTAAGAAAAGATAGCTAACACTTGATTCCGTGTTGAAATGAGCCTCTATGGATAAATAGCTCCAGCAAGTGCTCTTCAGGAAGCATCAGTATGGGCCCCTTTAAGGCATTCAACAGCAGAAAGAGCAAAGAGAAGACAATCAATTCTCATTGTTTCCACAGAGCAGGGATGTGTTTCTAGGTGCTGTCATGTAAACGACTTCATCTAAGTTTTCCAGTGCTCCTAGGATGCCATTGTTGCTCCCAGTCACTTGACAGAGTAGGAAACCAAGAACTAATATGATATTGGTTCAAAGGACTAGTTGAAAACACAATTGCATTGACGATTATGTGACAGAAGAGAACCTGAGGAAAAGTCACAAGATTGGCAATTCTGTGGAAGTTTGCGTATCATTTGAAGATTTAGTTACTCATATTTTTGGTTGTGAATCTAGCCTTTAACAGCTCAGCCATCTCTCCAGCCCATTTTTGCTTTTTTTGTTTGTTTGTTTGTTTAGCTACTCATAAATGACCACCTAGCCTATTCATTAACAATTAAGAATACAACACACTAAACATGTCTTACAAGGGAGTGTTAGAGCTGAAAGTAGGATAAGAATAACACTAGACATATTCAAAGCTTACTCAGACTGCAAAAGATACAGAAACCCTCACAGGCTAAGAGGAAGGGGCAAAACCCAGAAAAAATCTATGTGGTAGAAAGCTATCAGCACACTCTTAACCTTGAACTTCTATTTGCATGAGAGAGAGAAGAGAGAGAAAAATCTGTGTCTCTGTGTGCATGTGTGCCTGCATGTGTGCAGGGTTGTGTCTTAGTACACGTGTGTATGCATGCTTGGATGAAGAGCTGCTGGGTATCTTCCTCAATCATTCTCAACCCAAATTTTTAGACAAGATCTGTCATTGTACTTGAAACTTACTAATTTGCTAGACTAGCTGACTAGTCTGCTTCCCCAATGCTGGGATGCAGGAAATGACAACTGCACCCAGCTTTTTATGTGGATTCTGCAAAGACAAACTCATCTCACTAGTCCCTCACTCACTATCTTTACTCATTATCTCTGTGCCCACTGTGGACACAGCCTTCAATGGGCTTTGGATCTTTATGATTTATAATGAGGCTATTTATTATCTTTATTTTCTACCTTAAGTTATTCTTTCTAGAACCAATTTATGTATAAGTTATAAAAATTAATTTTATAGACATAAACATTGCATAATTATTGTGATGGCAGAGAAGATTTGATAACTGCCCTAATGACAGCAGAGCAAGGCAGGTATGCACAGCTATGTATGGTATATACTGCACAACATGATAAATTTACATGGAAATCATCTAGAATTTGGGCATCAAAATGAACATATTCATTAGGATATTTCTGTGGTCAATGAGAAACAAAATATCTAAAATAACTAGAATATTTGAAAAAATCTCACTAGAGTACTATATAATTTATTTGGTCTCTGTGCTTTTACCAAAGAATAAGAAACACCTTAGCATAATATATAGCCACCGCTATAGACAGGTCATGAGTTCCAGAGGGAAGAAGCCACATTTTGATGATTTCAATATTCTCATGGCATATGTGATTCCATCCATAATGACACTGATTCATTTTGTCAACTAGGGGATTGTGAATACCAGCAGCCAGGTGGAATAGACAGGACATAATGTCACAAAACAATCCCACACCAGTTTGATCAAAAGCGGTTATTTATTGGAGGGGAAAAAACTTACAGAACACTGTCCTACACCACAGTCCCCTCGTCACAAACAGGAAACAGAGAGTCTAGCAGTTGGAACAGGAGCCTGAAGCAAGAAAGCAAGCAGAGGGCTGCCGCTGCTTTTTAAAATGAAAGAAACCACACCCCAGTGGGCTGCTATCTTAAAAGCTAGTGGCTGAAGGAGCAGAAGGAGCTCCTGCAGCAAGGACATAGCAACATCACAAAGTCCAAAGGCTTATCTAGCAGAAGTGGAGGACTTAGATAATAACAGCTCAAGAGCAGAAGGATTCACAAAATCCCATAGAAGCAATTGTTTTTCACTTGTCAGAATCAATATTAGACTCAGAAGTCTATAATCCCATTTAAAGAAAAGAAAAACTGAACTAAAATGTGGAGGGTTTTTTTTTGTTGTTGTTGTTCTTGTCTCAAAATGGCTCTTTCTTCATGTTTTCCGACTCCAAACACAACAAAATAGCTTCAGATTCAGAGGAAACTTGTTTAAATAAAAGAAATGCATAACAAAATGATAATTTATCAGCTGCAATATAAGCCAGTGTTTGATAGAAAATGGAAGGGAAAGAGAGATAAGGATAAAGAAGTCCATGAGAAACAGGCCAGAAAAACTGCATTTAGGGCTGCACACAAACCCATGGTATGGTATTATATCGCAAAGTAGACTTAAAATGGCCCTGCCAAGATAAAGAGAACAAGTAAAACAAGAAAAAAGTATAGACAGAGTTTAACACCACTTACCCATGAAAACACAGTGCTCAAACCCATCGCTCACAAGAGAGGATGTGAGTTAATAGTACCTTGATCTCTCTGCAGCAAGACACAGAAGGAGCTAGGAAAAGCATGATATCACAGCAGTATCTCAAACAACTGTGTGTAAAGATAGAGCCCCTGCTTCCAACTGTATTGGAAGTTCTTGGTTGCATTATGTTTAGTTCTAAGAGAAATAATTGGGTCTATAGTTGGCTCATTATAAATCTTCTCTTCTGAGACCTAGAAAGATGGCTCAGCAGTTAATAATGTGCTCTGCTCCTGTAGAGGACACAAGTTTGATTCCCAGCACCCACATAAAGCAACCCACAAATACTTGGAACTCCAGCTCCAGGGCATCTGACATCCTCTTCGACCTCCCAAGGCACCTGTATGCATGTGCAAACACACACACACACACACACACACACACAATTAAAGGCAATAAAATAAATATTTTTTTAAAATTCCTTCTTCCAGTGCTGAAGCAGAAGTTTGATGCACATATGGTGTTGCCCATTGTCTACTGTTTTTTTTTTCCTTTTCCTTTGTCTGTACCTCAATAATAAAAATCAAGGGGTTTATTTCTTCACATACACAGTATATGACGTTAAACATCTTCTTTGAGCTAAAATAGACATTCCACAACCTTCTCCAGCACTGGTAAAACCATGATATCCTTAGGGAAGAAACAATTTCTAAAGACTAATCATCCTTTGGGATAAGGACCAAACTCCTGTCTCACTCCAGTACATGTTCCTAAACCATACCTTATGGCCATGTCACTCCCCTATTTAGAGACTTACTATATAACAGGCTTCATCTCAATGCTTGGTGTGTAATTAACCATGCAGTCATCATCCAAACCCCATGAAACAGAGATGATCATTACCCCCATTTCAATTTCACAGACTTAGAGCAGTTAATGAGCATGTCCAAAGTTACAATATTGAATAATTTACAGATCTAGAGTCTAAACTCAGACAAAGCCAAAAACCTTTAAGACCAGTTTTAACTCATGGATCTTGTTTAAAATTCTGTTTCTGATTTAATGGGTCTAGGAGAAGACTAAGACACATTTCTGAAAAGTTCCCAAGAGAAATACTGGCTTTTATGGAAGTAAGACCACACCTTGAATGACAAGGCTCGATTCAGATTACACTTTGAATGGCTAGATGCTGAGTTGTTCTATTTCCTAAAGGAAACATCCAAGATGGTGGATTTTTCCACTTTATAAATATGAAGCGTTTCAACATGTAGATATCCTTTGATCTACCATTCTGAACATCATTTACAGAAACCCATGTCTGCCAATAACTGAGCATGATTTTCCCAGGATTGTTAGTAAATAACAGAGAAAAACTAATAGTAAACACCCTTCCCCCCCCAAGACAAAAAACCAGAGGAATTATGGGATCTATAAAGAAGTTGACCTAGTGCTCAATTCTACTGAGATATTTACATCTTGCCGCATGTTGTGTAAATATTTCCTGGAAGATGTGGAATGCCTACTCTCTCCATATAAGGAACCAATGATTGAGCAGAGTTACAATTCTATCAAAGTCCACCTTGAGAAACTAGTGAGTTTACTGGATTTACTTACAGGAATATGGGTGAGAGATTACGTACAGGATCATGAATGACTCAAAAGTAGCTGCATCACACAAAATTCTACCACAGCACAGATGATGACTCACAGGCACTGTAACCCTGGAGTTCTTTGCTTAATGTGTAGGCTTCTTGATGAGATAGAATCTCTTCAAAGACTCCTCTCTCAGCAGTCATAACATTGGGGAGGGATATCGTGAATCACGGTAGTTTCAGGAATTTCCAGAGACTTGTGAGTTATTTACTTCCTGAGTCTCATGAGTTCTCTTTTTCCTTCCTAGAGGAAATGTTCTAATTAAAAGAAAACTGCTACAAATCACCAAAACACATTTATGTAAGTTTTGAAATTAGTGAATTAGCCGATAATAGTTATAAAAGTGACTTCTTCTAATGAAAATTTAGAAAAATCAGAAGAAGGAATCAAGTACATTAAGTGTAAAAGTATGTCAAGTGAGTGTTCAGCACTAGAAAAATAGACCATGACCTTCAAAGTTTCCTTGACTAGTCTAAAAAAGATAAGCATCAAATCTTTCTTTTATGAAATATTTATTAGTCTGTGTGTATATAGTAATATGTGTGAATTCCATATGTCTCTCTCTGTTTGTGTATATATGTGTATATGTGTGAGTGAGTGTGTGTGTGTTAATATGTGTGAATTCCAAATATGTCTAGGTGCCTGCAGAGGCCAGAGAAGGATATTAGATCCCTTCGATCTGGAGTTAAACATCATAAGCAGTCCAATTTGGGTTCGGGGAGCTAAATTCACTTGCCCTAGAACGAAGCAAGCCTTCTTAACCACTGAGCTATTTCTCCAGGCCCCCTAAACCAGTCTTTATAATGTATATCTCTAACTCCTAGTGGTCACATTTTCAAACTGAAAATTTAACAATAGGACTCATTTAGCTGACTGCAGATTTTTCTTTAGAAAGCATAAGAAATCCTTTGAAATATTCCAGAAAATTACAGCAAATGAAGGTCTCTCATTTCTTCCTATCTCATCATACAAGTACCACGTTGTAGATAAGGGCACAAAACTGTAAAACCTTATGAGACACATTGCCACTAGCAGAGGCATGTGTGGAAAAGTTTGAGTAGACTTCGATAATTAAAGGTATTCAATTTCCTCAAAAAAAAATGTGCTGTGGTCAAGTTTGAAATGAGGAAATCAACAACCTGCCTGAATCTTCCTAGTTCCATAAAGTCTCTGAATTGACAACTATAATTAACAATGAACAGCATCTTCCTGCCAATCACAGTGACTGGCACTCTTGTCTTGGAGAAGAATAAGATGTGTTAATGGGGCAAGCTTCCTAATCCTCATAGCTCTCAGCTCTGTGCACATCCTGAAATGTAGGCCAGATCTCTTCTCAGGGAAATTCGTCGAGTGCGGGTTGGAGGGGAAAGGGAAAACTCCATAGAAGTCACCTGACAGCAGGGTAAAAGTTCAGGGTTCAGAAGATGAGGACCATGCACTCTGCATTCAGTAATGTCATCATCTTCTTCAATAGTGTTCTACTTGATAACTTGGCTCAGGCCTGCCTACAACTAACTAATGAGCACTAGCTATATGCAAGGCCCCAGGAACTTTGACCATTAATCAGGTAAAATACAGCATTTTAAGGAGATTCAGTTCATGAGAAATATATAACATCAGTCCAAGAGACCACTATCAAGCTATATTTACCTAGTCTTGGCAGATTTTTCCTCAGTTTTGACTCTTAAGATACTATCCACCTACTTCAAAATCTACCAAGTTGACTATATACACATATAAGGACAAACCAAACAAACACTGTTCAGATGACTAAACCCCACAAATATCTACCTATTTTGCCTGGCCTGAGCTTATTTTGTTCAGAGTGAGAAGAGGGGGAACTGGTACTATTTCCTCAAGACACTTGAAGACTTTGAAAAGCACCTTCCTGCACCAAAACACTTGAAAGAATCTGTCCACTCATGACTGTATCATAATCCAGGCTAGCAGTAGAGAAGTTATTTAATACATCTGTCTAAGTGTCAGGAGCCCAGGGTCTTAGCCTAACCCTGTTCTAAACTTGCTTTGTGATCTTAAACAAGCCCAATATTCTTTGGAGAAATTAAAATGTCTGTATTCTTAGAGATGGAATTGGATTAGATGACGTTTGTTTCATATCATACTCCAAGCCCCAAGAAAAGTACCTGGAAACAGCTATTGACTGAATGACCTACCATAGGCCCTTCCACCATGGATGTTCCAGAACTCTGTGGTACTATTTCTGTAACATGAGGGTCCTGCTTGTTGGGGTTTCTGTCCCGCCCAGTACCCCACAGCCGGCAAGCCCCAAAGAAAATCACACAGAGCAGCAGAGAAGTCCGCCCTTTTCATGGCGGCGGGTCCTTGGTGAGTACCACAGCTTCAGATCCACCATCTCAACTGAGGGTAAGATCAACTCTAGCCCCCAGCCTCTCTGCTCGATTAGGAGACTTCCTCTCCACTTCCCCCAGCTTTTCTGTGTCCCACATCCCAGAGGGTCCCTGGTCAAGGCTCCCCTTTGACGAGACCCTGGTTCCCCACGGGAATTGGCCTGCAGCAGGGCTGGGACATTGGCCCCGGCTTTTCTGTGACCCACACCCCAGAGTGTCCCTGGGCAAGGCTCCCCTTTGAGGGAGGCCCCAGTTCCACGTGGGAATTGGCCTGCGGCAGGGCTGGAACCTTGGACAAGGGTGGGTCTAGCATAAACCTGCAGGGCTCCAGCAGAGAAGCC
>JAQHUG010000400.1:44555-55886 GCA_028555095.1 Dicrostonyx torquatus | reverse complement strand
ATTAAGATATTCAACAAAGTAACTATGGGACAAGTTCAGTTCAGGCACCCACTCCTCTGTTGCCCAAGTACTTAGCTAGGACTTCCCTGTGAATACCTGGGATCCCCTCTAGAGACAAGTCTCTTGCTGAATCTTAAAGCAATAAATATCCTAAGTGTCTTAGAAATGACAAAATCATGATAAACACTACATCTTCAACCAGTCACAGAGATTACATCTCAAATCACATGTATTGAGTCCTCCATTTTTATAGAAAACATAGTACTGAAAATCTGAGAGAGAGGTTGATATAGATAATTGTTTCAACTAGATGTCATAAATTATAAGAACATCCACTCTGTAACTGACAGTGCCAAGGATTTTATGTATTCATATATTTATCATTTATCTTAAAAATATTGTACTTAGTACTGGTATACAGATATTGTATAAAGCACTAAAATATAGTCCTAAACAAAGGTTAATGAAAAGAAGGTTATGAATTTGAAGGTGAGTGGGGAGAAATATATGGGAAGGCTTGGAGGGGGGAACGAAATGGACAAATATTGCAATTATATTATAATCTCAGAATTTAAAAACATCCTGCCTTCATGCAGCTAGTAGATGAATGAAATGAATGAAATCAAAACTTAAAAAAATCCAAATCCTCTGGGTAGAAGAAATGCCTCAACAGTAAGAGTAGTGGCTATAGATGGAATTTTCTGCCATGCTCAGTCCCATAGTCATTCAGTCCCAAAGAAACATGCAGAGACTTATATTATTATAAACTGTTTGGTCTCTTAGCTCAGGCTTATTAACTAGCTCTTACAACTAAAATTAAATTAAAATCCATAATTCTTGTCTATGTTTAGCCACATGGCTTGGTACCTTTTCTCAGTAAGGCATTCTCATTTTGTTTCCTCTGCATCTGGCTAGTGACTGAGTCTCTGCCTTTCCTCTTCCCAGAAATCTCTTAGTCTGGTTGCCCCGCCTATAGTTCCTGCCTGGTTACTGGCCAATCACCATTTTATTAAACCAATACAAGTGACAAATCTTTGAAGGGGACAAGAGCATTATCTCACAGCAAATGGCTGTTCCAAAATAAATAAATAATAGAGTACTGGCTGCTCTTCCAACAACCACATGGAGGTTTACAACTGTCTATAACTCCAGTTCCAGGGATTCAATGATCTACATACGTACAAAGTATGCATATGGTACAGATACATATATATTCAGATGAAACACCTATACACATAAAAATAAATAAATATTTTTAAAAATCCAAATCTTGGGGCTTAAAGTATGGCTCAGTAGCAGAGTACTCACCTATAGCATACAAGGCCATGCGGCTCAATCGTCAGTGCTGTTTTTTTTTTTTTTAAGTTCATACAACATATAGTTTGTCATGCTTAAGTCTTATAGTACTTCAAGTTTATAAGGTCACTGAGACAGAGGATGTGCCAAAAGGAACTGCTTCAAGTTTATCAGGTCAGTGAGACAGAGGATGTACCCAAAGGAACTGCTAAAAAGCCTACACTATTGTCATTCAGATTTATTGTGCAATCAAGACTGAATACAGTAGACTAAGCAGCCAAAAAGAAATCAAGGATGTGTAAGGAAAGGAAATGAACTTTACAAAATAAACAAATTTTAAAAATTAAATTTGAGCTTATAGATTATAGGGCAATGGTGATTTCTTCATCTGAAATTTATTAATGTTAAGACACTTGGTAGATGGTATAGGAGGGTCCTTCTGCATTTATATTGCTTTCATTGGTTAATAAAGAAACTGCCTTGGCCTTTTGATAGGGCAGAAATCAGGTAGGCAGAGTAGACAGGAAGGAATGGTGGAGAGAAGGGAAGTGTGGCAGACGCCATGATTTCCGGCCCAAGATGGACATAGGTTAGACTCATGCTGGTAAGCCACATTCCCGTGGTGATACTAGATATGGGTTAAAGCAAGATGTGAGAGTTAGCAAGTAAGAGGCTAGAGCTAATAGACCAGGCAGTGTTTAAATTAATACAACTTCCTTGTAGTTATTTTGAATGTAAGCTAGCCCGGCAGCCAGCAGCCAGGCGGGACAGCAAAAGGGACTCAGCCTGTGCTCATTGCAACAGGTAGAAGTATTCCAAAAACAAGATTATATCTGAAGCCAAAAGCAAAATGATTATTTAAGGCCACCACCTGCCCAGCTTTGGAACTGATCAAACTTGGGCGATAGTGAATGAAGAAACAATAGGCACACTTATAGAAAAGCTGGGATCAGGTAGGGCATGTGCTTTGATAGAGATGTACCAGCATCCCAAAAACTAAATACATATATTATAGACAGCTGAACAACGGGGTAAGTTTATTATATCCAGGTGAATTTGGAGGCTGGCTATTTAGTCTCAACAGGGTCCTTTGTAAGGGAACAGTGTCAGGCAAAAGTCATCCTGGAGGAAAAAAACATGGTTGATACTTTCTGCAAATACTTTTCACAGAGAAATAAATGTAACATTTTCATAGTGTATCATATAAGACGCAGGAAGCTCAGTAAGGAAAAAAGTCCTATTAGCAATCCTAATGAAGTTCACTAAATTGTCAAAAAATAAAAAGACATGAAAATTGAAATAGGATTAGTTAGGAAGAAAGGGGATCAACAGGAGTGGGAAAAGATCAAAAGAGAAATGAGTGCTGAATATGATCAAAATGTACTATGTATAAGCATGAAAATATCAAAATGATACCAAGCATTATGTATAATTAATGTATAGCAATAATAAAATTTTAAGTGAGCACTTATGATAGAAAAATATGTATAAATTAGGTATATTGAACAGTTTGTGGCATTTATGTCTATCGGGGGTTGGGAAATATAGATAATTTACATTTTCCTTTCTTTGTTCTGTTATTTTCTAAGTTTCCCACTATATGTAGATATTATAAATTTAATCTTTACAATATTAGGCAAACATCCATACTCACATAGACATATAAATAGCACAAAAGAAGGTACTGCATAGATGGGGAAGTGACTAACAGTAAATATATCTTGAATTGCTTAACAACTCAGGGTTACTTAATAAAGTACATTCAGCAGAGGACAAAATAGTCACAAAGGCTCCAAGCTCAAAAACAATTAAAATAAACACTGTATAGTGTATATATGATTCCCCTCTGTATGTTGTGAATACCATTAGTTAATAAAAAAAAAACTGTCTTAGGCCTCAGAGGGCAGAATAGTGAGAACTAGGCAGGGCAAACTAAACTGAATGCTGGGAGAAAGAAGGCAGAGTCAGAGAGAAGCCATGTAGCTCTGCCAGACACAGACACCAGATCAAATCTTACGGTAAGCCACAGCCATGTGGTGATATACAGATTAATAGAAATGAGTTAAATTAAGATGCAAAAGTTAGCCAATAGGAATCTAGAGCTAATAGGCCAAGCAGTGATTTAAGTACTACAGTTTTTGTGTGATTATTTTGGGAGTCTGGACAGCTGGGAAGCAAAAAAGCCATGTCCTACAACAAATTGGGGGAAACATGGCCAACTGAAATCCACTTAAAACCTGAGAGACTTTGGGAAGAAATTCTAGGGGGAAAAAACAGAGTTAAGCATGTCTTAACTCAGTGGCTCCATTAAAAGAGATTTTCCTGATGCAATGGTAGCAGAAAAAAAAAATGCATTTCTGAAACTGTGACTTTCTGAGCCTTCTGGGCTGTGCTGCCAGCACAAACTCTGGCTCTGTCAGGAAACTAAGCATTTAAATGGGGTCTGTGAGCAGAGTGCTACAACTTGCTTAATGGAGACATAGAACCACTGTGTGCCTGAAACTGGGGCAATGTACATAAATCTCAGAGGCAATGAACATGCCGCTGGCATTCTAGACTAGGCAGAACAAGCAGGCAGGGCTGCATTGTCCCCAGCCACACCCATTCAGCATTAAAAAAGACAGTTCTGGTGAGAAAGGATTACAGATACACAATAAGGACAGATTCAGACATAAAAAGAACTCTAAATGAGTCACCATGTGTTTTAAAAATGTACATAGGCTTGGGAGAGAGAATAAAAAGTGTAAAGACAAAGTAAATTTAATATAAAAAGAGTATAGACAATGATAGATTAAAGGAGTAAAGATAATAAAATAAATATTATACTTGTAGAAAATGTAGTAGAGAAAGAAAAATAAGTCACATAAAGATGGAATATACACACAGAGCCTGGATTAAGTATATTATTATAATATTATGTATATTATTATCTACGGACATTTGACTGTGAAGGAGCTAAGTACAGAGAGATATTTCATCGTATGGACTGCTAAGTTAAACCAACATAAGCTTCTTGATTTCAAAATTTGAGCCTAAGGATATGTTGCTTTGGAAAAGAGGTTCTTCCTTTGTTTTCACAGAATATAAGAACCTGTGGAATCCTTCCAGTCTACTGTGGTTTGATGGATCAAGACATCCTGAAAGGTTGCTGGGAACACCCCCAAAAATACTTTACCCAACAAAAAGAAGGAAGCAGTTTGAAGAGAACTGTGCCCATATTCCCTAATATTATTTATAAATGTTTGTTTACATTTAAAGGGGGATATGCTATAGATATGAATAATTTGCATTGGTATGGATCTTGATTTATTGATACAAATTTAGGTCAATTTTATTATACTGTGTAATATATATATGTATATATTTCTGTTCTTGATTCAGTTTTGTGCTTCTGCAGCTCATAAAAAATGAAATGTATAATTAAGAAATGCAACTTAATAGTCATCTATAATAGTCAAGCTTGTAGTCATGTTAGTTAGGTTTTCTAGATATAGAGAGATATATTTCAGTTAGATAGATATTCTTCAAATCTTTAGAGACCTTCAGAAAATGGCATTTAATATTTTAAGAACTTAGGACTTTTCATGACAATGAGACATATCTGCCCCTGGCAGCACCGATAACTTCAATAGGAAGACAGGCAATGAAGAGGCTCATTATGGAGTATACTAGTCATTTGGGCAAGAAATTGTTCTTGCCTGGACTGTTTGATGTTATGCTGTATGAACTAGACATGCAGACCCACAGAAAAATGACTGCTGAACTTGACTAAAGGTAAGACAATCCTTCAGGGTTCCTGCTTCATGAAAGTCTCCCAGACATTCTGCAAGATACAGTAGAAAGTGAATGGCAAACTGCCAATACAGGCAGAACAGTATTTGAAATTTCCTGCTTCATGGAAAAGCCTGATAAATACTATGGGCCTGTAAGCTGAAGACAGATGCCCCAACAGTACAGAAGAACTTTGGGTGATTATCCAGGCAATGAGATGTCTCTGTCAATTCTAGAGTTTTGGAAGTTACTTATGATGCACTTCCTGTTAATTTAGGTAATATTATATCCATCTTTAGTGGAGTTGAGAAATATAGTTATAGTTTTCCTTAGTTATGATAAAAGATGAAGTATATATAAATATTGTAACTACAGTTCTTAAGTGATACGTTTTTATTATATGTAAATTTTCTGTGTTAAAGTTAAAACATTCCTTTTTATTTAAACAGAAAATGGGAGGGGTTGTGTGATTCCCCTCTGTTTGCTGTGATTAATAAAGAACTGCTTTGAGCATATAGCAGAGCAGGGCAGGACAGAGCTACGTGGGTAAAACTAAACTGAATCCTGGGAGAAAGAAGGTGGGGTGAGAGGGAAGCCATGTAGCCCCACCGGAGACAGACACCAGAATTTTACCTGGTAAGCCACAGCCTCGTGGCAATACACATATTAATGCAGATGGGTTAATTTAAGATATGAGTTAGCCAGAAATATGCTTAAGCTATTGGCCAAACAGTATTGCAAATGATATGTTTTTCTCTGTGATATTTTGGGGCTGAAAAGCTGGGAATGAAAAAGTGGACTCCTACAACAAATGGGTGCCAAAGCAGACATTATAAATTTAATCTTAATATTATTAGGCAAGCATCTATACTCAAAAACATAGGCATATAAATAGCATGTGGCCAGATGGGAAAGTGACTAACAACAAATAATATCTTAAATTGCTTAACAACTCATGGTTACTTAGTAAAGCACATTCAACAGATGAGAAAATAGTCACAAAAGCTCCTGGCTCAAAGATAATTATAATAAATGCTCTATGGTAATGACTGTGGTGGTAATATTACATTAGAATGGAAATAATAATCAAGAAAGAGCACATTTGAGTACAGGAGTTCAGTGATCCTCAGAAAGAAGCCCAGTGAATACAATCTTGCATAACAGGATAAAGCCCAGCACTCTATAAAGAACGACAATATCCTACACAGTCTAATCTCAGAAGTTCAAGTTTTCATGCACATGTATTGTATTGCCACAAAAATAAAAGGGAACAAGTTATATAGGTGATGGCTAAAAAAAGCTATAGATGAAAAATATGGACAATAAATAGAAAAATTATCATTAAAATTTTCCAAACTTATTGAAAACAATAAATCTGTAATCTGAAGCACAACCAAAATAGACTAATCACATAAAAACATAACACTACAGATCATAACAAAAGTTCATAAAACAGAAAAATGAGGAAAATATCTCAAAAGACACTATACCCAGAAGAAAAGACATGAGGTATGGCTGAATAGTTTGTATGTAAATTTAACACAGATTAAAATAACTTGAGAAGAGGGAATCTCAATTGAGAAAATGGAACCACCAGACTGTCATGTGGGCAAGTCTGTGGGATATTTTCTTTATTAATGATCGATATGGTCCAAACTAAGGAAGTATAAAAAAGTTACATGGAAGCCCTCTATTTTGTAAGCTGGTTTAAAATTATAGTTAAAATAAAAATAAATTATACATACAGAAGTATACTTTGCGGGTATAAAATGATGTTCTCAGAGATGCTGTTATTAAACAAAAATCTCCTTAAACAAGTGTCGGGTTCATCCCTATTAGTGATGGTCAATAAGACCCCAGAGGGCCTCAAAATAATATAGGATATCGTTATTACTTTTAAGTGCTCACCAGAACTAGATGGTAAAAGCAGGAACCTTTCTCCATGCTGGATAGCTTTCATTGTGCAAGATGGTGGTACATGGGCTAGGAAAATAAACATCAATAGTATATCTAGCAATAAACCCTATGTGCTACACAATACCAATTGCAAGAAAACATGTGCCCACTAATACAATAGTGGCATGACTCTTTTAGTGATAAACAATTCCTTCTGATTGGACTTTAGGCCTACTTCATAGGAGAAAATTTACATATTATAAACATAATCAAAAACTCAAAGCTGGGGAGATCAAAATCCTGAAGGAGGACTTACCACTGTTGTTTTGCTAAATGAATATGCTGTTAAACTGCTTTCTAAAAGTTTATGAGATTATAGTTGTAGATCAGTGCTGCTCTCAGAACAGGTCAGGGAAGCATCTTTTTTGCAGTAGGTAGTAGTTAATGCAGAGACTCAAAATTGATGAAAGTGCCAAAACAAAGTGACTATAAAGTGCTCAGCCATAAATGGGATATCTATATTACTCTCCCTAAGGCTAATAGATTAGATTGCAAGGAATGAGTCATAAGGAAGGCTAGTATAAAATGCTGTCTTCTGGACAGATTATAGCTATTGCACTGATGACTTCATAGCAGTTATAATTATCTTCACAAACTGGAGCATATCAACATTAATGCAGTGGTTTGAAAGAAAATGGCCTCCAAAGGGAGAGGCACTATTAGGAGGTGTGGCCTTTTGGAGTAAATGTGGTCTTCTTGGAGGAAGTATGTCACTATGGAGATCGATTTTGAGGTCTCATCTATGCTCAAGCTATACCCAGTATCTCAGACCACTTCCTGCTGCCTGCCTATCAAGATGTAGGACTATCAACTACTTCAACACCATGTCTGCCTGCAAACCACCATGTTACACTATGATGATAATGGACCAAATCTCTGAAAATGTAAGCAATCCCAATTAAATTTTTTTCTTTATAAGAGTTGCTGTGGTCATGGTGTCTCTTCACAGCAATAGAAACCCAAAGAAAATCAGACGTGAAGAAAGGGCTGATAATGCCCCACTCTTCCCTGAGGTATAAATGGAAATTAATTGTTGATAGGGGAGGTGATGAGGGATTTCCCTCTGTATGCTGTGAATACCATTGGTTAATAAAGAAACTGTCTTAGGCCTACACAGGGCAGAATTGCAAGAGCTAGGCAGGGCAAACTAAACTGAATGCTGGGAGAAAGAAGGCAGAGTCAGCAGATGCCAAGTAGTCACTTCTGGGAGCAGATGCACCAAAACTTTTCCTGCTAAGCCACAGCTACATGGCTATACACAAATTAGTAAAAATGGGTTAATTTAAGATATGAGTTAGCCAAATTAATCCCAAATTAAACTTATTTAATCACACAAAAAGACATGAAAGTAGGAATAAGAGCTTGTTGGAAAGAAGGGTTTCAGCATTGGAGAAAGAGGGTAATTGAGGACAATAGATGGTGAATATGATACAAATACATCATACACATGTATAAAATTATCAAGAACAACTAAAATTATTAATAAAATAAAACAGCATTTTACCCTTGGCCTTCCAAAAGGTTCATGGTCTTCTCATAACTCATAATGCATTTTGTCCATGACTGTGAGTCATTTAATCTTAACACATTTCCAGCATTATTTCAAATGTCTATGTGCACTCCTCTAGAAGAGTAAAAAGAAACTATTAGCTGAGAGCCCTCATAAAACTTTAAAAGTCACATACTTCGCAAATACAACAGCACACTTTTAGCATTTTTCTTTCATAAAGCAGGAACAGGAGCACAGAAAGTAAGGATGAAATGAAAGCAAGCCTGAAAGGAGATCAAACATTTAATTCTCAAAGGCAATTGGTGTCCTGATGTAAATGTATATACATTGAATGTTAATGCAGTCAATTTCACAAAATGAATGGTAACGCATGGATAGACCCTAACACAATAATAATGGATGACTTCAATACCCACACTGTTACCAATAGATAGGTCATCTAAACAAAAGATCAACAAAAAGTTAGAGTTAAATGACCTACAAAACAAAGGGACTTAACAAATATCTACAGAATATTCCACTGGAACAGCCACATGTTTGCTACAGAGGTCATGAAACTTCTACAAACTACATCATTCTTAGAACATTAAGCAAGTCTTAATAAGCTCAATAATATGAAATAATTTCTTGTAAATTATATTTCAATAGAATAAGAGTAGAAATAAGCAGCAAAGAAAATTACAGAAAATACATAAACATGCAGAGATTAAACAATATATATTTTAACAAGCAGTATGCCACTGATGAAATTGTGGGGATTCAAAAACTTTCTAGAGTCAAATGAAAATGAAGACACAACACACATAACTATAAGAATACAAAGAAGTGGTTCTAAGAAGGAAGTTTATAGGACTTTTAAAAATTAGAGGGATCTTAGCAAACATGTTGGTGAATGATAGTGCCTAGCACCTGGCTGGCAGAAACAGAAGCATTGTGAATTCCAGGACAGCCTGGGATAGAGAAGAAGATTCTGTGAAATAAGTTCCCACAAAAAGCCACATCTATATTAAACATTCTACAAGGCTCACTGACTGATTTGGAAAGTTGGTATTATGTCACATGCTGGAAGCCCAAATTATCTTGCTAGCTTTTTTTTAGATGTTTGTATTTAGTTTTATGGATATGCATATTGCCTGAATGTATGAATGTGATCACATGCATGTTGAATGCCCACAAAGGTCAGAAGAGAGCACTGTATCCCCTAGAACTGGAGTTATGAGTGGTTGTTAGCCCAATGGGAAGCCTCAGAAGGGTCAGGTAACCTACTCAAATAATAAACTACAAAGCAAAATGGGCACACAGAAATAGGAGCTACTAAAATGAAGAACGCTCTAGAGAATGAGGAGCGCTTCTCCAATACATACTGAATGGCAACATCAGCCACAGGAAAGTCAAGAGTCCAGAATCCCACCAAACCATTTCTCCAAGTTTCAACAACCCAGAGTAAATGTTTCAGAATGTCCTGTTTTGCAACATTTTTCTTTATCTCTCTAGTTCCTCCCCTTCAATCTTCTTACTCCACTTTTTCAGTATAAACATCATGGTAGGGAAGTCATGGCAACAGGAGCCTGAGGCAACTGTCACACTGTATCTACAGACAGGAAGCAAAGTACAATGAATGACTGTATTCAACTCTCTTACTCCCTCTTTTCCCCAACCCAGGATACCCAAAGTTGAATTGGGTCTTGTCATTAAATTAACCTAATTCAGATACATCTCATAGGCATGCCTAGACGCTTCTTTCCTAAATGATACTAAATTGTGTTAAAGATAAAATTAAAACTAACGGCCGGAGGGTGGTGGCGCAAGCCTTTAATCCCAGCACTTGGGAGGCAGAGACAGGCGGATCTTTGTGAGTTCAAGACCAGCCTGGTCTACAAGAGCTAGTTCAAGGACAGGCTCCAAAAGCTACAGAGAAACCCTGTCTCAAAAAACCAAAAAAAAAAAAAATTAAAACTAACCATCATGCTTTTATGTTCATAGATTGGCAGAATTAAAATCATATAAAAAGTTATATTCCCCCAATGTGATTAAATTCATTCCTCATCAAAAATTCTAATGTGATTCATGATAGAACTAGAAAAATTCTGAATTTCATGCACATAAACAAAAAATAGTGACTAGCCACATAAATCCTAATCAAAAGAACCTGGTAGTTATCCCAACACCTTATCTCATGCTTCACTACAAAACCATAGTAATAAAGACTGTATGTTACTGGGACAAAAACTAAAATAGAATAGAAGGCCCAGAAGTGAACCCATAAAGCTACAGCAATCTAGTTTTCAATGAAAGTAAAAGGAAACTGGATATCTATATGTAGACAAATGAAACTAGATCCATATCTCTCATCCCTACACAAAGTTCAATTCAAAAAGGGTTAAGAATCTAGATGTAAAACTTGAAACTTTTGAGCAGTGAAGAGAAAATGCTTCAGGATATAGAGATAAGCAAATACATCCTGCAAAGGACTCCAATAGCAAAGGAAAGAATTGCAAGAATAGACAAATGTAATCGCATGAAGTTAAAAAATAGTTATGCACAGACAAAAAAATAGCAAGAATACAGAGACAACGTATACATTGGAAAAAAAATTTTTACTAACTAAACATCTAATGAGTATTAATATCTAGAATATGTTAAGGGTCTGAAAAAATTTTAAAGATCATTTCATTAATAAACAGAATATTTTTTGATGTGTTCTTGGATTCGATTTGCCAGTATTTTATTGAGGATTTTTGCATCGATGTTCATAAGTGAAATTGGTCTGTAGTTCTCCTTCTTGGTTGCATCTTTTT
>JAQHUG010000400.1:29827-40033 GCA_028555095.1 Dicrostonyx torquatus | reverse complement strand
TTCTACATGGATGCACATCTTCTTAGACCGAGATGGAGGGGGGAGGGCCTTGGACTTCCCATAGGGCAGGGTATCCTGCCCCATCTTAAGGAAGCAGGTTGAGGGCGGTGGGGTAGGGAGGGAGCGGAAGGGTTGGGAACAAGGGGAGTAAATGTAAAATTTTCCTGTAATAAAAAAAGTCAAATGTGAAAAAAAATAAAAAATAAACAGAATATTTATCTGAATAGACTATCATCAAAAGAAGTAAAAATAGTCAAAAATATTTTAAGTGTTTAATATCATTAACCATTAAATAAATTCAAATCTGCTTTGAGATCTCATACAAGTTATCATGGCTATGACCAAGAAAACAAAGAAAGACAGCAGAGGAACTCTTACATACTCCTTGTGGGGAAGTAAACTGCATAGCTACCACTGAAGCCATTGTGGAGATATCTCAAAAACTCTAAAGTAGAACTTCAATATGATCCAATTGTACCACTCCTGGGTATGGTATATACCTAAAGGATTATAAATCAACACAGTATAGGTATACCATTGCATTAGGTTAATTGTTACACTACCCACCCCAGCCAACAAATGGAAGCAGCCTATATATGTACATCAGCAGAAGACTTACAAAGGAAAGGTAGCACATACACAAAGGATCTTTCAGGCATAAATAAAAAAATAAATTTTGACATTTGTATGAAAGCGCATATAAATGCAAATTATTATGTTAAGCAAAATAAGGTAGAGACAATGACACATGCTACGTTCTCCTTCATGTGCTAAGTTTGAACTTGTGGATGAGCATGCGTGTGTGTGTGTGTGTGTGTATTGAAAGTAGAAGAGGGACCATGAGAGTGAATGGAAAGATATGAAAGCAGAAATGAGTGTAAAAGAGGACGACGGCATATATGTTATATGAAAGCAGAGAGAGAATTATCTAAGTAACAAGCAGGGACCAGTAAGAAGGGTTAGAGCCTACTGGGGTTGACAAATGACAGACTGATGAAGAGAACAAATTACAATGGCATATATACATACATATATGAAAAAGTCATTAAAACATTTCTTTGTGTTTTGATTTAAAATTTTAATTCAAAGGAACAATAAACATTCCACTGAAATCCAGAAAATCATTAAATAATATTTTGAAAACATGTACTCACATAAACGAAGAAATGTAGATGAAATGAATAAATTTCTATACATAAATTCCTGTAAATTGAACCAAGAAGATATAGTTAAAAAGAAAACATGAACATGTCAACAATAAGCAATATGTTTGAAATGATAACATAAATCTCCCAAAAGTTCAGGACTGGATGAACTCAACCATCTGAATTCTATCCAGTCTTTAAAGCAGTATTTGTTCTGATGCTCCTCAAAACTATCCCACAAAATAGAAGTGTCAGAAACATTTCTATACTCATTCAGCAAGCCTATTATTACCAGGATGCAAAAGTTTGGATAAGAAGCAACAAAAAAAAGAAAACTATAGGCTGATTTTCTCATATTCCTAAAAATAAATCTACCACATCACCAGTTACACCACCCCTTGGCCCACACCCAAAGGACTCAACAACCTATTCCTGACTATTATCTATATTTAAAAGAAATAGTAAGACTCATGCAATGGTCCTGGAATAAAAACAGCTATAATGACTAATATGATCAACTGGAAGAGGCAAAAATAAGCTCAAACACCTACAAACATCCAACTCGTGATGCTGAGAAAACTGGATATCTGTACATGGAAGACTGAAACTAGGTCCCTATCTCTTTCCATACACAAAATTCAACTCATAATATACCAAAGACCTTACTTAATATAAGACTTGAAACTTTAAACTACTAGTGGAATTCATAAAGGAAACACTTGAAAATCCAGGCAGAGGCAATGATTTATTAATAGAACTTCAATAGCTCAGGAAATAAAATAACTGACAAGTAGAATGGCAAAAAACGAAAAAGAAAAAACATGTGCAGAGCAAAAGAAATAATCAACATACAAAAAAAATAAAAATGGAGAGAAAAAATCCGACAGGGGTTTAATATCTAGAATACATTTTAAAACTCAGAAAAAATAGATAAAAGCAAGTATCCACAATAATGTAACAGAATAGAAACCTTTCAAATGAAATACAAGTAGCTAATAAATACATGAAAATATTTGATATCCTTAGCCACCAGGGAAATGTAAATTAAAGTACATTAAGATTCTATCTCATCATAGTCAGAATGGCTATCACCAAGAAAACAAATATCAATGCTGGTGAAAATGCAGAGAAAAAGAATCCATATTCACCTGCAGGTGGGAACATAAATCATTTCAACTATTACAGAAGTCAGTATGGAATTTGCTCAGAAATTAAGACTAGACCTTCCATTTGATCCAGCCATACTACTTCTGAAAAATTACCCAAAATATCAATGCCAGCTTACTATTCAAAATAAATAAATAATGTAATCAGTCATCCAAGTGACCATCAATGAATGAAAAATAAAGAAAAATGTGATTGTGACTGGAGAGATAGCTCCATGGTTAAGATTACTTGCTGTTCTTGCAGATGACCTGGACATAGCTTCCAGAAACCACATGGCTGTCCACAAGCATCTGTAACTCTAATTCCAAGGAAACTTAATATATATATTAAAAGTAAATATTTTAAAAAGACATTTAAAATTAGAAAGTATGATATACAGTTATTTTTTAGCCATAAAGAACGAAAGCACTTCATTTGAAGGAAAATGGATGAAATTGAGTATCATTCTGCTAAGTGATTAAACCAGTCCACCTAAACAAAAGCATTGCATGTTTTTTCTCATATTTGTAAACTAACAGACAAAGACAGACATGAAAACAAAAGGAGAGACTCCTAGGAATGTGTAAGAGCAAAGGAGGAAAGGAGAGGCAGTAGGAAGATAAAAAAGGGTACAACGATATGAGTCCAAACCAAGTTCATTACATGCATGGATGAAAATGTCATAATGAGGCCCTTTATACAATTAGTATATGTTAATAACAATGCCACTGAAAGAAATAAAGTTTTTAAATAAATGCTTACTGATCCGTACAACAAAATGAATGATTTTCCAAAATGTTAGCTGCACATTAAAATACAGAAAGAAAACATGCCATTATTTCCATTTTTATAAAATTTTAAGAAAAATTCAACCTATGGTGTTGGAGGACAGAAGTAATGAACTGTTTATGTTATCACTGTGATTATAGTTCCAAGGTATATACACAAATTTAACAAGTTAACCAATTGTAAAATGAAATGTAAAAACAAAGTTTATTCAAATCATATATCAAAAAATTAAGATTTCAGGAAAGCACAAGCAACAGAATGAGTAAAATCTAAACACTGGCAATTTATTACTGACAATAACTATCATTCAAGTTATGAATGTTGGAACACAGCTGGAATTTAAGCACACAAGAGGCTGAGGAAAAAAAAATAACCATGAGTTCAAGACCAGGCTGATGTAAACAGTGAGATTCCCTCTCTCTCTCAAAAAATTTCATTCATTGGTGGTAGAAATGCAAAATTATAATCTCTTGGAAGTTTCATTCTTTCTTTCTTTCTCTCTTTCTTTCTCTCTTTCTTTCTTTCTTGGTTTTTCGAGACAGGGTTTCTCTGTGGCTTTGGAGCCTGTCCTGGAACTAGCTCTTGTAGCCCAGGCTGGTCTCGAACTCACAGAGATCCGCCTGCCTCTGCCTCCGAGTGCTGGGATTAAAGACATGTGCCACCACAGCTCAGCATTGCTATTTTGTTTTGTTTTTCTTTTTTGTGTGTGGGAAGTTTGGTAGCTTCTTATAATACCAGACACAATTTTTATCCCATGGAATCTGGTAGTCAAGCACCTGGGTATTCATTTGACTGATTTGAAAATGTCTGCCCAGACAAATGCCAGGATATAAATGTGGACAGTAGCTTTATTCACTATCACCAAAGCCAGAAAACAACTGGAACATCCTTCAGTAGGTTAAGTAGTACTCAGTAGTAAACATAAATGAGCTATGAAAACATGGGACGATGTGTGTACTTTTTTTTCTTTTATACTTTTTGGGGGCCTACCACCCAGCTCCAAATAAATACAGACTTATTCTTATTTATGAATGTCTGGCCTTAGCTTGGGTTGTTTCTTGTCAGCTTTTCTAACTTTAATTACCCCCATTCTCTTTAACTATATTTTGTCTCCAGGCTTTTTACCTTCCTTTATTCTACATGTCTTTCTTCACTTCTTACTCCATGGCTGACTGTGTGGCTATGTGGTTGTGTAGCTGGGTGACTGGTTCCTGGAGTCCTCCTTTCCTTCTCCTTTTCTTGCTCCTCCCTTTCCTTTTTCAAGCTCAATTTCTCTTCCTATCTATTCTATCTGCCTGGCAGCCCCATGTATCACTCTCTCCTGCCTTGCTATTAGACATTCATTTCTTTATTAAAACAATCAGGTGTTTTGGACAGGCAAAGTAACTCAGCTTTTAAGAGTTAGAGAAATGCAACATAAAAGAATGCAACACATCTTTGCATCATTAAACAAAAGTTTCACAGCATAAACAAGTGAAACACATCTTAAACTTAATATTCCACAACAGATATGCGAATATTAAATATATTTTCTAAGAGAAAAAAGTACAACTGAAGAGGCTATCTGCGGAATAGATCTATCTATACAGAATTCTGGAAAGGGCAAAATTATAGAGGTGGAAAAAATGATGGTTTTCAAAGATTTAAAATGAGAAAGAAAATTAGATGGTGAATATAGGAGGTCTTGTAGAACAGCAAAACTATCTACAAAAATGATGTAATGATGGATATGTAAGGCTAGTCTTTCCTCAAAACCCATAGAATTTTACAAAAATGAATCTTGTGTAAGTTTAAGAAATTATTTATCTGTTCAAATATGATTAAACGGCATGCATGTGAAGAAGGACTGTATTACCAATGTGTTAAACAAGCTTTACTGAAAGGGGATCAGGGGAGAGCTGCTGACATAAATAACTTTGGAAAAGAATACTTAAGAGTCTAGCTGATAAGACCAATAACAATAGAAACTGTGTATAAGCCCTATACTCAAGTTGATGCATGTATTTGCCACAGGAACATGGATTAACAACACTAAGTTCACTGTGTATATACCGTAGAAGTAAAGAGATATGTGGAGGCATGTGATAGGAGCCAGGTTGCTGACGTGAGAATATGCAGTGGTGATGACCAAGAGGAGCTGTATGGTAGTGGAGATTTAGAAACATCAATAGGAATGCGTGTTCAGCTCAATACATTAAAAATGTTTTTGTATAGGTATGTTTTAGATACGGGGTTATTATATAGTCATGTTTCTTATTTCTGTCAGCTAATCTGGAAACAATGACACTCCGGTAACAACAAACACAGTATCTAAATCTTGGCCTCAAATGCCATTCACCAACTGAGAAAACAAGAAATCTTTGTCAAAATTACTTTGGATATGATCATTTGTAGCACCATGACATAAAAAAGAGTTCAAAGTCTCCATATTACATTGAGGAGGTCTTCCAGAAGGATAAATACCTGGAAGTAGAGAACTGTAGTGATACGATAAGTAATTTATTATGAGAATATATCTCAACATGTAAAATAGATTTCCATAAGTATGTATTTATAAAATAAATGATTTACTAAATGAATGAGAGAGGACACAAGTCACTCACACAAGAAATTCGAGTAATTTGTGTAGGTATTTCTCCCTCAAGGAAATGGAGAATAATTCTGTATGTTTTCTAAACACAGTCATTTTCTCCCAAAATATCAGCATGAGAAGAGAAGAAATATAGTGACTCATGGTAGAACAAGCTAAAAAGATGTCTTGTTGTATGGAAAGAGTTGAGTCACGGAGACTATGTTCTTTGAATGATGTGATGAAAGTGACACGTACCTTTGCAGCATGCATCATAACCCACAACCTCACTCTAGTCATGAGAAAAGCACCAGGAAAGTCACAACTGAAGGTCATTCTACAAAATACCCATTACTCCTCAAAACTCTCAAGATCATCAAAAGCAAGAAAACTTAGAAGCCATCTAATTCAAGAGAAGCCAAAAGAGGCATGCTCGATAACACAGTGTTGAGAGACAAAAATTATAATAGGTAAAAATTAAGAAAATCAAAAGTATATCTGGTACTGATAGTAATTTGTTAGGTTTAGTTTAGGAATTGTGACAAGTTGCCACAATAGAGTCAGATGTTAATAAATAATTAGGGTAATCTGAGTTTGGGATTTACAACAACTCTCTACTTGCTTTTCAATTTTTTCTATACAGCTAAGAGAACTCTAAAGCAAAAGTAAATTCTTTTCTAAAGTCAATCAAATAAATAAAGGAAATCCTGCTGCCTTGTCTCCCAAACAACTGAAATCCTGATTAAATTGGTCAGTCTGTTGCCTAGACATTGGGAATTTTAAAAGTTCTTCATACAGCCTACTGGGTCCTGAAAGCGCAGCCTAGACAAGTCCTAGGAGCTACAGCCTAATAACAATTTGAGCCCAAATGCAATCCCCAAAATGCACATTTTTAAATCAAATATAGTTCCCCTGCTTGTAAGATAAAGGGGTCAAACAAACAAACAAACGAAAAGCCAAACAACATTTTTCAGTGCCCGAGATAAAGGAGCATTGTGCAGAAGAGTAAAAGAGTGTGCAGAGATAATAAAGTTTTCTGTCTACACTGCACATAATAACCAAGTTTTCTGTCTACACTGTTCAAAATGGTAGCTACTAAACTCACGTGGTCACTGGGCCCTTGAAATGTGGCTAATGTGATGGGGAAAAACTTTTCATTTCCTTTAATTTTAAATAATTTAATCTCTAATTAATTTAAACACATGTGACTAGTGGCTACCTCAGTAGACAGCATTAGTCCCATCAAAACACAGAAGAGCCTGTAAAGGTCCCTTGACTTTCAGATTACAGTGTGTGCTAATTTCCTCTGGCTGATTGTTTTCTTCTTACAGCCAAGTCTCCTATCCACTAGGAGGCAATCTGACAGAAAACAGCAGTACCAGCGCTGCTCTACATGCCTGCACAGGCAACAGAAAGACCTGGAATCCTCTCTGGGTCTTCTGCATCTGCAGTGCCTGTTGCTGGCTGCTGAAAGCACCCATTTTGTCCTTGGAAGAGAGCATTTCCACTTCACCGCAGCTTCCTCCACCCCTACCTTCTGGAATATTTTGGTACTTCCCAATGTAAATTTTTCAACTGTTCTCTCTGATGCTAATTCTGAACTCCTAAAGATGAAAAGCAAACAGGTTCTCCTGGTGAATGAAGGGCTGCAGATGTTATTTGTCTGCGCTTAAATAGCTTCTCCCCAGCCTTCTTCCATATACACAAATTTCAACTATGCCTAACAGTTAGTGACCACATTAAACATTATTGTATTGCAGACAGCACTGTGACAGAATAAAATTATACTATAGATTTCATAGACTGTCTGGGTGATAAAAAGAAATAAACATTCTAGAGGGGCAATAGAAACTGAGCATGCAGCTACTCCTGGCTTCATATACCGAAGACTGGGAAAGTAAAATCCAAAGATGACACTGACCAGATACTGCTGGTTGGCCTTAGGACTCACATTAAAATGGAGGTTCAGCTGCTGTTGCAGTTCAGTGGTATAGAACTGTGCAGGTTTTAATGATGCAAAGATGAGAATATGATTTTTTTTTAAAAAAAAATACAGCGTTGACAGTCAGAGGCTGCTGCAAGATTATTCTAGTTATCATGCTGGGCAGGGGTCAGGAGGAAAATCTAAGTTATCAAGAGCAAATTAGTAGAGAATTAAAACTAGATATTAGTAGTATATTTGGCCATTCTAATTGTGAACTTCCTTGATTTTGCCATATTTCTAGAAAATAGCTCAGAGCCTATAGATTCGGGACCATTTATGTTTCTTTAATAGCTTCACTGAGATGTAATTTGCACACTAAAATTCACCCATTTTAATATTCTTTAAAGATCTTATTTAAGAGATATTTGTGAGCCACCCAACATGTGTGCTGGAGTCCTCTGCAAAAGCTGCACATGCTCAGAACTTCTAAGCCATCTTTCTAGCCTCAAGTTCATACTTTTAAAAGAGAAATTAACAAGTGAGTTTTAGTAAATTCACATCTATTCAAATATTGCTACAGCATGTATTTCTCTCTTTTTTTTTAACCTCAACTTTGGGAGGTTCCTTTTACCACAGGAAATCACTGGTGGCTATTCACAGTTACTATCCATTTCCCTAATCTTTTCCCAAGATTTATGCAACCACTTATCTGCTTTCTGTACTGATGACTATAACTGTTCTGAAGACTAAAATATAAATGAATCACACAATAAGCAGTCTTTGTGAAGGTTTATCCAAATTATACCATAAATTGGTACTTAGCTTCTTGGTGTAGGAGGGATCTTCTGTATTTTGTGTTGCTTTCATTGGTTAATAAAGAGGCTGCCTTGTCCTGTAGGATAGGTCAGCCCTTAGGTGGACAGAGTAGACAGAACTGAAAGCTGGGGAGAAGGGAAGTATGCAGACACCATGATGCTCCTACCCGAGATGGACATAGATTAGAATCTTCCTATAAGTCACCACCTCGTGGTGACACACAGACTATTAGAAATGGGTTAGTTTAAGATGCGAGTTAGCCAAGAAAAGGCTAGAGATAATGGGCCAGGCAGTATTTAAATAAATACAGTTTGTGTATAATCATTTCGGGTATAAGCTAGCCATGCATCTGCGGCCAGGAACCAGGCGCTGGGAAAAACGCCCGCACCTCATTACTACAGTTTCTTCTTGCAGATAAATGATATTATTGTCAGGGCAAACCACATATTACTTATCCATTCCTTGATAAAAATCTGGGCTATTTCTAACTTATGTGAATTATGAAAAATAATGCTGCAAACATTTGTGCGAGGATTTAGATAGAAATTATGTTGAATCAATAGATCAACTTTGAGAGAACTGTAACCTTAACAATACATGGACATAGAATGTTCCTCTTTCCATTTAATGTTCTTTTTAAAAAAAACTGCAATGTTTTGAATTCTACAGTGTGCAGATCTTATTTTAATATTCTTAATGTAATCCTAACAGATTAGTATTCTGATGTTGTAATGATGCCTTTATTAATCTTATTTTGTAATTTTTTTCAGAGCTGAGGGCCGAACCCAGGGCTTTGTGCCTGCTCTATCACTGAGCTAAATCTCGAACCTTGATGCTATAATATATAAAACTATTTTCTTAATTTCATTTTGGATTGCTTGTGTAGAACTTTTAGGATAGCATGCAGAAAAGACTTATTCTTTTCAGACAGGCTCCTGCTATGTAATCTAGGATAGACTTGAACTTGCCATCCTTCTGCTAATAATAGACAGCTACCACTATACATGGCCACAATTGTTATTTTTATGATAACATATAAGTATTTAATCTTTCTGAACTCAATATCTGTAACAGTTTTGTTATTATATGGGCAAATTTCTACATAAAACATGTTTTCCATAAATAAGCATATTTTTATTCTTCCTTGCCAATCTTAATGTCCTTTATGTCTTTTTTGCCTAGTTATACTGTTTAGAAACTCCAAAACAATGTTACATAAAGATGACAAAAATTAACAAACATCCTTGCTTTGTACCCATTCTTTTCTTCACATATAGGGGGAATAAATTTAGTCTTGTCGTTAAGTACTGTGTTAGCTGTGTATCTTTTGCAAATGTCCCATTCTAGTACAAGTATGTTAATGATTTCAACCATAAAAGTGTATTTGGACTTGTTTAATTTTACTAATAGTAAAGTAATTATGTTTTATACATCATTCTATTACTATGGTGTATTGCATTGACTGATTTCCTAATATATTCTTTTGAACCTATAAGTGGCTTTCTAGTAACAATGCTACCCAATCCTGCTACATTTTGCTGTGCTAATTTTTTTTTATCTCAATTGATTCTCTAAATTCTTTGTGGTTTCTCCTTTTGGTTGGAACTGTTTTGAAGTATACAGTTTGATATCTGAATAGCTGAGGTTTTCCAAAATGTCCAAAGAATATAAAGATCCCTGAGGCACTCTATTTATATCTTTTATCATAACTAAGGAAAACTATAAGTATAACTATCCATTCTTCAACTCCATCAAAGACTCCAGAAGGATATAATATTACCTAAGTAAATAAGAAATAAGCAACTTCTAAAACTCTA
>JAQHUG010000399.1:1518450-1533993 GCA_028555095.1 Dicrostonyx torquatus | reverse complement strand
AGTTGGTGATTAAATCTAGACCATGGAGGCAAGTACTCTATAGTGAAGTAACATCCTTTACCTTGGGTTGTGATTTTAAAGATATATTAATGGATCTATCTTGCTTTTTGAGGTATGCCTTCTGTGAATGCATCTTGCAATACCAAAAGATCCAGAGCTAAAGAGAACCCCAGCACAGTGCACAGCCAGCTCGCAGACATCTCAGGAGCATGCAATCTTTTGGATCCTGGACCAACTAACACCAGACCTATAAAGTTCTTTCGGTATTTAGGGGAGTTTTAAGTTTGTATTGAGAGCAGAATAGAAAGTCAACAGCTCTTGATTTCTTGCTCTGTTATGCCAGTGACCACGGATGCTAATGTGGGACATTTCCTACTAGCTATTCATTGATTTAAAAAAAAAAGTCATATTTTCCAGAGACTGGGCAGGAGATAAGATGTCAAGAAGTAATAAGGAGTGAAGAGAAGGAGCAGAATACAAAGGAACCGAAAAGAGAAAACATTAGAGTGATGATATTTTTTTCCTCTTGTGTATACAGATGGACAGGAAAATTATAGCAATAATTGCGGTCTCTATTTCACCAGAGACTTATGGCCTTGGGGAAATCAGGAGATTGGGGGAGGGGGTATGATGAAAATGCATTCTCACTGGGAGCTGTGGCCAAGGGCATTCACCCTTTCTGTGCCTTAGTTTCCTTAAAGGATGAAAAAGGTCATTTGCAGCTTTTCAGTTACTGGGAAGATGAATGAGATAATGCTTCAGAAGCACCCAATACTGGTCAGAAAAAAAAAAAAGGTGCTGCGAGAACGCCAAGTTGTACTGTTATTGAACTGCGTCTCCTGTTGGGATGAGTCATTCCCTGCAAAGCCTAGAAACAATTCCAAGTGTGATGAAGGATCAGGGGCAGTAAGAAGCAAGGATAGTGCTCTTAACTGGTGCCAAAGGAGGTCTCACTTCACAGAGAACTCTTCCTTTGTTCAAAGAACAAGGGGAAGGGGATGGACGTCAAGGCATTTAAAAAAAAAATACTGTGCAGCAATGTATATTCCTATGAACGGACTCTTGCAAGGCTACAGGCAATTCGAATTCAGGCTTTGCCATTTTCTACCATAACCCCAGGCGCAATAACCTTTGTTCCTTTACATCCCCACCCCCACGGGGACGATCATAGTTCTAATAGGAATGTTGGGATTTAAATGTCCACCATGCCAAGGAATCCTAAAGTAAGTTGCTACTGTAATAAATGAGAGATTGAGAGACTAGAAATTCACGTCGATAATCAAGTGCTTATTTTTAAGAAAGGAAGAGGAAAAGGCAAGTTTTTCTAAATTATTATATGACTCAGAAGCCTAGGAAGAAAAGGGAAAAAACTAAACCCAAAACTCAAGTCTAAGTCAGTCCCATTTCGAAGGTCAGCGTCCACTCGTGGACCCTTGGATATATGGCACGCCACACACCAGCAAGCAGCTTTCCATTTTAGAGCCCGGCGCCTCTCTGAGTAGCCCCAGGTTAGGCAGGAGCTGTTACAAAACAACAGCTCGGATTCAGAGCCGAGCCCTCGGGGCGCCGGCGGGACCCGACCCCGGAACCTCGGCGCTGGTGGGCGGGCGGGGCGCGGGGGAGGGCTCTGGCGGGGGCGCGGCGCCGCTTCGCCCAGCCTCCGAGCGAGCGAGTGAGCGAGCTAGTGTGCGAGCGCCGCGCGGGCCGGCGGGCGGGCGGCCGCGGAGGATGCCGAGGGGCGGCGACGCGGGCCGGACTCAGCCGGGGCGGCGGGGAGGGCGCCGCCCGAGGGGGTAGGGCGGCCGCGGGGGCGCGCTCGGGCCGAGCCGCGCGCCCTGCGCTCCGTTCGCTGGCTCGCTCCCTCGCTCGCTCGCTCGCGCCCTCCTTCCGCGGCGGCGGCAGCACAAGGCGGCGGCGGCGGCCGGGGAGCAGACATGGCGGCCGACCTGAACCTGGAGTGGATCTGCTCGCTGCCCCGCTCCTGGACGTACGGGATCACCAGGGGCGGCCGGGTCTTCTTCATCAAGTGAGCGGGCGGGCGGGGGAGGTGGCGCGGGGCGGCTGCGGGGCGGCGGGAGCGAGCGGGCCCGGGGACCCCGTGAGTCGCCCCTCACGCCGCTCAGCGCCTGTCCCTTCTCTCCCCTGCAGCGAGGAGGCCAAGAGCACCACCTGGCTGCACCCGGTCACCGGCGAGGCCGTGGTCACCGGGCACCGGCGGCAGAGCACAGGTAGGGCGAGCCGGGGTTGCGGCTCGGGGCCACCTGGCGGGGGTTGGAGGTGCTCCGGGCTCCGCGCGAGTGAGTCCCGGGGCGCCTTTCTTCTCCGCCTTTTCATCAGCACTTGGAGACGGCGCCCTCTTCCTGCGCCCCGGTCCCCATCCCTGCCCCGACGCCCCCCGAGGGCGGCCGACGCCCCTCTCGCCCGGATCGCCCCCGTCTCAGCCCCCGGAACCCTTTAGGGAGTCCTCACCCGCTCCCCCTCGTTGCTCCCGGTACCCCAGCACCCCCGCGGTGAGAGGGTCCTGCATCCTCGCCCCGCTCCCCGGGGAGCTGCCTTCTGCCTAGCGGCTTCCTCCTCCTCCTCCTTCTCTAGGTGGGACTTGTGGGTAGGTAACTGATGGAGGAGTTAGGGGTGCTGCGGTCTCCCCCCCCCTCCTCCGGTGACCCAAGCGCCGGTGCGTCTTCTCCTGCCACCCGAGGAGCAGCCGGAGTCAGGACGCTGGAGCGGGCGCTGCAGGCAGTGATCCGGGCTCCAAAGTCCCCGGCAGCCGCAGCCAGGCTCCACGTACCACCAGTAGGTGGTGGGCGAGCCAGGGCGGTCCCGCGTGGGGGCATTCGGGCCCCAGTTCCGCGGGGAAACGCATCACGGGTTGCTTTGATAGCTTTCTTGAATGCCAAGCGTGAGTTGAGCTGGAGGAGGGCTCGTGGTGTTTTAGTGCTGGTCTGCCTTTCTTTTTTCATTCTTTGTTTACATTCGCTCAACTTGTTTGCCTGAAACGTAAGAGTGTTCCCGTGCTGGCCCGCCTCTACTCCGGGCTCTTGCAAAGGCTTGAGAACAGTTTGGGTCGAAGGTGAGGCCGGTTCCAGCCGCCCTATTAGTTCTTTTCTCTCCGACTCCGAGGTTCTGAGAATCTCCTATTAAAGTTGCCAGAAGGGTGAACAAACCTGCCTTTTCTGTCAAACGCTGGAGTTTCGGTGAAGTGACTAATAAAGGTCCAAATTTGCAAAGACGTGGAGGAGGAAAGGGAAGGCTGCTGTGGCAAGCGTGATGAGGTTACATTTTTAGGGCATTTCTGACTAATAAACCGCCACGTTTCCTAACTCCCTGTGTAGTCTTTCAGCCTGTTTTATACACATGTTGCAACTGAGATGGCCTCATTGCTTTTTCTGGCTATGGACAACGTTTATCTCATAGAGGACAATATGGGATTAAAGTAACTTAACCCAATCGTTTTGTGGCATTAGTTCATGCTTATTTTTGGTCATTTGTGACACCAGTGCCTTCGAATTACCCTCACAGATTGAATAACAGTCACGTGCCAGAGGTAGTTTATGCGTTTATTTGTTTGGGTTTGCTTTTCTTTGCTTGGTGTTGTGCACATGTCCATGACTTTTCGTTTTGGAGATGGGTTACGATGGACTCCAAACTGCTTGTCATCTTGAGTACCATGAAGCATATTAAGATACAGTCGCTCACCTGAATCATTCCCCAATTATGACTTGAAGCGTCACATCTCTTAAGGTCGAGTGTATTGAAACACGGTGTGTTAAGTGTTCAGATGCCTGCGAATAAGCGCTTGGGTTCTTTTCATACCAGATGAAAACCTAGATGGATTTGGTTATGTCACTGGAATACACATTTTTTAAAATATACCTTAAAAAAATATAGACAAAATATACCTTAAAAAAAGCAAAGTGCTCCTGGTTGGGGTTTTTGCCAGTCAGTGATGGGTGTTTCACCTGGGTTTAGAAGACTTTGATGGGGGCGGGGGAGGATGCCAGAGCATAATCCTTTATCCACATTGATTATTAAAGGGAATATCATGTCAGGTCACCTTTAATATTGCTGGGACTTTCCTGATGACTTTAAATTTGAATTGTCATCTTCTTCCAAATTATACTGACAATTGATTTGACCAGTCTAGATTTTGGGTAGATACCTCCTTAAATGAGCGTAGGTAATCATGAAGCTACGTAAGAGAGTCTTAAGCATATTTTACAACCCCACTGAAGTAATACTAATTGAAATATGTGTTTTTTAGATTTGCCCACTGGCTGGGAAGAAGCATATACTTTTGAAGGTGCAAGATACTATATAAAGTGAGTGAATTTTGATTTCTTCCCTTGGTAATTCAAATGTTGAGATGAACCTGAAAGTTGGATACTTGTGAGTCTAGACACAATGATTATCTTAAAGTTTGCTTTATTATACAGTGTTAATTGTATCTTTTATATGGTTATGAGATTTTAAGGGGGAGGGTGGTGGCCCTCTTCATTATCTCGTTTGCCTAGGTATTCATGGATTCTTAGATTGCAAATTAGATTGCTTTGGGCCACATTCCTTTGCTTGGTGTTTCTGAAGGTTTCTGTGGTAGAACCTTGTAGCGCTTTCTGACATTAGCTATGTGGTACTTACAGGTTTTGGTTCTTGATTATCTAAGAACACACACTCTCATGCACCAAAAAGTATCCGAGTTCTGTTATGGTTCTTACTTTTGGGATGAGTCCTGCCTGGGTGTATTTTGGCCTGAGCGGTTACTAAGTAGCAAAACTGATGTAAAGCTGGGGCACTGACAAAGTAAACAGTAAACCCGGGACACACTGCACAAGCTGTGTTGGGGCATCCTTTGTAATTCCTGTTTGGTTTATTTAAAAATGTCCAAGAGATTCTGTGTCTTACTAATAGTTGTGTTTGGGTAAAAGGCTTTGAAGAGAGCTGGAGGGGAAAGAAGCTGACTAAGCAGTTAGAACCAGTTCCGGCCCCAGAGCTGGTCGCCATTCACGTGAAGTCAGTGGTACTCCAGTGCAGTGCTGGGAAGATTGCCTTCTCCCAAGGGGAGTGAGGGGCTTTGTTTTAAGTAAAAAACGATTTGCTAAAATATAAACATTTTTAGTTAATTTTAAGAAACGGAGTCTTGAAAGAGAATAAACTCAAGATTTGGTAACAATTTTAATAGTTTATTAATAGTAACAGATTCCTAGGTAAAGAAAGGTACAGTGGGCCCAGCCAGTTATTTTTATCAAGTGGTATTTTTTTAAGATCATGCCATTACTTTAGTGGTTTTTAAAGATTCTGTAGAAGGATGCTTTCTGGAAAATGTCAAGGTATATTTATAGGTGCAGCTACTTTGGAGTACAGCATCAAGAAAGGCAGAAGAAGTGAGGTACGAGAACTGAGGATCTTCGCGAGTGTGGCTCGTCTGGATTAGCTGTTTAGTTTTTGTTTGAAGATCAAGCCATACTTTGCTAGATGTCCTAAAAGGAAAAAAAAAATGAAGGCTTTAGTAAAAGGAGACCAGCAACTGTTTTCCTAGCAATTCTTTTCATTTCTGAATTGAAGTGAACTGTTGCCATGAAAAGAAATGTTTTCGTTTTCAATATAGTACTGATGCTGTAAATAGAGGCAAGGCGTTTTGTTTGTTTGCTTTTGTTTTTTTTTTTTTTTGAGACAGAGTCTAACGCTGTTCCTCTGGTTAGACTGGAACTCGTGGAGATCTTCCTGCCTCTGCCTCCCAAGTACCAGGACTAAAGGTGTATGCCATCATGCCATCGTACCTGGCATAAAAACAGCTTTTCAGTTTTTTCATTTATTCAACACACTTTAGGTTACTGTACATTTAAGCCTAACTGATCTGAGAACAGACTTTAATGTCAGAAATATTTGAATCTCAGTGAATGAGTGTGTTCTTGGATGCTGGGAATTTTTTTTGTAGTTCAAAATATTGCATAGGTTCAATGTATATGTCTTAATTCAGAACTAAACTATTAGACTTTGTCTTATTTTACTAGCTAGCCACTTTGATGATATTTTCTTTCATTTTGAATTAGAATTTTGAGTGCTATGTCAAAGTCACCTTAGGAACATCAGGACAATATTAGAAAGTGATGAATAAAAGCCACCCTAAAACTGGTGGACTTTAGTCGTGTGATGTTGAAAGATAGCCGGTAATTGCGTCTAAAAGTAGCTGTTGTTCCTATGCTAAGAACAGTTCATTCAAAACTGGGCTCGTCTTAGAAATCCATCACACTCTGAACTTCTTCCAAGATGTTGGCCGTTCACAGATAGACGCTGTGCTGGATGGACGCTGTGCTGGTGTATGGCTTCACACCTAGCTAGACGCTGTGCTGGATGGACGCTGTGCTGGTGTATGGCTTCACACCTAGCTATTCCAGAAGCCCCGATTCCTTTATTTTTTAGCTGCATCCCTACGATCAGCTATAACTTCTTAGAAACTTTTTTTTTTTTTTTTTTTTTGTTTTTCGAGACAGGGTTTCTCTGTGGCTTTGGAGCCTGCACTGGAACTAGCTCTTGTAGACCAGGCTGGTCTCGAACTCACAAAGATCCGCCTTCCTCTGCCTCCCAAGTGCTGGGATCAAAGGCGTGCGCCACCACCGCCCGGCTCTTAGAAACTTGTGATGTACTAGATCATCCCATATTGGGGGTGCTTTCTCCTGACGGTGAAGGGTAGATCTCATGTTAATGCCCTTTGTCCCTAGCGTACGAATACCGCGGGGGCAGTTCTGACACTTAACCTTCTGCAGCTGAGGATCTTCCAAAGGAAAGGCAGTCTCAAGGAATAAAGTGTTCAATGTTCATGGATATCTTTTCATCTGTTGTTTCTTGAAGAAAGGGAGTAATCGATCAAAGGAAAGGAGGAGGGGGATAGGCGAATGAGCTGGCATGCAGACTCCTAATCCTGTTGTGGGGGGTGCCCTTTGTCAGTGGGGGCCTGCAGTACTTGAATGCTGGGGGGGGGGGTGTGCCGAGCTGAAACCTTCCTCTTCTGAGGACAGCTCTGGTGCCTGCTCACAGTCGCAGGGTCCTGGGAAGAACTTTCTCTTTGGATGATTTTGGTATTGATGGGTGGAGTGGAAAGTTTTAGAAGCTGGAGCGTGAGTTTGGCCTTCAAAAAAAAACATTTGGAGGTCAGTCCTCTGAACTTTAAATTAGACTAGCTGGAGAAAACAGCCTCTAAAGTCCACGCAGTGGATACGTTTCTTTAGGTTTCATTCTACTTAGGAAATAGTGCAAACTGACAGTGCCAGGGAGGAGGTGACGGCAGAGGCTGGGGACGCTGAACAGCATCCTAGTTGGTGCGCTGTGGTCTCCATGCTCAAGCTCTGTGCGGGTAACCAGAGATAAGGCCAGCGTGGAATGCCAGGGGATGCTGGGTCTGTGCTCAGGTTTCCTCCTAAAGTGTTTGTATACATATCTACCCTGCACAGCTTCAGCGATGAATAGTTGTCAGTGAAGGAGCAGAGCAGAGTGAAAGTTACGTGCATTTACACAGGGTCACCAGTTTACTTGGCATGCTTTACAAATGGGCTCATAGCATAAGTTTACGGTTTTGTTTTAAAAAAAAAAAAAGGTTCCTAATATGTAGAGTACATTTATTTTATATTCATTTGTTCAAAAATGATAATTTATGAAAATTCCCTAAGATAAATATTAATTTATATGTTTTGACTTTTCTGATCTTCAGTGTACTCTAAGCTAGCCTTCAAATTACGTATCTGTATCTCTCTCTCTCTGTGTACACAACACACATATATAAATATAGAATTTGAATATTTTCCATATTGCTTTCTAAACCTTAATTAATAAACGATGTGATTTATCTTCAGGGGAAAGGCTAAGAATTATTATAAGTGAGTTTGTAACTTAAAGCAGAGCTTATGTATTCCATATCCTTGCCCCAAATCAAACATGAGTCCATAAAGTACAGAAGATCATCTTACATACTTGAATGTTATTAGGCTTCCTGCTTAGGCCTTACAAGGATTGCTTAATGACTCCTTAATGACAGGTCACTGTAGCTTAAAAGGTGATGTGTCGTTGACTGTTCCTTTGTGCTCCAAAGCTTTGTGGTAGTTAAGTTCAGGTGCATAGCAAACCCTGATGCAGTGCTTGGTGACGGTAGAGACGCTGCTGGCTCCGTACAGGTCACCAGGCCGGGGGGGGGGGAAGCAGACACAGGCATCCTTGCACTACTTACACACTGGGCATGCTGATTCTGCGGGTAGCTCCTCATACTGCTGCTTTCCTTAAGTAGAAAATTTGAAATTATTTTAGATATGCAAATAGAACATTGTTTGATTTGGGATAATGAGGTTTCATTTCCATAACCTCAATAAACTAAAATCTGGTGAGCATTCCCAAATACCTGCAGTGATGGAGTTTCTGGTGTGAGATAGTCACTTAAACTTGCAAGGAAAGGTAAGAAAATAGGAAGGCAGGGAACGGTCCATAGCCATCATAAGGACATTAGAATATATCGACTATATTTGATATTTACAATTGTTTTGTAGCTATAGCTGTTGTAAGCAGATTAAAACCAAAATTTTGAAGAAGTGTCTCAGACTAGCTTAGAATTCACACTGTGCAGCCCAGGATGGCCTGGGACTCAAGGTGATGCTCCTGCCTCAGCCTCCTGTGTGCTGGGATTTCAAGAGCGGTTATGACTGGCTGCGTGTCAGTAGAACGGTGGGCGCGTCTGCACAGTCAGTAGGTCGTGCTGCGCTTCCTCCTGTTTGCCAGAAGAGTCTGGACTGTAATGTGGAGCTCTGTGCATCGAGCCCCTATTCCAGTTCAGCAGGTGCCACACAGCTGTTAGCCCTAATGGCGTTTGTAACACATTGAACATACGGCATGCATTATAACGGGGAAATGTATGGGGAAACTTTTTAAATTTTTTTTAACTTCTTAAAATATAACTTTTACATAGGTATATAAATTATAGAGTGAATCTATGTATCAGCAATTTCTTTTAAATTTTTATTAGATTTATTACTATATGTGTATGACTGTTTTGCCTCCGTTTGTATGTGTTCCCTGTGCATGGCCCGATGTCCCCCAAGGTCAGAAGAGGGTATTAGCACTCTCTGGGACCGAGTTACAGTGGTTGTAGGTTGTCATGTATGTGCTGGGACAGACCTCTGGAAGAACGACTTAGCCAACTTCCTTGTTACCTTTTTTGTTATATCTGTTTCTTGTGGGGTTTGTTTGTTTTTTAAACTGACTCCCGAAGAGGCTATAAAGATCTCTTGTATAGGCCATGAAGCTTCATTTTTAGTCACTAGTATTCAAATCCAGGTCTGTAGGCCCAAATGTTAAGACAGCGTGCAGGAGAGATGGCTCAGTGGTTAAGAGCGCTGGCTCCTCTTCCAGAGAACCAAGGTTCAATTCCCAGCAACCACGTGGCCGCTTACAACCATCTGTAACTGCAGTCCCAGGAGCTCTGATGCCTTCTTCTAGCCTGTGGGTGCACAGACTCACAAGTAGGCAAGATGTCTATACACAGGAGGAACAAGGCAGCTGAAGGAGGCTCTACACCTTGTGATTCTAAGTTGGTTACTTGGAACAAAAGGTATTATTTCATTACTAGTATTGCGGTTAGGTTATAATGCAACCCTCAAAGACCTTGACTAACCTACAAAGCCTGTTGACTGCTATTAACAGGGTCTTATGACTGGTGCCACCTGTGTGTTCACTTAAGGGCGCCTCACTATTTCGTTCACTCTTCAGGGACGAACAGAGAAAGGTGGGCGTGTAGACCACCCGCCATCTCTGGGATCTCAGGCCCAATGGGAGAAGCAGACATTGAAAACAAAACAGAAGAACAGATAATTACATTTTAAAATGGCATCTTCATGAAAGCAGGGTACAGCTTGCTGTGGCGGATTCGTAAAGTTTACTCTAAATTACTTGCTCCGTTACCAGCATTTCCAGGTACAGCTGAGCTTCTTGGTGGACAACGTGATTACATTGCCCTTCTTTTTAGCCTCGGGCCCTCTACTCAAGACCAGGCCTGCTCATTAGTCTCTTGATAAAGCTTAGTGCTTGGAGGCCAGTCAGCTTTCTGAGAAAGTGGCCCCCATGATGCTCATGCCCAGTCCATAAGGATTTCTCTTCGCTGTTGCTTTATTTTGCTTATTATTACTTTCAATTGTTGTTACTGTGTGTATGTGCGCCACGTGGAGGTTCAGAGGACTTGGTGGAGTCAGTTCTCGCGTTATCTTTCTGTGGGTTACAGGTCTTGGACTCAGGTTGTCAAGGTTGCATCTTCTGGCTGAGCCATCTTGCCTGCTTGCCTGTGAGATCTAGAGTCTGAAGTGGTCTTCCCTCCCCCTACTCTCTAAGTTGGTGTTTGTTTGGGGTGGTGGGAGGGCGACACAGAGCTAACTAGACCCGAAGTGCCGGGAAGACTGGAGACGGGTCTGATGTAAACAGCCTAAGTAAGGACCTCTGCACCGTGTCTGTCGGATGCATGTACGTTAGGGTCAGGGGTGAAAGTGTGCAAGTGTCAGTTGGAGTTTGTCAGTTGACAGCCACAGTTATCCGTTGGCGTCAGGAGAATTCTCAGGAGGAAGAGTTGGATTCGGTGGGCTGCTCCGGAGCTGCTAGGAGGTAAAAGGGCCGGAGCTGGGTAGACTTGCAGATGAGCTAGCATTCAGGTGTGGTGATCTAAATGACTGGCCCTGACCTGCCTGATGGAGGACACGCTCTCCAGCTGGAGGACAGCGCACACAGTTAGTGCTCTTGGGAGATGCGTCTGCTCTCAGGGTTGGCCAGTCAGGACTTTATTTTCCTAGGCTTTCTATTTCAGTTGTCTGTCACTCATACAGCTTTATTTCATCAAGCCAACGTTTCTAGGGAGGCTTTCATTTGAGCAGCCTGGATTAGACAGGGCAAACCTGGAGTCAGGGGCAACACTGGTTTGTTTCTCTCATCTAGACGTTGATTACTTGACCCAGGTCTGTGACAGAGGGAGTGGGAAGGAAGGAGGCCATTGATCAAAGATATTAAAGGGACGTTGACAGGCCTTGAGAATCTTGCTGAGCAAGGCGGTTGACAGAGGAAGACGTCAGAAACAAGTGGCCACAAGAATGATGGCACCCTCAGAACAAGGGAATATTACGTGGGTGTAGGGAGGGGAGCCCTGGGTGGATACACTAATGGCGGTTTGGTTTTTCAGTTCTTGGGAGAGCACAGTAGTATTTTAAGAGGCTGAAATCTGGCCTTTACAAAGGCCTTTCCCCTGTTCATCAGTTACAATCAGACCCAAGCTTTCTCACCCAAACCCCAGGCCCCAGGGTTTGTGTGTGTAACCGCCCTGCTGTCCTGGAACTCTCTTCGTAAACCAGGCTGTCCTTGAATCAAACTCGAGACCCACCTGCCTCTAGGCATGCGCTACCATGCCCAGCTAAGAATTTCATACTCATTATTCTGTTATTCAACAAATACTGGGGCTGAATGTCATGGTTCACTTCTATCTAAAAGTAATTCAATCACTGGAAGCAGAGGGTCCCCGCAGGTTCGAGGTCAGCCTGATCAACACAAGATCCTCTCTAAAAACCAAAAATGCTTCCCTAATAAATACAAGGGTGGGAGGTGGAAGAATAGGATCTGGGACAACCAATGCTTTATACCCTCAAAGCTTCTACCAGTGACCATTCCTGGAGGCAGGTCCCATGTCCTAAAGGTTCCAGTCTGTCCGTGAACAGTGCCACCTGCTGGGGACTAGAGCCTCAAATACATGCCCATTAGGGGCCTGTCTCATCGAAACAGCCATATGGCTATATTAAATTACCGCATTAAATAGCGTTAATGTGGGGCTGGAGAGCTGTGCTCGGCAGTTCAAGAGGACATTCTGCTCTTCTGGAGGATGTGTATTCGATTCCCAGCACCCATGCCAGGCAGCTCACGACAGCCTCAAATGGGGACTCAACCTCGCACATGTTCATGTACATGCACTCAGGCACACACATGTGCATGTGCTCATACTCAGGGATACATATACAGTTAAAAAATTCTAATCTTTTTTTTTTAAAAAAAAAAAGATTAGTATCTTTTAAAAGTATGTTAGACTGAAAAAAAACCACTTGTTTAATACTGTTTTCCTTCGCTCCAGACAAGGGGTAGTTATCATGGACAGTCATCTCGCTCACTGCTGTTTGCAGTCCCTTATCTTACCCGTTCTCACAGTATGCCATTAATATTGGTTGATGGCACGAACGACTGCTCATAGCACTATATTTAATTATACACTATTCATAAAACTTGTCATTTAGGGTTTTGTGAAATTCTAATACTCTGTCCTTTTGCTTACCCAAGTTTGGCTTGTGTGATTGTGCTCAGGCTGTGGGAAGGGGACAGGAACCTGTTGGGAGAGCTGACGTATAACCTACTCCACAGAAAGCCAAAATGATACAGGGGCCTGCGAGGCCTCTTGGGAGGCACCCAACACCAGAACTTGCCCTTGGCCGTCCCGGTTCTGTTAGAAGTGCTCCCGGTTGAAGCTGGAGCAGAACCTACCGCGGTTTCAGGAACTCAGGGTGCTGGTGGGGTCTGTACTGTGTGAGGCGACGGAGAAAGCAGATGTAGGTCAGACCTTGGCATTTGGAGAACCGTGGGCCAGGAGAAGCCCGAGGGACAGAGAAAGTGGTCCTCATGGGCTGTGGATGATGGACTTTTCCAGGATGTTTGAGACTTGAAGGGGCCAGTAAGTACAGATCAAATCCGTGTGGGCTCAGCACTTTGTAAGCCGACTTGGTCTCCGAGTCGTGGGTGACTGTTCCCAGTGCTCTCACCTGTGACGGGCAGTTAGAGGTGTGAAGTGAACTGAGAACAGATGCCAGGGACAGCTTTTCATCCCCCAGGGCCATTTGCCCAGTGCCACAGGGCATGGTTTGTTGTACCGTCTCCATTACCTAGTCAGGGTACTTCTTGAACCTGTCAGTGACCGAAGCCGGATGCTGCAAGTAAAGAGACTTCACATCAACTCCAGGAGTGACCCAGCGGACCTAGGGTCCTCTTCACCTGCCTTTCTTGGCTGCTGGAGGTTTCTTTCATCCAAACCAGAGAGTGTTTGCCTGTTTTTCTGAACTACTACAGCCTTTTGTTTTCAATCCTAAAGGTTAAGGTTCCTTTTTAGTCACCAAAAAAAAAAAAAAGAAAGAAAGAAAAAAGAAAAAAAAAAAGAAAAAAGAAATCCATAACCTGGACTTTGGCTTCTGGGAGTCACATGTTCATTCCTGGGCTGTTTTTCTGAACTACTACAGCCTTTTGTTTTCAATCCTAAAGGTTAAGGTTCCTTTTTAGTCACCAAAAAAAAAAAAAAAAAAAAAAAAGAAAGAAAAAAGAAATCCATAACCTGGACTTTGGCTTCTGGGAGTCACATGTTCATTCCTGGGCTGCATGCTTGACCACCAGTCTCCTTGTCTCTTTATTCTTTCCTGTGTTTGGGTTTGTACCCATGAGTGCAAGTGCTTGCAGAAGCCAGAAGAGGGCGCTGGATCCCTTGGAGCTGGAGTTACAGGGTGTTCCCGGGAACTGAACTCAGGTCCTCTATAACAGTGGTACATACATGGTCTTAACCTGTGAGCCACCTCTCCATCACTTCCATTGCCTCCTCTTAGCTGGAGCTGAGATGCTGATGTTGGCAAGCCTCCTAGAAGTGCTGTTAGGAAGGAAGGCCTAATTCACTGTGAGACGTTGGAGCTCAGAAAGCCAAACAAAGTGTCAGAGGTCACCCTCCCTTCCCAGGAGAGAGGATGGGGTGGAGAAAGAGCTGCCTTCTGAAGAAAGAGTAGAAGTTGATCCTAGACCAACAAGAAGTCTCCCTGTGCGTTTGTGGTGGACCAGGCTTTCCCCATGGCTTTTGAAGATACTTACCACTTAAAATGTAATTCCAAAGAGTGTGAATTCTTGAAAAGTTCTACCAGCTCTCACTAGCTGTTGACACCGTGTGTGTGTCATGTGTAAGCCCTTTTGAATGGCTAAAATTAACATTATTCTTTGAATAGTCATGGTCCAGAGAAAGGGGTGTGTGTGTAAGAATTAATCTCTGAGATAAAACTATGGCTTTATTCTTTATTCAGTGAATTAATCCCAACAGCTTTTGCCGAAGTCCATTTAAGATGTTATATAATATAAATTTTACTAATAAAATATTTAGAATAAAGCTATTGGACCTAAAATTTTAAATGCAGTAAAAACAACTGTAGCATAAGATGTTGAAAAGAAAGAATTCCTTGCTGGGAATATAAATATAAATAAATGACATAAAGTACCGTGTTACATTTAGATCAAATATTTTTCTTTTAAATATTCCTCACACAGTGTAGGTATATTCTAATAATAGTTTTTATTGTAGAAATTCGAGGTATATATCATCTTTTGATTGCATAGTGAGATGGTTACTATAAATATGCAAATTATATATCATCTTGCAGATACTTGTGTGGAAAAACTGCATGTCTCTTCTCCCAGCGGATCTCTAGTAGATAATGCAATATCAGTTGCAGCCTTTCAGCATCTGGGCTTTAACGACGTCGCTGTCCTTTTACCTGTATCATCCCCGTCCACTTTGGTCTTGTGTATTTGACCTTTCCCGTTTCTTCTCTTCCCGAGCTTCCACATGGAAATGGAATCCTGCACCATCTTTTCAGTGTATGACTTATTCCATTAGCATCCTTGTGGAGGTTCGGAGGGCCCCCAGAAGCCCATGTGTTTAAATGCTTGGTCCCCCGTTGGTGAAGCTGTTTGGGAAGAATTAGGAGGAGTGTCCGTGGGAACAGGCTGTGGGGTTTCAAAGGACTTCTCAGTGTCTTTCTCTGTTTTGTGGTTGTGTCTCAAGATGCTCGCTCTCAGCTACTGCTCCAGCACCATGCTCCAGCACCATGCTCCAGCACCATGCCTGCTGCCTGCTGCCATGCTCTCCACCATGATGGCGGTGGACTTGAAATTGTGAACCCCAAATAAACTCTTCTGTAATAAGAGTAGCTAAGACTGTCCTCCAGCTTCATCCGTTTGTTGCCAATGCTTTGGCATAATTTTTGATGTCTGCTTGAACCTTGTCTGTGGCTTGCCTGTCCATATGTATCTCCCAAGTTCTTCATTGATTGATTTTCAGTGGTTTGTGTTGTATATGGATTTGCATTTTTGTGTTAAGGCTACTTGACTTGGCTTAGAAGAGGTTCTCAAAGTATTTTGGTTTGTAAGTATTCTGTGAGAATTTTCTGTGTGTACGTTTATTATATGTATATATGTTATAAATTATATACCTGTGTTACTGTTAGTCTGTGTTTTCACATGCTAGTTGAGGCTTATTTCTCTTACCTTGTTGAGATGTGAAAGTGTGTAATCATATGCACTCATGAGCTGTAACATGAGGGTCCTGCTTTGTTGGGGTTACTGTCCCGCCTGGTACCCCACAGCCGGCAAGCCCCAAAGAAATCACACAGAGAGTCTACATTAGGTTATTAACTGATTGGCCCATTAGCTCAGTCTTCCTACCAGCTCCCATAACTTATATTAACCCAT
>JAQHUG010000399.1:1491362-1502063 GCA_028555095.1 Dicrostonyx torquatus | reverse complement strand
TTTTTTTTTTTTTTTTTTTTTTTTTTTTTTGGTTTTTCGAGACAGGGTTTCTCTGCAGCTTTGGAGTCAGTCTTGGAACTAGCTCTTGTAGACCAGGCTGGTCTCGTTTTTAATTCTTAAGTTAGGTTCTCACTGCGTACCTGGCTCCCTGGCTGTGATAGTGCAGACCAGCAGAAGCTCTCACACCGAAGGTTATGACTGATCAGACCCAAGGAGAAGGCGTAGGAAAGTCTACATATCCTCAGGGGCCTTTCTTTGCAGTGTGCGGCCACCAAGGTTGAGAAGCACAGTTTAAACTCCAGGATGGAAACTGGAAGCTGTTGTTTCTCAAGTCTGCTGGCCGTGCTCCAGGACTAGCGTGTGTCGAGACAGCAGGGTGGTATGAGCGCTTCGGTTAAGTCATTTCTAGGGCGTGCGTGCTTTCAGAATGAACTGGGATTGGGTATACGCAGACTCCAACTTCCAGAGAGAACTGAGAATGTTCTTTTCTCAGGGAAGACTTGTGATCCTGATTATTTAACTCAGATGTTCTTAAAGAATGTGAGGTGAGTGGGTAGGCTTGTGGTCCAGTAGTGGACTGGGACCCCAGCGATACAGGGGTACCCTGGTGGAGGAGGGGGTGGGGGCCGTTAAATTGTTAGGATTAAAAATGGAGCTGTTGCATAGTCACAAGTTAGTAAGTTTCCCTTAGTGCTAGAATTCTGTGAGTGGTTTGAAAGGAGGGAATTTCCTTTATTCCCTCTGGGTAGTTTTAACTATTCAACATTAAATTCTTTAATCGGTATTTATCGTGTGTCTGTAGGTTGTTCCCCATCTGCTGTGTACAAATGTCGTGTGGTACAATTTTAGAAGGTTTTCTAGGAAGGTGATTCGACAAAATAGGTAAAATAGATGTTTCTTTTCCCAAAACTTTTACATTTACTTACTTATTTTATGTGTGTGTTTATGTGTGGCGTGCGTCTTCGGTGGCATGTGTGTGCAAGTCAGGGGACAGCTTGCAGGGGTGGGTTCTCCCCACCGATAAAATCCAGGTTACCTAAGGTTTGGTGGCAAGTGCCTTTACCTGCAAACTGTCTCTCTGTCCCCCATGTAATGATTTTGATGTGAGGTGCAGCTCAGATGCCCGAGAGTGAAGCAGGAAAGAAGTGTGTGTTTTAGGGTGCCTGCAGCAACTCTGATTGAATGTAATACATCTGGATTCTGTTGGTGACGAGTCGAAGGCTTATGGCCTACACGGACAACAGAAGATGCTGTAAATGGAGACCGTGCTTTCGTTTCTGGGTCTCCCAGACCTGAACAATCACACAAAAGCTCTATTAATTGCAACACTGTTGGGCCAATGGCTCAGGCATATTCCGAGCTAGTTCTTACATCTTAAATTAACCCATTTCTGTTATTTTGTATTTTACCACGAGGCTCATGGTTTGTTGTCTTACATGTTGCTTCTTGGAAGAGGCTACATGGCATCTGCCTGACTCTGCCTTCTTTCTCCCAGCATTCAGTTTAGTTTTCCCGCCTAGCTGTATTCTGCCCTGCAGTAGGCCAAAGCAACTTCTTTCTTAACCAATGGTAATAGAACATATTCATAGCATACAGAGGGGAATCCCACATCAAGATGCCAAACTTCAGGTAGAAATAATTGAAGATAAAGAATAATGTCCTTTTTATGTAAATAAGGGTTTTCTTAGGAACCAAACTTGGTTCCATCTAAGTCCATGGGGTATTATTATTATTATATGCATTAGGAGCATCTTTGTCTGAAACCATTTATTTCAACGTTCAACAGAAATAACGTTGAAATGATGACATCTCTTTCCTGGAGAAACAAATAAGCACAGGGTGTGTCTGACCTTCTTTCTGTTGCTGTAGTGAGGCCCTGACCAAAGCCAGCTGAGTGCAAAAAGGGGGTTTATTTGACTAATCATCCAGTCATAGTCAGTCCATCACTGAGGGAGCTCAGGGTGGGAACCATGGAGGAAAGCTACTTACTGGCTCCATCCCCCTGCCTGCTCAGTTTGCTTCTCACAGCCTCCAGGACCGTGTGCCCAGGGGACTGGACCGTCCTGTTGTATATAGGTGAGAGGAGAGGTGCATGTTGTGTTCCCCAGCTGCCAGCCACTGGCCCGCTCAGCGGCTGGCCGCTGGCACCCGAAATAACCACGTGAGGACGGTATTCATTTAAACTCTGCCTGGCTTATTATCACTAGCCTTTTCCCGGCTAGCCCTCACTTCATAAGCTAACCCATTATAAAAGTCTGTATGTCACCACGAGGTGGGTGACTTACCGGACGGAACTAAGGTACCTCCATCTCCGAAGGGAGCCTCATGGCGTCTGCCTCACTTCCTTTCTTCTCCTCCCAGAACTTCCGTTCTGTCTACTCCGCCCACCTAAGGGCTGACCTAACTATAAGCCAGGCAGCTCTTTATTCAACCAATAAGAGTAATACAAAATACAGGAGAACACTCCCACATCACCGTCCCACATCGGTCATTAATGAAGAGTGCCAGCAGACAGTCTGGTGGGGGCATTTTCTCAGTTGGGCTCCATCTTCCCGGTTGACTCAGGTTGGTGTCAAGTTGACACCGACCTGCAAAGACTGCTGTTCACGTTCAGCTTCTAAGAAAAGCTTTAGGGTTTATTCAAATGTAGGTGTTTTTATGTGTTGGGCGTGGATATAGCCGTAGCTGATCTTAGATTTTTTTTTTTTATCTTCTTTGTGGATTAGATTTCCCTTTGTCCTTAACAAACACACAGGTACAAGTGAAATGGCATAACGGAAGCATGGTACAAAAAAAGGTTAGCCCGAAGCTCAGCTTTAAAAAAGCAGTTCCAGGACAGGGCAGCAGGTCACGAAGATAACCTAATAGGTGTTAATTGATCCTGGGCAAGTCATTTAATCTCCTGGCTTCTGCCTTTCCTCCTACTCTCACCAGCCTGTCTAGTGCAGAGGGCTGCTGTCAGGGCCAGTGAGGTCATGAGGGTCAAGTGCAAGGTTGGAGGTAGGTATCCCAGTGTGTGTGTGGGGGGGGTGAGGGGGCAGGGACAGAATGGAGGGGTGGAGGGACGAAAGGGACAGGACGGGGGACAACTAGCGCTTTTAGTCGTGCTTACAGTGAAGGTCTGAGCAATTGTGTCTCTTAAGGAGCATGTAAGCTTTTTTTTGTATTTTATGATATTATAGATTTGAGAATTGTACTTGAAAGTTAATCAGATGCATCCAAAGTGATGCTGATCATGTTTGTTTACAATATACTTTATGTATTGATCTACACCATCCTGGTAACTAGGAGGTAAATGTTACTTTCAGCATTTCTACATAAAGAAAAATGAGACAGAAGAAGACAAGAGTAACTTTGTAAGGTTCGCCAGTTCAGGTGGTAGAGCTGGGATGTTCCTTTAATGTTTTTTTTTCCCTAATAAATTACATGGGTGTTACAAAATAGTAATAATTTCGTTTTTGTTGTTGTTTTACTATTTTGTTTTGTTTTAGTTGTGTAGTAATAGTAAAAGATAAAATGAAGTAAAAATTTCAAGAGAAACCCACATTTAACATTTTTTTTCTAACTAAGCCACATAATACCTCATTGAAACATGCTGCTGTTGGAGAAACCCCCTTATGATTCTGATTGCTTGTTCCTATGTCTGTGTCTGTGTGACTAGGTAGCTTTGTTGTCCTTGCTTGGCTCTTTTTCATTGGAGTCTCTACCTCTGTGCTGTGGCTGTCTTTCCTGGGTACTCAACTTTCTCATACTATGATGGTCCAAGCCTCAGTGGCCTGTCACATCCCAAGTTGATCCTCTCAGGAATGAGAGGCTGTGAGCTCTAGAGAAAGTTCCAGGCTGTGATTTCTGTGGTCTGCAGCTTACTGCTCACATGCCACCCACAGCTGCAGTAACGTGGAGGCCAGGGCTTGCCCCTCCCACACCTGGCTTGTTCACCTCCCTCCCTTCTCTGGCTCCTTTCCCCTGCCAAGAAGTGCTAGTCTCTAAAGCAGCATGGACTTTTCCCCCCAATGTGACCTGAGATTTATCACTCTCTGTGACTCCTGTGAATCAATGTGCAGTTGTTCTTATATTTTGACTTATTAAATTTATCAAGTAAGCCAGTGTTTTGACAACTTCTGTATGTTTTCTTTCTACCGTGAGAAAGCAACAACAGAAATATTTGTTAAGCGTATATTAATTCAGAGGAAGGAGTACTCCTTGTGGACAGCAGTCTGTGATGAACTGACTCGCCCATACACCTTCCCAGCAAGCCCACCCGGTTGTTTAGGATTCTTTCTCCTTTTGCAGTCTTTACCTCGTGTATCGATCACCCATGAAAGCAGTCTTCACAGTAACCTTCTTGTTGCAACAGCAATTTGATCCTGGTTGTTCTGGAGTTAATGAGAGTAGAGCCAGACAATGCAGAAGGACATTTTTAAAAAGGGTGAACTCCATATAGCCTCGTTACAGGATAGAGAAACGTGCCTCAGATGTAGTGGCTTCTTCGGTTCTGGTGCTGGTTGGTGCATAAGCCTTGATTTTTTTTTTTTTTTTTTTTAAAACGCTGACATCGTGCCTGCCTAAGACTCTACAAGTCCTCTGAGGCGTCTCTCTCTCCTTGGAAAGGTGTGGGCAGGTTCAGACCTTGATGCTGAGATAATTTTATGTTAGTGAGTCTGAGCTGTGCTAATAACTCTGGGGTTCAGACGTCTGTCTTTTCCCTTTTGGTGTGCGGGTGTTGGCCTCGTTTATCATCTCCTTTCCCTCTGTGGATTCTGTTCTTAGCTGACCCTAAGTGGTCGCTTGGGCTGCAGTGTGCACTGGGTGGTATGCCGTTTGCTGCTGTGATTCTCCGTGTGATGTTTTCAGTCGCAAATAAACCTGATGTTACAGCAGTGACCCATTCAGAGATCTGCTGTGCCATGCGATGTTTTTGGTGGGGATTCTAGTCACTGCACCAGCCACACAAATAAACCTGAGGTTACAGCAGTGACCCATTCAGGGATCTGCTGTGCCATGCTATGTTTTCGGTGGGGAATCTAGTCACTGCACCAGCCACACAAATAAACCTGAGGTTACAGCAGTGACCCATTCAGGGATCTGCTGTGTCGGGCCCTGGCCTGCGGACCTGACTGATGTGAGATTCAAAGGCAAGTGTCCGGTCTTTGGGGCTGAGAAATGGTTTGGCAAAAAGACCTGTTGATGCAGACAGCAGACAGTGCGGTGGGTTTGAAGAACTCCGAGGAAAGTCATCTCTGGGATGCTGAGACTGAGATCTTGGAGAAACTGAGGGGGAAGTGTAGCATGGAGCTGCTAAGGGGGACCAGGAAGGTAGTGTAAAAGTGGCTGTTTATCCTGAGCAGCGGGATTGCTGGGATTCTGCCAGAATAAATGAGAGAGGAGCCTGAGGAAGACCAGGAGATGGGGGTTGCCAGGGTCCTTCCATCTTCAGATATAAAACAGTGTCCAGTTTGGTCGTCTTTGTTGTTTGTTCCTTGTTGAGAATTTGCATTGTGGGGTTTATCTATCTCTTGTGGTAGCTGTATTAGTAACAACCAGAAACTGAAAACTAATAGTGGGTAAGTAAATGCATATTCACACAGTGAAGTACAGACAGCAATAATAGACAGCCTACAACTGTGTGCAATAGTGTGGTTAAATACCATAAACCTGTTGATGAATATGGTCCCAGCCCTTTAACTATGTATGTATTTATAATAAAACTGTTGACTGGGTGTGGTTGCACATGCTTTTAATGAAAGCACTCCCAGCTCTCTGGAGGCAGAGGGATCTCTGTGAATTCCAAACCAGAGCAACTTAGGGAGACTGTCTTGAATTAATTAAAAAGTAAAACATTTATGTCCCATGTGTTAGGATAGACCAAGCCTTTGAATGTATCCTAAAATACCATGACACAAATACATCATACATACAGAACTGTCCAGGGCGTGTGTTCCACGCTGGGGTCAGAGCAGGGCTGCTTCTGCTCCGTGCTGACCTTAAGGAACTGGGCCAGCATCGTCTCTGCTGTGCTCAGTGTAGCCCAAGGGCACACCCTGCTCGCCACGTGCCCACACCACACTGCGTGGGGATGCAGGCAGAGGGATGGAAATATAATATTCTGTGTGTCCTGGGGTGTGTGTGTGGATAGTCTTTGCCGTGCAGGTTATTTTTATTGTCTCCTGCCTTTTTTCTTTGTCTTACACACCACTATATGGAGGTTATTTGTTCACGTCAATGGATATAATTCTTATTGCTGTCTTTAATGTCAGTAGATATTCCATTGAACAGAGAGTATGAATCAAAATTGGATGACCATGTAGATGATTTTGTTTTGATTAATGCTAATACTGATAATTCTATAGCAAAAATCCTTGGTAAGAAAATCATTTTGGCTGGGCGAGAATGGCATACACCTTTAATCCCAGCACTTGGGGAGGCAGAGGCAGGTGGATCTCTGTGAGTTCCAGGACAGTCAGAGATACACAGAGAAACCCCTGTCTTGACCACCCCCTCCTCCAAAAAAAAAAGAAAGAAAGAAAGAAAAGAAAAGAAAAAAGAAAATCACTTTGGTGTGGTCACTTGTAAGAAATAAAACTCGGGGCCCAAAGAGTTCACTCATTTTAAGGCTGTGATTCATGTTCCTATAATCTCCGGATTGGTTTCAGCGTCCACTTTTGTTTTTTTTCAAACATTTACACTTTTAAATGTGTGTGTGTGTGTGTGTGTGTGTGTGTGTGTGATTGCATGAGTGCTCATCCACAGACATGCATCATGGAGGTCCGAGGACAGCTTGCAAGAGTCAGTTTTCTCCTTCCACCTTGTAGGGCCTGCGATGCTTTTACCCAGTGAGATGGCTCAGCAGTATTAGTTTTTGTTCAGTTATTTTATTTGCTTTTAAATGATTTTTAAAAATTAAATTGTTATATATTGATGCTCTATGATACAGATGTTAAGCATAGTTATTGTAGCGAAGCCACTTAATCTGTCAGTGCAAATAGTAACTTTTAAATAACCAGGGCAACGAAAATCACAATCTCTGTGTTTAAACTTGTTTGGTTGGTTGGTTGATTGGTTGGTTTTTTGAAACAGTGTTTCTCTGTGTAGCCCTGGCTGATCTGGAACTCACTCTGTAGAACAAGCTGACCACAAACTCAGAGATCTGCCTGCCTGTATGTCTTGAGTGCTGGGATTAAAGGTGTGTGCTACCACCACCTGGTTGTGTTTAAAGTTTTTACTACAATTATGTTGACTATATATAGCCCCCCCGTTAAGTAATATTAAATAAGTTAGCCTTATTTTTCATATTTTGACTATTTTATTATTGCCACAAAGCTTTTGTTTTGATGTCTTTCAATCTCACACTCTCTTCTCTTTTGGTTCTGCTCTTGGTGTCATATTTGGCTTTATCCTTAAATTGTGGAAAGGTCCGTATTCCCTAGATGTCTGTAGGCAGAGGCTGCTTGTTCATTTTTCACCTTCCCAGACCCAAAATAACCACACAGAAACTATATTGATTGTAACACTGCTTCGCCAATAGCTTAGGCTTTTTATTAAGTAACTCTTACATCTTAAATTAACCCATTTTTATTAATCTGTGTATCGCCATATGGTTGTGGCCTACCTAAAGTAAGGTTTTGTCCGGCATTTGTCTCCTTTGGCAGCTACATGGCATTTCCCTGACTCCGCCTCTTTCCCTCCTCTATCACTGCTTGAAATTCTCACTTTGCTTGAAATTCTGCATTGTCATAGGCCCAAAACAGCGTCTTTCTTAACCAATGGTAACAAAACATATTCATAGCATACAGAGGGGAATCCCATATCAGATGTCAATACTTTTGTTCATGTATTTTTTTTCTAAACCTAGTTCATCTGACATACAGAGTCTGGTTTTATTTTTTATTGAATGTTACTTAGCTATACCAGTGAAATTGGTTGTTTTTATTTTTAAAGGACTCTGTAAACCCTAAATAGAAGAATTCAGAAATATTTTTAAGTTTTCTTGCTAACTAGTGATTCGGATGGAGTAAGACAAAGTTGTACTTCTGAGTCATCTGAAGGAGAAAACCCTGTGTCACCACAAACAAAACCATGGTCACTGTCAGACGCAGGTGTGCTCTGACATTTGGTGCATCGTCTCTGTCTCCTTGCTGGTCCTCTCGAGGTCTGTCACATCATTTGCTTTAGGGTCACATCTGACCGCTGCCTTTCGTGTGTCCCTTGTGCCACCTCTCCCTGAGACTCATACACCACTGCTCTGATGCTGGTTGGAGCTAGAACTGAGTTGGTTTGGTGAAAACTAGAGACTTTTCTTTGTGCATAATCCATAGCTTATTAATTTATTTAATGTTTGTGACTATGAAAGTTACAATTGAAAATAACCAAAGTTTCTAAACTTGGCTAGGTACTTTATTAGCATGATTTTCTTCGGTTTACATCACATACTTGGAGCAAGTCTGTATCTGTGCAGCAATTACAAGGTCTGTGAAAGAAGAAACCTTACATGCTTATTAGGTTTCAGTCAGCAGTCATGCTCAGGCTGTGTGAGTAAGCAAAAGAAAACCTAGTTGTTGGATGAATAACCCACGGGCCCACCCGACACTCTCTAGCCTCTGCCAGCCCCCCAGGCTCACTGTCTGCATTTGTTCAGGCTCCTTTAGTTAGGGAGACAAAGGCGGTAGTGGCATTTGCCTGGAAATTGAGCACTAGAGTCAGGAGTGTGAGCTCCTCCTCAGATGCATAGTGAGTTCTTGGTCAGCTTTGACTACCTGAGGTCCTGTCTCAGATACAGAGACATCAGTTTCTATGTTATGCAGCATCCCAGTAGTCAAGAGACTGTTAAAAGAAGTGATGACCCTCTTTGGTTGATGGTCCTTGGTCCTTTGATTGCCTCAGTTTTACAAATCTCAGTATCCTCCTACCCTGCCCGTTTTGCTACACTCCCCTTAAAACTAAGCCTCGGTCGCTGGGGAAAGTGATCCGGCCCTTAGCCCTCTTCTGTTGTCATTGGCTAGCTGATGAGTTTCTAAGTCCCTCGGCTTTTAGGGTTGGTCACTAAAGTACATTTCACTACAGGCTGTGGCCCTGCTGTAATCAGAAGTGCAGTACCGGTTAACTGGGGGGGGGGCTGAGACCTTAACACTGCATGGCAAACTTCTGTTGGTTGACTCCGCTCTAGGACAAGCTGATTACTTTCAAAATATATTTTGCAACCCACAAAGCTGTGGTTTCGTGTAGAAGCAGACCCGACTGGCTGTAGATGCCAGTTTTCAGACAGGAAGAACTGTCGCACACCTGCCGTCTTGCTGCTTTCACTTTGAAGCATTTTTCTTAATTGGGGCCAATGGTTTTTGAGATTCATTTTTCATTGATACTGTATGTTTGGGCTAACCTTTTATATGTAAATAGGCTATTCTGATACTAAATGAAGCTTTGGATTGTACAACCAAACTGAGTTACATTTTATTTGTGCCACAGATGAAACAAATCAACTCTGGCAAGTCCACTTTGGAAACCACAGCACACTGTGCTGAAGACAGTGTTACTGTAGCGATTTACAGACAAGCAGTTCTCTCCCAATTGTTTTGGGTGAGAGAAATGGAGCTTGACACTAGTATCTTTGTTGTTACAGTTGGACCTTGAATGTCAACCCATAAACCCATGTGGTAAAGGCTTGGTCCCTAGGCTGTGGCTCTGTTCAGAGTAGGGCATGAGAACGGTGTTGTGTCACTGTGCCCTTAAGAGTGGATCCTAGCCCCTTCCTGCATCTTTGCTTCCCAACCACAAGGGAGTGATCAAGCTTCCTGCACCGTGACTTCCTTCCACTCTCATAGGCAGCCTCACCACAAGCCACCAAACCACAAACTAAGACAGCCACTTCATATTAGGCCTCCTGTCTTTCAGGTTGTTGGCCTGAAGTGTTTGTCTCAGTGATGGAAAGTTGACCATCCATTTGTTTCTGTTTATGAAACCCTTAAAAATCTAATCTTTTATTTCCCCTTCTCCTTTGTGTATCCCTGCAACACAGAGACACAGCCACAATGTTTTATTGTTAATTATAGCAAAAAGTCCTTCAAATTCAAAAATAGCGATATTTGCATAAATACTAATTCTTGAGATTTCTATTAAGAATGTTTTATATTTGTGTTGGCAAGATGGCTCAGTTGGGTGAAAGATCTTGCCACCAAGTGGTAAAGTACTTGCTTAGCATGTGTGAGATCCTGGGTTTGGTTCCCAGTTCTGGGGGGAAAAAAACTAATTAAAATTATAAAAATGTACCATTGATCTCAATTTTAAAAGTTTGGAAGAAAATATGTCAGGTAATCTTTGATCTTAAAGTATGTAAAGCTTTCTTAGAAATAACCGTGAAACTCCCCAGGAGACTGAGTGAAATGATGTTTTGGGAGGAGATGGTTGTGGACGTGGAGAGGAAGCTACTGGAAATGGAAGGAAGCAAGAGGGAGAAGGTGGAAGTGATCTGGAGGAAGAAATAGCAAATTTTGTATGTAAAGTCCTATAATGAAAACTAATAATACTTTATAAAACCAATGAAATGAGAAATGATACCCAAAGTATAGTTCATAAATAGAAAAAAATGGGTTGAAATTGTTAAAATTAGTGGTGTTTTACATTGTAAAAGACTAAGAGGGCTGGAGAGATGGCTCAGCAGTTAAGAGCACTGGCTGCTCTTCCAGAGGACCTGAGTTCAATTCCCAG
>JAQHUG010000399.1:1473205-1490927 GCA_028555095.1 Dicrostonyx torquatus | reverse complement strand
GCCACCAGGCAAAAGATTGTAACAGTCGCTTTTAGAAGATGCGTAGATTGGAAATGTGTAGATGGAACAGGAAAGTTGCTCAGGCCTTGGAGCATAGCTGGGTAGCAGAGCACTTTGCCTAAGTGCGTGCTAGGTCCCATTCCACCTGCAACATCACAAAGTAAGACGTTCTCTGTCTATAGTTAATGCAGCTTAAACCCACCATTAGGAAGCAAAGCATGACTACTTAGGACAAAAAAAAGCAATGGTGACTCACCAAGTGCTAATGTGTCAGGCCCAGTCCCCAGCTGACCCTAGCAGATGCCCCGAGAACGCACCATCGTTGTCCATCCTCTCAGGTGGTGTCCTTCCCTGGCATTCTTAGAGTGTGGCGTGGGCCGAATGCTTTGGGGTTGATTAGTGCTGGTCATTGCTCTTCCTGTGCCTTCCAGGGGCTCTTTGTACCTGGGCAGTAGAGGGAAACTCCTAGCCAGAGCTGCTGCTAATTTCCTTTGTTACCGATGGCAGTTTGTTGTCTGTTTTTGAACATCGCTGTTTTAAATCATCCCGTCTTCCCCCTTTCTTGGAACCAGGCACCACTAATGATAGAAGTAGACCTAATCCTAGCACCAGCCCGTCTCGTTCCCTCTCCAGATGGACGCTTTTTCTTAGCAATAGAATTGTAGAAATGCACTCACTGTCGGAAGCCGCCTTCTTCCCTAACTTTTGACTCCAAGGAACATGAGGCAGAAGACTGGCCTGGGATGTAGCCTAAAGTGTGATGTCTGACCTACAATGATGGACGCTGTCATTTAAACAGGCACCACGCACTGCAGCCTGAGGCCCAGTCGGACCCCATTCCTGATACTGGGTGAAAGGTCAGGGCCTGGGCCTTCCTGTGCTCTCAGCCATCACAACTCAGATATTTAATTTCCGAGTGTTAGCAATGCGGATTCTTCACCTTCCAGTCCCCATAAACAGAATCTGCGGTTGCTATAGCAGTGGCTTTTCCACCTACATGGAATTTGAGTTGGAGGCAATTATTTTCTCACAGATATTCAAGCTGTAAAATGAAGAATACACATAGCCATTGTCGCTCAGAAATAACTCCTCAGATGAAAAGCGATTTGCTGGGCTGGAGAGATGGCTCAGTGGTTAAGAGCATTGCCTGCTCTTCCAAAGGTCCTGAGTTCAACTCCCAGCAACCACATGGTGGCTCACAACAATCTCTAATGAGGTCTGGTGCCCTCTTCTGGCCTTCAGGGACACACACAGACAGAATATTGTGTACATAATAAATAAATAAATAAACAAACAAATAAATAAATATTTTTTTTTTTTAAAAAAAAAAGCGATTTGCTTCTACTGCTTAAGATGAGTGAAAGCATGGAAACTCAGCTCCGAAGTCCAGTTGGCTCGGTAGGCAGAATTCAGGTAGCACAGGAGCCGGAAAGCACAAGTCTAGAAGGCACTGTGTAGAATCAGCAGGCTCTCAGTAGGTGGTTAGTAGGTGATCTTAGTTAGCCGGTTGGTTGTCGTCTCATGGCCCGAGGGAGGAGCTTTGTGCTTAGCCTTAGGTGATGTTGCGACGGCCCATCACACAGTCCCTTTGGAGTGAAGTGGAGCCTGGATTCTCCCGTCCGTGTCACATTTCCAGTCGGCAGTTGCTTATATGGTTTTATACATTGTAATTTGTAGGTGCACTTGTAATTCAAAGAGTAATAATTGGTGATTTCTCTATTCAAAAAAAAATGCATAATTTGACTTTGTTGTGGTAGGAGTGTTTGTTCCCGTCGTTAATGCCTGTAACTTCAGCAGTGAGCATCAGTTTATGGGTGATTGATGACAGACCTTTGTGAGCCAGCTGTGGAGATGCAGGCTTTGAAAATGAGCCAATCATTGCTTCTAGCAGCCCCGGCTGGGACGTGTCATGTACCTCCCAAGTGTCGCCTTGTGGACTGTGCTGGGAAAGAGTGGGGAGGAGGGCTGTGACACGGGAAATCTGTGCTACGCTTTGTTCAGAGTCCATTGCTGTCTGGGTCAGCGCAGTAGAAATGGGTGAAATAAGGGACTGGACTCTGCTTAAGTTACGTACAGATGCATTCAGGAATTATTGAGCTTGGATCCGCCTATTCATAGGCAATAAAGAAACTCGATACCTGGCAGACAGGTGGGGAGTGGGGGACCATTTTCCCAAGTTCAGGCAGTTCATTTTGTTCTGAATTTTTATGAATGAAATTACAAAATCCGTATAGTGAAACAGAAACATTGGGTGTTACACAAAGGTCGAACAATAACAGGCGCCCCTGAGCGCTCTGGGGCTTTTGTGGTTGATCTGGGTCTGTCTGGTGGTGAAACGGAAGGGCTGAGGTTTTCCTCTGCCTTCCCCACCTCGCTGTGTCTTTAGTTTGTCTCATCCGGCATCGGTTTCCACACCTCATTGGGTAAAACGTCAGTGTATTGCTTTCTTTAAAAGAGAAATAAATGTAGTTAATTTTTTTATAGGGAGTGGCATTAGACTTTGTTCTCTAATGGTTGACTGTTTTGGAAAGAAGAAGCCAAATACTTAGAATAAAGAAGGGGAAAATCGTACATTTGTAATATTTTAATTGCAGGCCCAATTGCCTCTCAGAAATCTTACGACTCGCATGTGATTACATTACGTTTTAAAGGAAGATGTTTAATTCCTTTGCACTGAGAAATCTGTTTCTCAAGTTAGCTCTTAAAACTATGAAGGTGATTATTTTATACAACTACAGTTACTCCCAGATTCTTTTATTTTTCTTTCTGCTTTTGGTTCATGCGTTAGTGATGGAGTCCCCATGTGGCTATTCCTTTATGTAAGTCCTGTGTGTTCTTCTAGTAGAAGAGTGTGGCACAACGGTGTCTCAGATGCACGTGGCTGAAGACTGTAAAGGATGAAGGGCTAGTTAAAGTTCACTGTTCGCTGACATTCTTTCCTCTGGCTCCTGGAGGAGAGGTGGGGTTACTGTTTGAGCAGTCGCAGGCAAGTTAACGGCAGGGCACTTGAGATCTAGCCTCTTATTTGTAAGAACTCAGAACATAGACAACTCACTTCTGTGCAAATTAAGTATAGAAAAAAATGTGGGCCGGGCAGTGGTGGCGCACGCCTTTAATCCCAGCACTTGGGAGACAGAGGCAGGTGGATCTCTGTGAGTTCAAGACCAGCCTGCTCTACACAGGTGAGGTCAGGTGCTTTGCGCGTCCACCACAGTGAACTGAACAATGGATCAGTCTTAGAAAATGGAAACATGTCTGAAGCGTGTGCTCTTGTATCTTCTAAGGTTGATGGCTCACGTCGCACCTAAAGTCACTTGTTTTTCCTTAGAAAAGTATCTCAGTGAGATTCAAGTCGGGCTCTCCTAAGACCAACTGAGTCAGACCCTCTACAGGCCACTGCCAGGCTCAGCTGGGACTGTGTTCTGAAGTCTGTGTGCTTCGTCTGGGTAGGAAGATGGTTGAAAGGACATATTGGGCCAACATTTCCCACTTGTCTTGTAATTATTCAACAAAGATTAATTTAAATTCTTTCAGTATTGTATAAAAGTAGATTCAAAAGACCACTTCCTTCTCTAGTAAAATGTCTCTCTCTATTTGAGCAGACCTGCACGAGTGTAAAGAAACAGGATGATCTAGAATATTTGACAGAACTAGACAGTAATGGTATAAGCCGTAATTAGACGTGACTGACTAATCGAGACGGTGTTACTTAATGTAGTAGGACAATACTGCTACGTTGTCTGAAGACGCCTGAGACGTCTGACCGAGTGAGGCACAGTAGCACCTTGAAACAAAGATAAATAAATGCTCCTAACACAAAGAAATGTGCCTCCTACCACAGGTGATACTGATATCATGTGTGTGCACGGATTGTGACTGAGGTTTTTTAAATTCTTGTGTGTATGATTTGTATTTGTGTGTGTGAGAGAGAGATTTGTGTGTGTGTGATAGTTGTATAGATGTGTGTGTGAGATAGTTGTATAGATGTGGGTTGCACGCTCGCACGCTCAAAACAGAATAGACACGTGCTTCTTTATGACTGTGGTGTGGGCGTGCCAGGGCATTCATGTGGAGGTCAGAGGACAACATTGGATTTCCATCCTTGCCTTCTCCGTCGTTTGGAATAGGGTTTCTCACTAGCTGCTGTCTCTGCCAGACCTCGTATCCTGTGAGTTCCTGGGGATTTTCCCGTGCCCAGATTTTGCAGTAGGAGCCACTGAAATTGCAAATGTGCTCTACTGTGACCAACTTTACAGAGATTCTGGGGATTTAAACTCAGGTTCTCATATCAGCACAAGGAGTGCATCCCCAACTGAACCGTCGCCCCCGCTGTGTTTTGATATTTTAAAAGTGTGTGTGTATGTATGTGCACACACAAAGTGTATGCACAGAAGCACATCTTTGGTGGACAGAGAATAACTTTCAGGAGTGACTGGATCCTCCAGCCGGAATCCAGGATGTCAGGCCCGGCAACAAGCACTTTACTCCCGGAGCTGTATTACCAGCTGGAAGTGATGGCGCTGTACTGTAATCCCAGCGTTCAGGAAAGAGGCAGAGAGAATCGCTCCAAATTCTAGGCCAGCCTGGTATGCACAACAAGTCCGTTCAGCCAGGGCTTGAAAAAACACTATTCCCATTTTTTTTTAAAGGGAGGGGTGGCTCAGAAGGGCATAGAGAGCACTTTGCAAAATAGTGAGAACCGAAGTTTGCATCCCCAGTACCCATCCAGGTAAATGTTGCTTGGTATGGTGGCCCACCTGTAGCCCAGCATTCAGGAGACAGAAATGGGAAATCCACAGGGAAGGATGGCCATCTAGGCTTGCGGAATCAGCAAGCTTTGGAGGGGGGGAGAGAGAGAGAGAGCATGCCTTGATAGGTGGAGGGCAGTTAAGGAAGACACCTGATGTCGATATCTGGCCTCCATATATGTGTGTGCATAGTTCTATATAAATAGAAAATAAAATGTATACCAGTAGCAGGAATCAGTGTTTGTAAAAGTATGTGTAGATGTCTCGCTGTGACTTTTCGTTGTTCTCTTCCATTGGTGCAATAATAGGAAGACGGCTTTGCTGCAGAAGCCAGTAAAAAGGCGGACCTGTGTCCCAGACTGGTCCTGACATGGGGTAGCCAGCCAGTTATAATTTCATTGTGGTTAAAAGTCTGACCTGGCCGGGTGGTGGCGGCGCACACCTTTAAGCCCAGTACTCAGGAGGCGAGGCCAGGCAGATCTCTGACTTCAAGGACAGCCTGACCAACTAGAGCTAGTTCCAGGACAGGCTCCAAAGCTACAGAGAAACCCTGTCTGGGGGGAGGGGGGACCACGACGACAAAAAAAAAAAAAAAACCAGCAAAACAAACAAAAAGTCTGATCTGGGAATATGATGATGGGAAGGAAAGTTGATAGATACTGATTTTGGGGAGTCTCGTATACATAGTAGCGGAGATTTAGAGTTGGCGTCCATCTGCCAGAAACAGTGTACTTTGGCAGAGACTAGGGAAGGTAATGATTGACAGTTGTGACCATCCACCAGACGGACCCAGAGAAAGTAAGCCGCTTCCTGAGAACCGTATTGTACCCGTGGGTGGATCATGGTATGAAGTCTGTGTACATGTGTGTGCAGAGGCTGGAGAGCATGCAGGTGAGACAGTGGCGGGGGCTGGGGCTTTTGGATGGCTTTCTTAGTATGTTGAAGGCAGTGGTAGAAGATTTAAACAAGTCCAAATCCTCTTAAGGACGTCAGATCCTGAAGCAACAAGGTCACCTGTATAGTGTGGCTCTCTCCTGCTTCCTCAGAACTGCAGGCATGACTGAAGTGGGTGGCCGCTCCCCCTCAGCACGGCCACCGTGCTGCAGAATGGTAGAAGGTAGGGCTGTTTGAACAGGGAAAGAGATGGGTAAACAGGTCTACCCTGCAGGAGCCAGGAGGATCCTGTTGAGACTTAGGTGTAGGAGAAAGTGTGGAAACATTTGGCACTAACTCAGTGCTGGTGGGGCTGGAGATGGCCCAGTGGTCAAGCGCAATGGTTGCCCTTTCAAAGGGTCCAGGTTCGGACCCAGCACCCAAGCCATGGCAGCTTCCAGGTTCCAGGAGATGTGATGTGCTTTCCTGGACTTCTTGTGGCTGGGTTTCTGCGAATGCACACATTCACATCTACAGCCACACATACAAGATAAAATGAATGAATAAATTTTTTTAAGAACAAAGTCACCGGTACCATGTTTACCTCTAGAAGGTGGTCCAGTGGGCAGTGACTTGGCTTTGTGCTGACTCAGACAGACCAGACCAAATGTTCCGTCTGAGGTTTAACTTGCTGTGTGCCGTCGACAAGGAAGCGTGACAGACCTCTTGAGTGTCAGTTTAGGTAAATTAAGGTTGAGAGTAGTACTCACCTCAGCCACAGACAGCGTATGATAACTTTACTTCAGCGTCTTTAGTGTTTGGTGGTTTTTGTTTTCCTGCTGTGGAGATGGCTGCAGGCTTTGTGGCTACAGTAACTGATGAGCTGTGGTTCCGTAAGTCAGAAGCCCAGCTGCTCGTTGATATAAAATGATGCCGGGCAGAAGACTGTGCGTGGTGAGTGTCTTTGTCCCATCATTCTAGAAGCTGAAGCAAGACAGTTACCCAGTTGAAGACCAGCCTGAGCTACATTAATGAGGCCTTGTGTCTAGAGTAAATGAAAACTAGCTGGAGAGATGGCTTGGTTGGTACAGTCCCTGCCACACGTGAAACTTTGAGTCCAGACCCCTAACACTCAGGTAAAAAAGCCAGGAATTTGTCACGGCAGCAACAAGGGGGAAAGCAGGGAGCAGAGAGAGCAGACTCTAGAGTAGAGAGTGTCTCATCACTCACTGAGCTCCAACTCAGTGAGATCCGAATCGCAAATGCGCTGGAGAAGTGATAGAGGAAGGTGTCTGATGTGGGCCTGCGGCCCCGTGTGCAAATGCACCTGTATACGTGTGCCCATTTGAACATGTACATAACCACACTTAGAGGGATGCACATATGAACAGATCAAATAAGGAAATGCGTGTGTGTTGACAGGATGGCTGAGAATCTTATTTCCTCACATCTTTTGGCTTCTAGAGTTTGTCCTCCTTGGTTCCTGGTCTTCATCTCCAATGTAGGCAACCTTGCCTCTTTCTCCAGCCTCCATCTCCTCCTTACTCATCCTACTTGTGAGGCTCCCTCGGATAATCTGTAATCTCACACCCCTCCCTGCCTCCATTTCACCCACTTGTGGAGTCCTTGCACCACGAGGCGGCGTAGCCGCAAGTTCTGGGATTGGGATTTGAATTCTGAACGTGGGTCAGTGGATAATTATTCTCTCACAAGTCTGGCAAAAGCTAACGTCTTGACAATTCCTGACACCTGTGTTCTAAGTCAACCTGAGGCTTGTTGTCACGCGATGCTTGAGATGGGCTCTTGTTCTTAGCTCCGCTAGGTCCGATTCTCCGTCATCACACTGATAACGAGTATGTTAGCAGACCTCGCTGTCGGGCTCGGCCTGAAAACCACTCTGCTAGTCAAGGCTCCATCTGCTTCTCCTGATTCTTGGCAAATAAAAGTTCTCGTAGCTTCACTGTTCAGATCTTTAGGTCATGGACACTCAGCTGGTACACTAAATATTCCAAAATCTGGAATACTTTTGTCCCTGGGAATGAAGACAAGAGACCTTCAGTCTGTGTATAATTTTTAAGAAGTCCTTAAATAGGAAGAAAAGTACAGTCTTACATCTTAGCAATGAAGACAGTTTCCCAGATTATGTGACACGAGTCATAGTCTGTCTTGTTTTGGGGTGCACATTTCTTTTACATTAATTATTGCTCTTATTTATTTGTGTACATATGTATGTGGAGATCATGGCACAAATATGGCTGTCAGAGGCCAACCTTGGAGAATAGGTCCTCGCCCTCCGCCATGTGGCTCTGGAGAGTGAACTCAAGCCGTCAGGCTTGGGCAGATCCCCTCACCTGACCCCAGATAGAAGTTTCTCTAGGCTGTTTTATAATGATTGCAAATCTGAGGACGATAGCATCTGAATGGTTGCGATTGTAGTAGCCAGAAATGGAGGCTTTCAGAAGGGAGCCAGTAGATCTGCACTGGTCAGTGACCCCGCCCTTCCCGGCTTTTAGATCCGTCTCTGAAGTCCTGAGATTCACTCTCAGGACTGAGCAGGCACAGACACAACGAATGGTGAGTTCTTTGTTTGGCCAGATGAGGGCACTGGCTCTTCATGCTTCTGGTGCTTGGGCTTATTCAATCTGTCACTTTCTTTTCTTACTTCCAGCAAGACAATTTTGAAGTTATTAGTGATTTGATTGTGCTTTATTCTTATGAATTGTGTTTCTTTTATCAAGAAAAAGCTGTAGTTTTGTATACAGTTTTTACATGTAGAAATTTTAAAGGAACCTGGTAACTTGAAAACAAATGTACATTTACTTGTAATTTTGCTTATTAATAATGGGTGTTTAAATTTACTTAAAGGAGAAGTAGACCATAGCTAGGCTAACTCGTAGTATTAACTGTACTCATCTTGTTACACATGAGTTAAAAATCTAAATTATTCCTTCTCACAATTCCTGAAATTGGCCGTAATTTTGTTCTGAATTCATCCTTAGTACTTGTCTGCTGAATCTCATTCAGGTCGATCAGATTTTGATGTTTGTTTGTTTCACTGTTGGCTTTTCAACTTTTAATAAGCTCGTGTTTTATTGTCGTTCAGAACTTGGCTTTCCAAAAGCGCTGGGAACTTGTTAGATCGTCTGAGATGGAAGGGCAAGAGCTTTGTATGTGGGCCTTTTTAAAACAAACAGAGGCCAGCCATGGTGGCTCACCCCTGTGTGTCAGCAGTTAGGCCGATACAGGAGGATCTGAGCTTGATGCCAGTGAGACCTTACCTCAAAACCAAAGCCCAGCCAGCAAGCAGAACCATCAGCACTGGGTCTTGTTTTCTTGTTAAGACTGTTCACACTGACGGCATATAGTCGGAGTCTCTGTTCACACTGACGGCATATAGTCGGAGTCTCTGTTCACACTGACGGCATATAGTCGGAGTCTCTGTTCACACTGACGTCATATAGTCAGAGTCTCCATCCTGATGCTGTGGGCTCTTGTGCTGCATCTGAAGCCTTAAAGATACTAGCCTGGCAGTCCTCAGGGTAGTTCCCAGTCTGATCTTAGCTGAGTCTGTGAGTCTCTGCATTTCTCAGTTGGCCCCTGGACCTCACGCAAGCCTTTGCTTTACTTACGCTAATTTGAATTTGATTGTCACTTGAAGCTACAAGTTCCAGAGAACTGTGTGTATGCGTGTATGTGTGCATGTGTGTGCATGTATGCACACATATGTACACAAATACATTTTAAAGTATTCAGTGATTTGGGAATTGTATGATCAGGCCACTGAATATGTAAATACCTCTGCTCTAAGTGTAGTGTTGTTATCATTGATTAATTAATCACTTTCTTTGGTTTAGTTTCCCTATTAGAATATAGCCTATTATTGTAAGGAGGTGTTTATTATTGTAAGGAGGTGTAAGGAGGTATTTTTACAGTAAAGCGTCCTTCACACTGATGCCGCTCTTGAGACACTGGACCCATTTTGTCACTTGTCTGTAGAGACTTGTGTGTTCTGCCAGCCACAAGATCTTAGTAACTAGAATCAGACCAGAAACCATAGCAACATGAGTTGCTGAAAGGCCCCCAAATGGACAGATTTTTCTGGTTTTAGTAAGTAACTTTTGTTAATTTTGTTACTTGGAGTGTCTAATTCAGTGTAAAGCGATGGGGAATTTAAAGTATAATTTGACAACTATTCACTGGGAGGTAGCGTTGAGAATGGTGGGGCATGTGGGAGGTCCGTGACGAAATGAGACGCCGTGGGACATCCTGCCGCACGTGTCATCGTGGCTTCACTTGGTTGGTTTGGTTTCAGAGAAGGTTCTTACCGTATAATCCACGTCTGCTCCTGCCAGGTGCCAGTAAAGCTGGCTAGCTAGAGCAGGAAAGCCACGCAATTGACTCTGGCCTGAAGTTAGTGTGACAGATGTATATTCAGACATTTTAGATTTCAGCTCAGGACTTGAGGTCAAAGTGGGGTCCAGACCTCCTTTTCTGTGAACTGCTCATATATACGTTTCTTGGAATTGTTTTAAATTTCTAAACTTCTATTCTTTGCTTTATTTCTTTTTTGAAAATACTGTTTGTGAATTTGCATCCATCCACTGAAATTCTACATTCTAAATCAGTTTTTATCTTACCAGAGACTTGTTGGAGAGTTGCAGTCAAAATTAATTTCATCTATTAAATAGTACGTATTCCCATTAACCTTCAATTTGTACAAAACCTTAAAATATATTGTACAATAACTCAATATATAATATATTTAGTATTTATTGCATTTTTATTGAAATCTTTAATGGTTAAAGCCAGGTTAAAGAACAGTGTGTCATTCATGCCCTCTAGTGGTTGAAATAGACATTGCAAGTATGTCATTAAGACTAACTCCTTTTGGCATAATTTCTTTTATTCCTAGATACATTTATTAGTTTGCTGATGTGTCGAATGTAATTATTTAGTATGAGTTTTTATCAAGACTTTAAAGGTACCCTTTCTGTTATATAGTTATCTTCTTCCTCTCGTGTATGTGGAGCCGTACAGCTGCAGTCCCAAGGGCTCAGCAAGAAGATGCTCACACAGGACTGATGACAAATTAGGTTTCTGGATTCTATAACATGGCAGGAAAGAAATGGCTCCCGAGAGCTGTCCCAGTGATGTCCATTTCTGGTCTGCTGTCCACTAGAGCACTGCTGGTTTCCCCCAAGTTGTGATGTAAACTAGAAAAAGTAAAGAGGGGGGAAGCCATGGGGAAGAACACATTCTCTGTAAGCACGAGGACCTGAGTTTGAATCCCGGCCTAGCGTGTAACCTTGGCCCTGGGACATGAAGAGAGACAGGTTCTCAGAGCCTGCTGGCCAGTCAACCTGGCTGGACCTGCAACTCCTGGTTCAGTGAGAGAATCTGTCTCGAATAAGGCAGACGGGACATTCCCTTTAAATATCCCCGTTTCCATCCTATCTTAATACGCTTTTTATAAGCCTATTTTCAGATTGCTATGTTCGTTTTGAAAGTAAATCCATATTACTTTAATATCTTGAAAGCAGGGGCAGGTACAGATATTGAATATTAAAATTGTGTCAATCTGCCTTTTTATAGTCACTTTCTTGTCATTTTTGAAGCAACAACCATAACTCTGAAGTTTTATTAGTGCTTTCAAAGGTGGTGAGCCTGCACTGGCTGCCGTGTGTGCCGGACAGTCAGTGGTGTGCTTCTAGGTCTGAATGGTCAAGGTTAGTTAGTGCTGAGACCATTTCCTGTAGAGCACTTCATTCCTTCTGTGGGTTTAACTTGTTTTTATTTTATTTTGGTATCATGTATTTATATTTATGGTTTATATGTAAGGGTATTATATATATAAATATGTACTATACTTTATATATATTGGCAAGTAGGATGAATTTAAGGAAAAAAAAATCTTTTAACTGAGCAATATGTCTTAGATTTTTCTCATGTCGAAGCATCTGGTAGTTTTCAGGGTCAAATACGTAAGCTCGGCAGATACGTGGTTTACCAGGGAAGAAAGACCCTTCCGGGCTGAAGAGTTTCACGAGGCACAAAAGAACCCAGCAGCATGCCCAGAGCATGACTAAAGGAAGAGGAGAAGAGCTGGTCACGAGGCTCCTGCATCTGTACAAATGAGAAAAGGGGGAGCATGGACTGTCAGGTGACCACACGCCACAGTGACGGGGTGCAGACAGGAGTAACTCCAGTGTTGTGATGTCTGAGGCAGAGGATGTGTGCAATGGTTGTGGGAAAGCTGGGCGGAGGCTGAGGAAGGCAGGGATCTGCTGGTCTGCGCTCAGAAATGAGTCAGGAAAATAAATGTGGGGACATTAATCTATTATATGCAGCTTAAGCCAGTAAATGGCCGGTTCTCCGGTCTTACTTAGACAAGTGGTCTGGGCTGATAGAAGTGTGCTGACATTTTGTTGACATGAATAACTGCTTTATGAAAAATGAGTAAAAGTTGGGAAAGCTGCATGAGAAAGGCTAGCCAGAATTCTCCTTCCGGAGTGGCATTCTGGTTGAATGTCCTTCTCTGCTTGGTCTCGTCCGAGAGGAATTGGCTGTGTGCACTGTCCTTTCCCGAAGGCGTGGGCTCAGTGCCTTACCGATAGCTGAAATCTGCTCACAACATGTCAGTTCCCCACTTCCTCACTCCCCCACGTCACCTCTCATATAGTTTTAAAATTATTATTCTGATAAATCTCAATCTCAGAATCATTTTTTCCATAGACTTTATTAACTTTCCCTGTTGCCTTTGATGGCAGTCCAGACTATGGCCTTTTGTGTTTTCTCTCTGATTTTGAAGTAATCTTTGAAATACTCTTACTTATTACTACAAGTATTTTAGGAAATACTTAGCTCTTCACTGTTTACTGGTAGAAATTATATTTTCAGTTGCAAAAATAGTATTTGAAAGTCACAAGAGCTTTTCCGCTCAAACTTTGCGGGTAATTAAATCAGCTGTATGAAGTTTCCTCCCCTCGCCCCTCCTCCCCCTCTTTTTTTTTTCTTCTGACTCCCACATAGCTTTTTTTTATTAGCTGCTCGTTTATCAACTTGCTGTAAAACACTGTGCCAGACGTTGCAGAAGAGAAACGGCTGTGCTCCTGCGTCAGAGCTCTCGGGGGACTGCAGCTCCTCCAGAAGAGCAGAGCAGCCGTTTGCTGCCCTGCATGCGTGGTGACCGTCTGCACATACACCTGCTGCACAGTGGAAGTCTTGCTTGGACGTCAGAGTGCAGACATCAGTCTCATCAGCTCCGTGTGTCTAATTATTTCTGGCATGTTGAGAGAAGTGAAGATGACCCAGAAGTGAAGATGACCCAGAGCCAGAACTTTCCATGATGTCAGAATCACTACAAGTCCCTGTATGATTCCCCTCTTAGTGTTTGCCTTGTGAGACCACCACTGACTGTGTTTTAAATGAGATTTCCCCCAAAGAAACGTACCTAGATGGGCAGGGTTAAGGAGGCAGCAGCTGCAGGAGCCATTGCCAAGGCACTGACAGTGTTGGTGTGAGAACAGTGAGCCATGAAAAGGGAGCCAGCAAGAGAAGCTGGACAGGAGCCTGAGGCGCGCCAGAGCGGGGAGTGTGTGGTGACTCTTTCCTAGGACACTAGTAGATACGGGGCAAGAGTTGACAAGGGTTTGGGTCAAACTCACCAACTTGTGCCCAGGAAAGAACCAAAAGATTAGAAAACCAGCCTATAAAATAGAAGAAAAAAAATCTTCATCTCAGTTGTTTAGCTGACAGCAGATTAATATCTAGAATACATCAAAAATTAAGCACCAAAGGGAGAAATAATCCAGTCAGCAAGTTGGCAAACAAACTGAATAATTACATTAAAATAATGTTCAATATCATAAGTCATGGAGAAATGCAAATCAAAACCACACATTCCTTCTCACCCTCGTCAGATGGCTATCATGAAAAAGCAGATCTCAACAGAAAACAAAAACAAGTGCTGGGCTAAGATGTGGAGGGAGAGGAACTCTTACATACTGTTATTGGGAATGTAAATTAGCACAGTCATTATGTAAATGAGTGTTGATATTCCTTCTAAAGCTAGAAATAGAAGTACCGTATGATTTAGCTGTAGCACCCCTGGGAAGGAATCCAAGTCAGCAGACAGCGAAGATCCTCTGGGCATCGGTGCTTGTTCCTCTTCTATTGGAACTAGCCAAGGAATGGGGTCAGTGCCCGTCAGCAGGTGAGCGGGAAGAGGAGACGGGCGTGTGTATCGCCAGAGCAGTGGTTCAGCTACGGAGAAGAATGGAGTCGGGTCGCTTGCAGGAAAATGGAGGAGCTGAGATTATCACACATGTTAAGCAAAGCTCTCCAGTCTGCAGTGGGTAGTGCGTGTTTTCTCTCCTGTGAATCCTGTGGGAGAAAGACAAGAAAAGGAATGAGGAGCAGTGATGATAGAAAGACAAGGTAATAAGTGAATATGTTCAAAATGGGTTATGTACACGCGTGAAAATGTCACTGTGTGAAGTCCATCATTTTATCTAGTAAGTATGAATTCATTTGTAAAAAGTAGTATTTTGTGTCTGTGGTTTTTAAATATCTTGGCCAACATTCACTGTCAGCATATGACTTACAAAGACTCAAATTAAACCATGTACAAAAGTCAAGTTGGCCTTGACTTAGTAACTGAAGCTGATGGTCTCCATAGAGAGGCCCAGGCCAGACACAGGCACGTAGTGAGACCCGTGTGCACCAAGAGCAAACGGCCAGAAAGCAAAGCTGAAAACGGCTGATGAAAGGAATAGACCGCTCTCAAAAGAAGGAACACAAGTGTCCTGTAACTGTTTTTAGACAGCAGGGACAATCTAAAACTTCTCTGAGATAGCACGTCATCTGTTCAGAATGGCCGTGGCATGATGATGGCGCGGGTCATGATGTGGGGGAGAGGAACCTTTATTCCCTGCCAATGGGAGAGCATCCTAATACAGCCGTTACAGGTGTTGGCATGGAGGGTTCTGTGACCAGGCTGGACGTGTCCTGGACACGTGCCCAGAAGGCTGCCTCCCGTCATAGAGATGCCTGTACTTTCATTGCTGCTGGTCTGCTCTCAGTAGCAAATGGGTGGAACCCGACTAGACAGGCATCGACACTTAGCTGGATAGTGAGGATGTGGCACTCAGCAGAACGGAGCTTTATTCAGCTGTAAAGGAAAATGGAGTCTTACAGTTGGCAGGGAGTTTATGGAAGCTTGTCATTTGTAAGGAAGTGCTGTTATTTCTGCTGATAACAGCGAAATCAAAGGTATGAAAATAAGAAATTTTTAGAAAATGGTATTTCTGAGGAAAGAAAATACGTTTTTTTTTTTTTTTTTGGTTGATAAAGTACAAAATAAAGAGAAATTAGGTACTCAGAAACTCAGTGGAGTTAGTAATAGATATCACCAGTGAGTGACATGATCTGCTATGATGTGGGAGGTGATGGAGGCTGTGAATATGTTTTATTGCCATTGGTTAATAAAGAAGCTGCTTTCGGCCAATGGCTTAACAGAATATAGCCAGGCTGGAAAAGATAGAGTGGGCTGGGTCAGTGAGAAACCGTGTAGGCGCCACCAGAGACAGATGCCTCCACTGGAGCCTGCCGAAACTTTGCCGGTAGGCCACGATCTCATGGTGATGCCCAGATTAAGGGAGGTGGGTTAGTTTAGGATATAAGAGCTAGCTAGAAATACGCTTACGCTATTGGCCAAGCAGTATTACAAATAAAATAGGTTCTGAATGATTATTTTGGGTCTAAGTGGCCACGAATGACTGAACAGCCTCTGCCAACACTGCTGGATCAGTCTGAAGCAGGTCTGGGGCTGGCACCGTGCTGTGTAACTGGTCCTCTAGATTGGGGACCAAATCTAGCCCATCTTTATAAATAAAATTTTGTTGGAACATAGCCCTGCTCACTTGATTATGTATTGTCTATGACCTCTCATTATAGTGAGAAAGTTGGTGGTTGTGACAGAAGCCATTTGGTTCACAAGGTCTAAAATATTTGCTGTCCCTTGTGGGATGAACTTCTTGGCTTCCGTTTTAGATTTAAAAAGACATAGCTTTTTTTTTTTTTAAGATTTTTAATGAGTGTTTTACCTGCATGCATATACTTGTACCACGTATGTGCCTGGTGTCCTTGGAAGTCAGAAAAGGGCATTGGATCCCTTGCAACTAGAGTTGCAGGTGCTGGGAATCAAACCAGGTCCTCTGCAAGAGTCGCAAGTGCCCTTAACCTCCGAGCCACCTCACTTCCAGGTTATGTGGTTTGTTTGGGGCCATGAATATCATGTGTGACTCAAGGGTAGAAGGTCATAAACTTGAAGCATAAAAAAAAAAAATACTGTTCATGTCTTTGATTGCATATTTTAGGAGAAAATCGTGGTTAGAAAGCGCCAAAATATAAGAATGCTGCTTGATTAGACTGAACTGTGTGGGGTTTTTTTGTTCATTTGTTTTTTAGTTTTGATTTTTTGTTTGATTACTGTCCTGGAACTCACTCTGTACACCAGGCTGGCCTCAAACTCACAGAGATCCACCTGCCTCTGCCTTCCAAGTGCTGGGATTCTACCTCCAGCTGGTAGAATTTGTCTTTGTTTGTGGTAATTCATGCCATTGTTCATGAGGCCAGCATTCGGAAAGTAAGTATGAGCATTATGTAAAAGCAGTGTAAATTTTTAGCCTTCCTTCCAAATTGGAAGCTAGGTCTGAATGTTGTTACTTACTTGGAAATCTGCTCTCCTTTATGCAGTGTTTGTCTTGTTGTAACATGCGTGTGTAATCCAAGAATAAACCTCCTGGATGTGTTGCCCCTCCGCTCCACTCCAGAGTGACGCCTGGCCGTCCGATGTGCTGTAGACGGATGAACTGTGAAGTTTCTGGGAGGCACAGGGTTGTGAGCAGGGCCATGAGGCTAAATCCACACAGCCGCCATCTCAGCGGACGTCTCCTTGCAATGATTAGATCGCTGCTCACTGTCTTCCCTTTAGCTGTTTCTGTCAGGCTGACCTGGAACTCACAGTCCTGAGAGCCGTAAATGTGTTTCTCCTTGCACAGTTACATGACATAGGAGAAAGCAAAGACAATAATTTATTCTGATTATACTTTAAGGTTGAGGGATATAAAAGGTATATTTGGAGTAACTAGGCATGGCGATGCATTTCTGTAACCTTAGCCCTGGAGAATTAGAGGCAGGAGGATCAGGAGTCTTGAGGCCAGCCTAGGCTATATATCAACACTGTCTTAAAAACAAAACAAAAATGTAAATGTTTTAGAGGAGAATTAATTTTATCTTAGCAATTTAATTTCAAAACATAAAAATATATGCCATATGTTGGGCATTTACACCATACTAGATACTTTTCAACTGTGAGTTCACTTACTGTTTTTAACCCTGTGAAATGAGAAACAGTGTTCTTCCCATTTAACACACGAATAAACCAACCCTTCGAGAGTCTTTTGCAAGTGGCTAGTCTGGAACTTGAGTGTGAAGCCTCTTCTCCTATGCGACCTCAAACACATTGCTGCCCTGGGTGCCTTTTTTCTTTCTTTCTTCACCCCTTTCTTCCTATGTTTTTCCTTTTGTGTTCACTGCCAACTGCGTCCCTAACCTGATGACATCATGTGGCACAAACATGGTGCAGGATGTAGAGTGGACGGAGCCTTAATTACACATCACATGTCTGTCCTGCAGGTAGCTTGTGTCTGTCCTGTCCTCCACGGTCGTTTGTCCTCCACAGTCGTGCCCACAGTTCAGCCTTGGTCTCTTCAGCGGCCACGTGCTGCTTTTCTTTCAAGATGTTCTAGATCCTTCCCTTGACTTCTGCACGCTGCCTGCCATCTTGGTCACTGCTTACGTGATTTTGCCTGTTGACCATCTGGTGTGTGTCTTGCCTACGCTGAGATGACTGAAATGTTGGAATGTATCCATCTAGTTTTAGATTAGAAGGGCATCAGTTTTTGTTCTTCCTATGACCGTTAGTGATGCTTTATTGCATCTGGATTTCTTAAGTTTCGTTTCAGTAAAATTCAATCATGGAATCTTTTTAAAATTCATTATTTCTAAGGCCCTTCACATTCTATATGACATCCATTCAC
>JAQHUG010000399.1:1443977-1466216 GCA_028555095.1 Dicrostonyx torquatus | reverse complement strand
CACAGGTCCTAGACAGCCCACACACGCATGCGTGCACAGTGCCCACAGGTCCTAGACAGCCCACACACGCATGCGTGCACAGTGCCCACAGGTCCCTTTGTTTTCTCCCATTGACTTGCTTGGCCTGTGTGTATCAGGCTTACTGCAGGAATCCATGAGATGTGGCCTGCCCTGTTCAAAACCTCTTCTTTCCTGCAGAACTTCCTCCCCAGCTTTGGCGTGTTGGATCCCAGCTCTTTATTTCTCTCTCTCCATCTATGAACTAGCACACTGCCAGTGCCGGGGACTGTTAACCAGAGAAACCAGTTCTGCTTAAGTGGAGTCTGTGATCAGCTGGGTAGGGTCTTTGCCTCTGAGTGCCTGAGGCCTAAAGGCGGCAGGGCTGTAAGGTCATCCAGAGTTCACCAAAGCTTGTGGTGGCTGAAGGCACGAGCTGTTTTGAAAAGCCATAGCTGGGCTGAGAGTTTTTCTTGAGCAGCAAGCAAGCATGGGTGAACCAGAGCTTCTTCAAGGTGTTGAGAGGTTTTCATATCGGCATGACGGTGATACACTTAGTTATCTGGCCGGTAGCCCTTCACTCAAGACAGAAAAGGTTCTAGGGAAGGGTCTAACGGCTGGAGTCACCAAGGTCTTAGCTTATTCGAAGGAAAAATTAGCATTATTGGTGATTTAATGGTCCTTAACGGTGTTCAGACACTGCTTAACTCTTGAGAACTCCCTGGGAAGACGGGCTTTTCTGTCCTCTCTCAGAGCCTCCGAATTCAAGGAGTTTCTCCACAGCGTATGGCCTCACACAGAAAGACGGTAAAAGACTTCAGAAATGAGTGTGTGAGAGAGCATGTGTGTGTTTTCTAATGTTCCTGGCTACCCCAGATGGCTCGGCTGCAATCCTTTGGTAAACAGAATAACAACAAATTGTAGTATGAGATTCCCTCGATAGAACACGTGGCTCCAACTGTGAGTCCCAACATACTGTGGAGGGAGTAATGTCTCAGTGAGAGCCATGCCTGGGATCGTGTGAGATCTGCATCTTTGCTCGGTTTGACTGCGAGCCTAATGCTCTAAAAATAGAATGGATTGCAGGCAGAACTCATGGCGGCTGGATATAGGGGTGCATGCCTGTCATCTAACCCAGAGAAATATAACAGGAGAACCATGAGCTGGAGGCTAGCCTGGGTGGTACAGAAAGGCCCTGACTCAAAAGAACAGCTAATAGTTGATGTGTTCAGTTCCATTCTTGGTCCTTGTATTCCCACCCTTGGTTAAGTGTCAAATATATAACTCTTGAGAGAAAGTGATTGTCCAGAGAAATAGATGATATCTTTGTTGAATTCTTTAAGCATTCATTCTTATTAGGGAATGTTTATTTCAGACTTTGCTGGTAGAAATGGTGAACTAGTCTTAGAGATTAATTATGAAACATAAATAGAGACTAACAAAACATTAACAAAAGCATGGCAGTACGCACCTGTAATTCCACTATCAAAAGATGGAGCAGGCAGTCATATGTCCCAGCCTGCCAGGCTGCGTGGTGTAACCGTATCTCAAGCAAAACCAGAAACAGACCTCTAATTACTGTGAACAGCTCCGTTAAATGTATAAGAGAGGGACGAGTCATGCTGAAGAGAGTGTGGGAAGTTTAAAGGGGGAAATGAAAGAGAACAGGCTGGACACATGTTTTTCACCTGTCCTCTTTCGTGTGTGTGTGTGTGTGTGTGTGCGCGCGCGCGCGCGCCCACGCGCATGTGGTGTGTGTATGCATGTGCTTTTTTCCCAGCCTCCTTCACTCTGCATTGCTCGGTGTGTAGGACACTTGCTGTCTGCTTCCAGAGCCCTCAGAATATTTAGCTTGTTTTCTCTTCTGGCTTTGTTCATGCAGCCAGTGTCCCCGCATAGGTTCCTGGGCCTCTGTCCAGACCCCAGCCTCACTCCTGGCTGTGTCCTTGGCCTTTCTCTCCAAACCTTTAGTATTCATCCGGGCGTTTCAGGACCTTATCCTCAGAAAAGCACAAGTCGTCTCCCTCGTCAGAATGCCTTCTGCTCTTCCTCCAGACTTCGTCAGTTGCGTGACGCTTGGTACCGCTTTTACCCTTCGTTCTTTCCCTTCCTGGGATTTTTCTTCAAAGATAGAATGTTCTTTAGCTTCCCGCAGATCTGAAGCTCCAAAGCTCTTTGCCAGTAACGATGCTGAAGAAAGGGTTTTGTTGGTAGTTTGCTTTGAAATTAGCAGTTTCTTTGGGAAAGGGCTGAAATTAAATGTGGTTCACCAACTTTTCTTTGTCTGAGGGTTCAGCCTTGCCGAAGCTAGCAAGTCCTCTATCCAAGTTACATAGTTCTTGATTGTAAAACATTATATCAGATTATGTATATGTGTCTATGTCTGTGTTGATACTGCATTTGAGGGTGGATGCCCACAGAGACCTGTAAATGGAGTTACAGGCGGTTTGGGAGCCTCCCAATATGGGTGCTGGGAACCAAGCTTCCAGTCTCACGTCTTCCTGCCTCTGCCTTCTTAGTGCTGGGATTACAGGGTAGTATTTCAATTTTTGTGACCAAGGAGGCTGTGACCAAGAAAAAAGAGCATTTATTAGCATATATGCCCATTTAATGCTAGAATTAGCTTTGCTCCCTCAGAGGGAGGCGAGCTGCCTTCATCCTGTGCGTGCTGAGTGAACAGACACTTCCTACAAACACTTCTTCCTTTTGCTCGTCTGCCCAGAGGGAAATGAGAAGTGGCTATGAAGGGCTGTGTGCCAGGTGTCTGCACGAGGATTGACAGGGATAAATCTCCCATCACCCCAAAGCTCGTGGCTGTTGCTGCAGCTTACCCAGCAAACCAAGGCAGATTATTTATATTCTGATATAAACGTTTATGTATAAATTCATGGTTTCCTGCCGTTTTTGTAAAACTTGTTCTTTAAGCAATTTTGCCTCGGGTAATGGCACACATCTTTAATCTCAGTCCTGAGGGGGCAGAACTCTGTGCGTTCCAGGTCATCGAGGGGACACACACGCACACATGATTCAAGATTCTGTTTTCTACACTTAGCAATATTTGGGTCATACCTGCTGTTGGGTAACATCATCTATAATGTATTATATAATCTGTAGGTTGGAAAAAAATCAACTTTAATTTGAGGATAGCAAACATTGGTGCAGAATATCTCAGTGTTTCAGTCCACTGCTGTTTACACAGGAGAAATTAAACACTTCCGTAGAGAAAACTAAAGAAACAACTAAGCTGCAGGCGTGTAGGATTGGCCACCAAGCGGGAGCAGCAGTTAGGTCAAGCAGCACCACCCAGTTCACAGATCACGAGATCACGGTGCCTGGGAATTGATAGGCAGGAAGACGGACAGTTGAAAAGTCCATGGGTTCTGGTTTGCTTACTTTATCAGTGCTTGTGTTTATGTTTGGGGGTCACATCTTTAGATGTCTTAAAATTGCAGTTTATTCCGGCTTGGCATATTTGTGTTGACAGTTGAGTATTGACACCTGGGGCTGCAGATGGCCCAGCCAATAAGCATTGCTGCGCTTGCAGAGGACCCAGTTCGGCACACAGCTGCCTGTGTGCTCCAGGGAGGTCTAAGCCTCTCTTCTTTGCCACCAGGACTCACATGCACAGACCCAGAGACACATATTTTAAAAGAGCATAAATCTTTAGCAAGTATTGAAACCTAAGGGTGTGTTCTAATAAAAATACAGAAGTTGCTCTCACTCGTTCCCATCAAGTTAAATGATGTACCAGACCTCAGAATTAAAGGCTGGCCAGCTAACATTTGGCAGCTGTGTGCAGGGATTGCAGTTGATATCTTTGAGTGTGCAGCTCTCTGAGTTTGTTTGGAAGTAGGTCATGGCATGCTGAGATACCAAGTCATTTAAGTAAGACACCGAGCATGCTCATAGGAAGGAGCTGCTCGGGAAGATTGCGGTGTGCTTCAGCTTCTGGTGGAAAGAGCAGGAGGAGGAGCACGGTGCCGTTGTTCTGCAGAAAGCAGAAGCCTGGGACGGAGAGCAGGACACAGCTTCCTTAGCAGGAGACTGGCTGGTGAGCGAGCGCTTTTCCTCTCTTTGTCGCAGTAGGCTGTGCCTTACCCACAGCTGAGGTTCTGGGTTCTGTGCTGAGCTGACTTAGTTAGTGTGTGGCTAGTGACTTAGCTAAGGTCTAGAGGAAATTGTCTGCACTCAAGTCTCATCCTTTGTAGGCATCGCCAGTGGCGATCTGAGGTGGACAGCTCACCAACAGCTATGACAGTTCTTCCCCCTGCCTTCCACAGATGTCATTGCTCCCTGTGCTCAGTAGTGCTGGCAGAATGGTGTGCCGAGGATTTCCTCCGCACAGGGAGTTGAGCATTCTTGCGTTTCACACGCTTGTCTTTCACTGTTGTTGCTTTATACTGAAATCATGATTTTTGCTGCAGTTCTCTACTGATTTGCTAAAGTAATAGATAAGACCTGTTAGCATAAGATAAGTTATTTAGTGAAAACGAGGGTTTACAGTAATGTGTATTAACTATAGGTGGCTCAGACATAAAAGTTTACTTTGCAATACAGCTAGTTATTTAGAATCATTAAAGTAAATGAAAACAAGTATATCCATGCTTGAAATCAGTTCTGCTTTTAGCTTTGTGTCAACTCTGGAAGTGTTTGGAACAGTATCTTGCTGTTTTTAGTTCTTTAAACTCACTATGGTACTTGCTACTTAAGTTGTTTCTAGTTTTTTTTTAATTCTAAAATGTTTGTTTTAGAACTTAAAAGAGGGATGTGTCATGCTTCTACGGGTTTTACTCTTGAAACAGCAGAAGTCTTTAAATCTTGTACTGCTGGTTTTTAATGAACACTGTTTTACCGTCTGGAATGGGTACAGTTGATGACCAAGTCTTCAGGGTATTCTGAAGACTAAAATTCCACCTCTGAGCTTGGGGTGAGTGCTGCAGCTCTGGGAGATTTTGAGAGAAGGCATAAATTACCATATGTCTCCCTTAGGGAAAACTATGTTGTACATATGAATACCAGGTCGGGAATTTGAGGCTGGGAAGGCACTTTGATGAGCCCTATAGAGAATGTGTGGGGAGAATGCCAAACGCTTAGAGCTGCCTCATGCCAAGCAGTTCCATGATGCTTTCCTAAAATACCTCTGTCTTGTGAACTGCCCCCACTGTGCCATTTTCCAGGATTGGCACATGGGAAGGAGGTGGGTGTACATTTCAGCTTGGAAGTTTGTAACGAGGAGGTTAGCAGTTAGACATGGGGATGGGCGCTCAGGAAATCTGTTCCATTTCTCAGCATTGACTCCCCCTCATGACCTTGAGCATCACAAGTGTCATTTGTCTGCACTTTATCTTTAGTGGAAGACTTTGCTGTGTAAATAGCAAGTTTTTTAAGGTATCTAAAGTGTTAATTGACTGGACTGTGTGCAGGACCATAACACATGGCTGCTGTGAGACACTAACCAACTCCACTCTTATGAATTTTGGTGACTTTTTTTCTCTAAGTATTTCAAAAAATAATGTGTAAACCCTGTTGATTTCAAAGTTGATTTGTATATTTAAACCTTTAGAACATTTAATCACCATAGAGCATTATATTATTTAGCATTATTATAGAGCATTTTGACTCTTCCGACAGAAGAGAGACTTTTTTTTTTTTAAGCACATAGGAACAGTGGGAAAGATGCAAGAAGGGGAATATGGAAAGAAATTTGCTGATTACAAAGACTGCTGGTTCTCAGGGGTAGCATAGCTCTGTAGCGATGCTCACGGAAGTTCTGTGAGACTCACCAGCGCTGGGGGCTCCGGAGTGGTGTTGAGTAATGATGGGCCCCGTGGTCAGGTCAGTTTGAAAAAAGCAAGCAATCGAGGCTTTTTATACAGAATGCAGCCGTTTCCATCCTGCTCAGGAGCTTAGTTTCTCCTAGAATAACTTTCTTTCTAAGCCATTAAACATTTGTGTTTTGATAATCAAACAGGAGCTCTGCTCAGTCTGGAGGTGTGAGGCCGCCTGACAGGGGAAACATACACCGTGAACTTTAGCCGACAGGGCCAGTTACTCTCTCTAAAACTGCTTTCTTTAAAGACGGGCACTGCCCGACCAGGGTGTGTGCGACATCACGTACTGCTGCTGTAGAAGCCAGTGTTTATAATTAATTCTTCCAAGCATCCGTTGCTCTTGGTCCTACCCATCAGGTGTAGTGAGCATGCCTGGAAACCAGTGCTCAGAAGGAGAGGCACTCCAGGCCAGATCTGGCATTTGAGGAAGAAAAGATCAGTTCTCATAGATTATTCCTGTGGAAAACAAATTTTCAGAGGATAACATTTGTAGACCGGCCCTGATCCATGTCCTGCCATCTCTAATTTCATGTGCATGTCTTTAGTTTTCTTCTCTCTTTTTCTCCCCCTGCCCTGACTGTGAACAGAAATGTTAATTTTTTAATATGTGAGAATCAAATTTTATATTTTAGACTGCTACTGGTTGTAAAAGCATTGATTAAATAAATGTTTTGTTACTGTCCTTTCCAAACAATTAGGTAATTAAAAATATTACCTATCTTATTAAAAAAATGGTCTTACAAAAGCATAATAATTTGTTTATTTAAAATTTGCGTATTTTATATGTATGAGTGCTCAATCTGCATGAATGCCTCTATGCCAGAAGAGGGCATCAGATCCTATTACAGATGGTTGTGAGCCACCATGTGGTTGCTGAGAATTGAACTCAGGACCTCTAGAAGAGCAGTCAGTGCTTTTAACCTCTGAGCCATCTGTCCAGTCCTCAAAAACAGATGTTTTTGTATTACTATAAAAAACACGTTAGCTAAAATCATTTAGGTGAATATAAATTTCTCAACTAGTGGAACTGAGCAGACCCGTGTGTGGTTGGCATTCGCTCCGCGTGGATTTGTTTGGTTTCATTTTGTTTGGAGCAAAGTTAGAAGCCAGTTCTCTGCACGTGTTGGAAAAACACACTACCACTGATGTATATTGAATTAAATTTTTTGCTTTGTTTTTAGTCGAGGTCAATAAATAACATCATTTAAAAGCTTATACTTTCTTGGGAGAGGTTGTTTTCTCTTTTTGTGGAGATTGTTGTCCTTTTAAAACAGCAATAACTGTGTGATGGTGTTAAAACCTGTAATAGAAGGCTGTTTTTTGTTCCTGGCTGCTCAGCCCCAAAATTATCACAGAGACTCTATTATTTGCAATACTGTTTGGCCACTAGCTTAAGCGTATTTCTAGCTAACTCTTACATCTAGAATTAACCCATCTCCATTAATCTGTGTATTGCCATGAGGCTGTGGCTTACTGGGTAAACTTCCAGTGTCTTTTCTCTGGTGGGGCTACATGGCTTCTCTTTGACTCTGCCTTCTTTCTCCCAGCATTCAGTTTAGTTTTCCCTGCCAGATTCTACTCTACCCTATCACAGGCTCAAAACAGCTTTTTTATTAACCAATAGTATTCACAACATACAGAGGGGAATCCCACATCACGCGCCTTTAATTCCAGCAGTCAGAGAGTCAGGGGCAAGCAGATCTCTGAGTTCGAGGCCAGCCTAATCTACAGCAAGTTCCAGGACAGTCAGAGATACACAAAGAAACCCTGTCTCGACAAAACAAAAACAAAAAAAGAAAAACCAGCAATGAAAGTATTAAGAATCAAACTGGGATTAAATTGGATACTCTTATGTAATTTAGTTCTTTGTAATGATTGGTACACAGTAAACTCAGGTCCGTGAATGAGGCTCCTCAGTATAACTCTTAAGCAGCAGGGTTGTTCAGCTGTCAGGTTGGCAAAGACTATGTCAGGTAGTTTCTTTATACCCGTATCCTGTACTGGGTCTTCTCTGTGCTCTATTTCTTCTAACAAAGTTAGGGTAGTTCAGCGGACTTGATATGATAGTAATATATTCCATTGAGCTCTCAGAGGTGTCTTAGTATTCTGTTGCTCTGACAAGACACCATGACCATGGCAAACCTTATAATAGAAAGCATTTAATTGGGGCTGGCTTACAGTTTCAGAGATTTAGTCATTATTGTCATGGCAGGAAGCATATTGGTATGTGGGCAGACATGGTGCTGGAAAAGTTGAGTTTCTAGTCTTCATCCTCAGGCAACAGGAAGGGAGAGACACCTGGCTTGGCTTGAGCTTTTGAAACCTCAAACCCATCCCCAGTGATACACTTCCTCCAGCAAGGCCTCATATTTTAATCCCTCCCAGTAGTACCACTTTCTGATGATCGTGTTATCCAAGAGCTGAGCCAATGAGGGCCATCCTCTTCTGAGCCACCTCAGTGGGTTCATCAGAAGTGTGTGGTTACTGAACCTAACCTAAATCTAGTTAAGCCAGTAAGAAACAACAGATGGCTCCTTACCACACCGAAGATGCATACGCAGCTTAACCGCAGTCTGGCATGGCCTTAGAGTTTGTCAGCTTCTCTGGATTGCAGCTCCTCAGTGGTTTTCATCTGGACTCTTTTTGCATTATAGCTCTTTCATTATTTCTTTAGGTCATTTTGGTATTCTGCATATTTATAGCTCTTTACTTTTCCCATGAGTCCTTTAGTAATCTGAAATCTATGGTTGTATGTGGTTCAAGTGTGTTCCCCATTTATGTGCTAGGTAGAAGCACAGTCCGCAGTGAGGGGTGTTGAGGGTGAAGCTTTTACAGGGGAAATGTAATGAATGCTTTGTTGCAAGGGAACCACTTGTTCTTCCCGGCTGCCCGGCTAACTTAGCCCCGAAATAACCATACAGAAACTGTGTTAGTTAAATCATTGCTTGGCCCATTAGCTCTAGCTTCTTATTGGCTAAGTCTTACATCTTAATTTAATCCATTTCTATTAATCTGTGTATCACCACGTGGCAGTGGCTTACCAGCAAAGCACATCTATCTCCGGTGGCGGATCCATGGCGTCTCTCTCCTCCTCTTCTTCCCAGCATTCTGTTTTGTTTTCCCCACCCAGCTCTGTTCCCCTATAGCTCTGCTATAGGCCCAAAGCAGTTCCTTTATTAACCAATGAAAGCAGCACATAGACAGAAGAACCTCCTACACAAATGCTTGATTAGACCATCCCTTTGCTGTTTGGTCATGAGATCTCCTCTGCATGTGCTCCCATGATTGTAGTCTCATCTGCCAGGAGGTCTTACCAGTGACCTAAGAGGTGGGTGCTTTGGACTTTCCGCTTCTAAAACACTAAACCAAACAATTCTCTTTTCCTTATGTATTACCAACCTTTGGTGCTTTGTTACAGAAATAAAATACAGAATGTTCCCTGCATGTTTGAGTTTGTGTCTGCGTAATCCCTTTCCAGAGTCTCAGTGTGTGTGAGCTGTCTCCTGAGGAGTTCTCAACCCTGAAGAACAAAGGGCCAGTGGGTAAGGTGCCTGATGTACAAGCCTGGCCTTGAGTTTGATCCTTGCAGTCTGCAGAGAGGTAGAAGGGGAGAAAGGACCCAGAAAGTTGTCCTCTAACCCTCACCTCCGCAGTGCTCATGGTCGCATTCGAGTGCTATACTCAATAGTAATAAAAGTACTTTTTTAGAGAGGAAAAAAAAGTAAGGTTTACTCAAACATGGAGGCAGCACTAGTGACAGTGACAGTGTTTGGTTTGGTTTTTGAGACTATCTGAAGTTACCCAACTGCGCAGCTGAAGGTGACCTCAAGCTCCAGCGCTTCTTGCCTTCAGTAATTCTAGGTCTATGGGCATTCAGAACCTTTGCTTCTTGCCAGACAAGAGTCTGATTCTCCTGGCTCTCTTCTGTTAGTCTCCGAGTTTGGAGTGTCAGGAGTGACTTTCGTTTGACTAGCTGCCAGTGTGTTTCCTTACACACCTGCCGCAAGTTCTCATCGGAGTCTGGATTTTAGAATGATGTGAAGTGGCACCTGGGCAAATGGCTCAGAGGTTAAGAGCCCTGGCTACTCTTGCAGAGGACCCAGATTTGATTCCCAGCGCCCACATGGTGCTTAGCAACCATCTGTAGCTCCAGAGACCTCCAGGGACGCCAGGTATGCACGTGGAACACAGATATCCATGCAAGCAAAATACTCATACATATAAAGTTCATAACTTTTAAAATTATTTGAATTGTGGTACATGCTGTCATCCTCAGTAGTTCTTCAGCTAAATGTGTGCACACCTCCCTTCGCTCCAATTTTGACTGCTTAGCCTTTTTTCTTTCTCATAATTTTTCTCTTCTTTTTTGATAACCTGAGTTCTGCTAGGGAGGTTGAGGACTAGCCTTTATTCCCATTCTTAGTAGAATATCAAACCTTCAGCCCCATCAGTGGCTCCTCCGCTGTTCCACTCACTCACTTCAGGGACCTTGTGTTTGTTTTTTGAGAAACTGATAATTTGATTTAGTTGCGGCTTAGCGATTGTCCTAGCATCCCTGTTCAATCTGAAATCTAACAAATAACAATTTCCTCGCTTTCAGCCTTCATATGTTCTCCAGCCCACGTTTACTCTGAGAAGGGGGCATACAAATGTCCGTAGATCCGTGGCCAATGCCTTCTGTCCTTAACTTCTCAGGGGTGAAGGTGGGATATGAGCACTTCATTTGACTTATCAAATACTTATATTCCACTACCTGAAAATGGAGATAGATCAGATTTCTTGTTAAGTTTGGTTTCTTGATGGCTTGTTAGCCGTGTTTAACCAAAAGTAACGTTAGACATTGGATGTGCAATGTAACCAACGTATAATAAAACAGATGGGTGCCCTAGCAAAATCATTTTAAAATATTCTGAGATTTCTAATACCTTCCAAATCTAAATTGAAAATTGAGGGAGGGGGGCTGGGTAGATGTTTCCGTAGGAAAGGTGCTGGCTATGCATGCGTGAGGTCCCGAATTCAAATGACCAGCATGCGAAAGCTAGATACAGTAGCATCTGCCTGTAACCCCAGCAACTCCTCACCCCTCAGCCTACCTGAAAGGGGCAAGCCTCCAATTCAGTGAGAAAACCTATCTTAGGGCAAAAAGATGGCAAGCCTTATGTGGTACCTGCACAGGTAGTGCCCACACATGCATATACCACATACCAAATAAAACAATAGCTAGATTAATTTTAGTCTACAAAGATATAAAGTTACAGATCTTGAACCTTGGGTCTGTGGGCAGAATATCAGTGGAATTCCCCTTAGGCGTCATCTGGTGTAGAAGGGCTTCCAAGGGAGAAGTTCAAGGTTAGTTCAGGATGTTTGATGGTGACCATCTGCTTGGAGTGGAGCCATCTTGGTGTCTGTCTGGCACAAATTGTTAGACTTTTCCTTGCTTACATAAACTATGGTGATTTTCCTTTGTCTCTTAAAGAACAGATATATCTTAGATGAAACTCTTTTCATTGGTGCTATGCCTTTTCCTTGAGAAAAATCTCTGAAATATATAGGTCAAAGAGAAAGAATTTGCCTACTAAAGACAATTTATAAATTTATCAGAAGCTTTTGTTTTTAGGACAACTTGCTGCAGGGGGGAGGAGAAGAGAGGAGTAAAGGAGGGAGAGAGCGAGCGAGCAGTTATCATTTAGCCAGCTATGCATCCAGGAAATGGATGATTGGATCTTAGAAAGTAAATCAAAGCCTTCCCATGTAAACACATATGTAAATCTTAGGCAAAGAACAGGAATTAGAGTGTCCAAGGTCAGTGGCACACAATGGTGGGTGAGCTCCCCATCTGGAGACTTGAAGGAAGTCATATGTCCACACAACTGCAGCTAAGATCTGGGTTCTAGATCAGATAGCATGGCATTCAGGGTAGTGGTCGAGCAGGTGGCTTGAAGAGAGTGGCAAACTTTTAGACTAGCCGCTGAAGGTGAATACAGAGGAAAGGGCCAAGCACTGTTGAGAGCCCACCAGCGCCTCCCGGTAGACACTGTTGATCACGTGAGCCTGCTGGATACAATGGCGTTTCTTTGCTCTTTTTTTCCTCCAGAATGTGTTTTGCAGTATCTGGCCTCTCCTGTCACTTTACGCTTGTTAAAGATTTTTTTTTTTTTTACTGTGAAATATAAAGCGTTTATGAGTTAAAAATAATACAGACGCTGTAACTGTGCAAGGACACTTAGTCACTGTTGGGTGTTTAGTGTTCTCCACCACGAAGTGTAGCAACAAGTATGGCCTTTGGCATGTTGGCAGCCGAGATCTTGCTCCCGTGGGAATGGTGTGAGCTGTGTAAGGGTCCTTTGGGTAACAGTACTCACACCCTCATCCCTACCAGAACCTTCAAGGTACATTTTTTTAAAACTTTAAAACACTTTTATATTTGAAACTGTGTTCGTGGCCTCCTAAGAGTATGTCATTAAGTAAGCTATACAAAGGGCCCACTCCCACCTCCTTTCAAAATTTTAGCAATTGTGGGCTGTTGAGAAAGCTCAGCAAGTAAAGGCACTTGCCCCAAAGCCTGGTGACCCAAGTTGAGTCTCTCAGGATCAAACCAATTCCATCCAGAGTTGTCCTCTAACCTCCACATACATGTCACAGCATACATGTGTGTGTACGTGCACACACTGATGCTTTAAAAATAAAATAAGTAAAAATTTAATCATTATAAGGAAATTTCAATGCTATATAGGAAGTCCCTGTCTCAAAAACAATAATGAATTAGCTAATTAATTAAAATAAAGAAATCTCATTTTTCAACAAGTTTTAAGAATCTATTCAAAATTGCAACTATTGAATGGGTAATAATTGCTGGCATGTATAATATAGCACCTGAGCTTTGGTTAAATGGGTCTTCAGAGGTCTGATGGTACTTTAACATTAATTCTTGAACCTACAAATAAAATTTATCAGAAGAGTTAGTATAATGTTGGTCTGGGTACAGATCACATGTGTGTTTATAGAGTGTTTTGTTTTGTGACAAACACAGGGTTTTTATGTGTACTGTGTGAAGAGCAGGGTGTTAGCCAGGCACACGGTGCTCAGTAAATTTCAATTATGCTTGATACTGTTGCTGCTATCAAGAGGTGGGAATTTAAATCAGAGCATGTGTGTTTAAGGGGTATGGTTACAAACATGTGCACTGGAGACTGGAGAGATGGCTCAGCACTGAAGAGCATGGCTGCTCTTCCAGAGGACCCAAGCTCAGTTCCCTATGTGAGCACAGGGTAGCTCACAACTGTCAATAGCTGTATCTCATGGGATCTGATGCCCTCTTCTGGTGTGCAGATGTACATGCAGACAAAACACCCTTATACATGAAATACATAAACACATTTTTTTTAAAGTACATATAGTGCATGAAGAAAAAAAATTAGGAAGCCTTCCAAAGACCCTTGGTCAGCGCTAAAGCCCACTTAGCAGAGTCCAAGAAGATAAAAGATTTCCAGGTATCGAGAGCTGTGTAGATCTCAAAAGCATGAAAATTGGAGACTATTGATTGACCTTTGAGAACACAGTTTCAGTAGGGTGGTTGACATGGGCTCTAGAATAGTTTGGCTGGAGAAAGATGGGGGAGTGCGTTATCTGTTACTATAAGGAACTATCCCTAAACAGACTTTCTGGGCCTTAGGAGCTTGCTCTTGGACCAGCAAGGTCATCTGAAACTCTGGGGCCAGGTGGCAGAAAGAAAAAAACTGGTTCTGCAAGCTGTTTCTGACCACCACCATCACCACAACCACCACCTTGAGATCTGAGACTTAAAGCAGCTGGGCTCTCTTTGGGGTTTGGGGTGAGAACCAGAGAGGGGCAGGCTTGGCTGTAATACTGGGCTGCAGCAGACACTGCCTAAACCCCAGCTCTTACAGCCTGTGCAATTCAGAAAGTACGAGATAGCAGTGGTTTGGGTTGGTTTGTTTTTATTTAGTTTGAGGTATTTTTTGTTTGTTTGTTTTATTTTGGTTTGGTTTATGGTTATGTTGTTGTGTTTTGGTTTTGCACAACAGGGTTTGTCTGTATAATAGCCCTGGCTATCTTGGAACTCCTTTGTAGACCAAACTGGCCTTGAGCTCACAGAGACCCACCTGCCTCTGCCACCACAGCAAGTTTTCTTTTTTTATTAAGATACATTTTTGTTATTTTTATTTTTGTTTGAGGATGTCGGTGTGTGTGTAAGCCGAGGCCAGAGAAGAGTGTGGAATCCTTTGAGAGCAGCCTGGTGTAGGGGAAGGGTCAAAAACTCAGGCTTCTAAAACAACAAGTGCTCTCCAGCCACAGCATTTTTAAACAAATGCCAACTATTGAGTTAGTAAGGACAGTAATGGGGAGTGTGAGACGCCCACATAGACATGCTTTATTCCCATTTAGGAAATGGTCTTTAATCCCATCAGTTGCAGCAGGAGCAAGAAATAACATACTCTCACTACTTAGAATTCATGTTCTCAGCAATCGCATCCAAAAATGTCTACAGTAGAAATAGCTTCACAAGGTGTACTATTTTTATTTTCTCTGAAAATGGGTTTCCAAACTGTCTGATTGATTTTTGCCTCAGTCAGAAGGAGGGAATTTTAATAATGTGTCTACCCATCCCCAAATAGTGATTGAACCCAGGGCTTTTTATACATGCTGGGCAAATGCTCTACCTCAGACTGCGTCCTCCGACTGACTGCCTCAGACTGCATCTCCAGACTGCACTGAGCTCCTGTCTACTCCCTTATGTTCCTCTCTCCACCCATCCATATCACTCCTGTCTTCACCTCCCTAGTGCTGGGATTAAAGGTGTGAGCCGCCAGCACCTGACCACTAGTGGTTTAACTCTGCACTCTGATCTTCAGATAAGCTTTATTTGTTAAAACACAAAGTATTACTACACCAGCTTTTGGAGAGTCTGGTGTTTCTGGTTTACCAGCTCTGGAGATGAACACACACACATACACATTTTTAAGAAACAGTATTGACACATTTGGTTTTACTGGGAGAGTTTTTAAAAATGAGACTTCATAAATGTGCTTTTCTGTCTGCTGTGTGAAATGTACTGTAGACTGTGGCGAATACTCTTGCCGAAGATGCTTTCTTTTCTCTGAAAAAAAGTTACACAAAAAGAAACTCAATTTTTAAAAATATTTATTTATTTATTTATTATGTACACAATATATAATCTGTGTGTATGCCTGCCGGCCAGAAGAGGGCACCAGACCTCATTACAGATGGTTGTGAGCCACCATGTGGTTGCTGGGAATTGAACTCAGGACCTTTGGAAGAGCAGGCAATGCTCTTAACCTCTGAGCCATCTCTCCAGCCCTCGAAACTCAAATTTTTAATTGTCATTTTATTATATCCTTGGTTAATGTATCTACATTGGCTCTTTGAATGCAGTTGTCCTTTCTAAGGGACATTAACTTCCCTTAACTACTGTTAGCCAAATGCCCAGGTGGTATAGCTGCACCCTCTTGGGAATGTGAACAGATGATTGTGTACAGATGAGTGTGTACAGGTGAGAACTGTGTACAGATGAGAAGGAGTGTGAACAGGTGAGAACCGTGTACAGATGAGAAGGAGTATGTACAGAGGAGAAGGGGTATATACAGATGAGGAGTGTGTACAGGTGAGAACTGCACAGATGAGGAGTGTGGACAGGTGAGAACTGTGTACAGATGAGGAGTGTGGACAGGTGAGAACTGTGTACAGATAAGGAGTGTGAACAGATGATTGTGTACGGATGAGAAGGAATGTGAACAGATGATTGTGTACAGATGAGTGTTAAGAGACGAGGAGTGTAAATGAGAACAAAAGTTTTCCCTTCAGTTCCAGAAATGAGGCCAGAAGTAAACGCTAAGGCGGGTTCCTTGTCTTCTAAATAAGGAGATAGCAAAGAAGTGCATTATTTTCGTTTTCTTTCTTTTTTTTTTTTAAGGGAAAATGCTCATGTCCTAATAAAACTTGGTTTGAGATACCAAAGAGATAGATTAGACAGATAGATAGATAGATAGATAGATAGATAGATAGATAGATAGATAGATAGATAGATGGATGATTATTCAGTTAAGAACCATGCTCCTCCTCTTCCTCGCACCCACATCTGGCCCCTCACAACCTCCTATAACTTCCATTCCAGGCTAATGCCCTCTTCTGGCCTCCCTGGGCACTATTTGCATGTAGCATGTGCACACACATGCATGCACATGAATAAAATATTTTTTTTAAAAAAACTTAGCATGCTGTCAGACTCCCTTGTTTGCACCTTTCTTTGGGTGAGCAGGAGCTGAAAGTGGCTCTTCCATCCCAAGGCTCTGTCTCAGTCTCCATATCTATTCCGTCCTGCGCGTGTCTTCATTCTTCATTTTGCACATACTGCCCTTAGAAATTTTCTAAATTTTTAATGCAGTGAAAATGTAGTTAAAGATTAACCACTGTCCATTTTTTTTCCCTATCAAGTATGGGGGATGTATAAAAGGTTCCAGAACCGATAGAGACACAACCCCACATTTCTCCTCTAGTTCAGAAGTTGAGACGTCTGCTGACCAGTTCTAATGCATCATTGCTGCTTCTTTGTTTTGAGACAGGGCCTCTGTATATGTAACTGGCTGGCCTGGAGCTCACTGTCCAGACCAGTCTGGCCTCCAAGTCACAGAGCTCTACCGCCTTTGCCTCCAGAGCGCAGGGAATAAAGACATGCCCTCCGTGGTCGACCTTTTGTTCTGTTTTGTTTGCTGCCATTGGTTCATACCTCTCACTTTGACTTGTATGTGAGTTAGACTTAGTTCAGTGCCCGTGAGTGCACACTCACTGTGCAGAAAAGTTTATCCTAGCCCTTGGGGCAAGCACTTTGAAATAGAAGTGTGTAGTCACTGGCATTAATACAGCGCAACCTCAGCGAGCAGCGTGGACGGGAGCGCTCGGAGAAGATGGCATTTCAACAGGACTTGAGTTATGTGAGCTGGTCAGGTACTACATAAACTAATTGAGTTAGTTGTGACTTATGCAAGAAGCAGAACTTGGAAAAGATTAGAAGAAGAAATCGAGAATTTTTGAAGTCTTACGTCATACTCAGATGGCCACAAGGTCAGGGTGCTCATTAATGACCTAAGCACTAGATAGCTTTCTCAAATGCAGAGGGTCTGAATCCCGTTGGTAAGCAAGTATGTTTAATAACTACCACTCCGAGGAGGAAGAGTCTAATTGGTATGAAAGGCTTTTTCTTTATAATTGGTTTCTTCCTAAGCAGATGTTTATGGACTAACTGGATTCCTAAATCACTCGTCTCTTCCAATTACTTGTTCAGGCATTTGCTGTTTTGTGAGATTTTATCTCTAAAGGAACACCGGCCTGAAACACAAAACATCTTTGAATATTTCGTGGATAGTAAATGGAGACACCCCCCCCCCCTTTCTTTCTTTTTTGATTTTTTTTTTTTTAACTTTATGACAGTCTCTGCCTCCTGGGAACTGGGACCATGGGCATGTGCCACAGAGTTGGGCACATTCTAGTGTATTTCTCATCAGGGAGATGAAAATCACTGACCAACCAGTATAACATCTTCCACTTCCTGCTTCCCAGTAGTGTTGGGTACTGGAAGAAAAGACTTGAGGGTGTCTTTCTTTTATCATTACAAGGACCTCTATTTGAATATTAATTAGGAATAAATCGACTCTACATTATGAATGGGATTGGGTTTCAGATTGAAATAGTCAGACATAAGTCTGATTTGCAGAGCAATGCTGAGGCTCCTGTAGGTCGAGTAAGTCAAGGGCAACGATGGCATTTTCAAGATTAAATACCACTGGGAAGTGAAATAATACATAAGGCCTGAAAAATGACAGTGCTGTAACTGGGCCTTGGGTCATCTCCCAGACATGGCTGAGGTGTGCTGAAACACCTGTGTTGGTGCAGTGATGGCTGGACCCTCGGTCACTCCACAGATGTACTGAAGGTATGCTAGACCATACTTCGGTGTTGGTGCAGTGATGGCTGGACCCTTGGTCACCCCCACACATGTACTGGAGGTATACCTGACAAATGTTGGTGCAAAATTCTTAGGAGACGCTCACTGATCTTCCTCTCTCTCTCTTTCTATTATTTAATATGCATGTGTGTTTTGTCTGTGTGTATGTATTATCATCTTACCATGTGTTTTCCTGGTACCTGCAGTGACCAGAGAGATTGGCTCTACTGAAACTGGAGTTACAGATGGTTGTGAGTCGCCATGTGGGTGCTGGGAATACAACCCTGATCCTCTGCTGGGACAGCAAGTGCCAGCTCTAACCCTTCTCGTTGATGTTTTAAAATGCTTTGGTTTTACTTGTGTATGGAGTGGGTGTGTGTACCCACTCTGGGGACTTCATTCTCTCCTTCTAACATGGGCTTCAGGAATTAAATTCATGTCATCAGGCTTAATGGCAGTAACTTTGACCTGCTCAGCCACCTCACTGGTTCCCTCTGTTTTTATGGGGCATGGCTTCTGCCCTATACTTTAGATGAAAAGAACATTGAGATTAGTTGTGGTTTAGGATTCCCTACTGGTTTGAACTTGATTAGCTCCAACAGTGTAGTGGGATGTCAAGTCTTTTCTCCACTTTCTTCCTGAAAATGTTATCAACGCAGGCATTTGAGACGAGCTGGACAGAACTGTACAAGGCACGTGAGAATTGCCTTATTGTTGATAATATTTTTAAGTAAATAGTTTGTTTGCTATTGGGAAGCTTTTGCAGGTGTGGAGTTCAGGGGTTTTATTGTTTTCATTTATTTTTGCTGGCGTGTGCTGCCAGCATAGCTACCCCTAGCAGATTTCATCTTGCAATCGTCAGGTCAGCGGTCACATTGTTAGTGGTTTCCACATATCCCCCGACAGTGAGCCGTTTCCTCTTCTGGGCTCTGCAAATCAGGTTATGTTTAATGATTTGTTTACAGCCTGCTTTCTCTTATTAAACTGTCTGTTTGTCCTGTCATGACCTTGAGAAGAGGGACCTTGTCTTATTCTCCCACGGCCCCACCACGGTTTTCCTATGGTGGACTGTTAACGGTGACTAAGTGGGGGAAGGGCCCCAAAGAAACCATACAGGCTCTTGTAACTTCACAATCCAAGTGCTTGGTTGGCTTGAAACTCCTAATGTCCCTGGTAACTCGCAGACTCGGAACAGATCTCTGTCGCTTCGTTTTGTCCTTTTCCTCGGGGAGTTCTATGCAGAGAGCCACCATCCCTCTGTGATTCTGCAAACACTTTGCTATGTTTTCATTTTTCTAAAGTTCTGCCTTCATATGGGATCACATCTAAATCAGGTATGCTAGGATAATAGGAAACCTTCTTAGTACATTATTTTGCTCATCTGGGTAGTTGCCATTTTTTTTATTGTTTGTTTCCTTAAAACAGGATAGGTTGTCATGATTTTAATCTGAAATGTCCTCCAGTGTTCATATTGAACCCAGCTCCCTAAGTGGGGGGCGCTAGTTGGGAAAGCTCTGGAACTTTTAGGAGGTGAACTTTGAAGACTCTACTCAGCCCCTCGTTCCTGTGTAGAGTTCCCTCTGCCTTTTGGTCTGCAGTGATGTGATCAGCCACTAACACCCAGCCCTTTGTGAGGAAGTGAGCCACTTGGGCATGCCTTCCCTGCCGTGATGGAATGCACATAACTAAAAACAAGTGGACCCTCCCTGACGTTGACTCTGTCAGAGATTCTGCCTGAACAGGGCAAGAATAACTGATAGAAAAAATTGGTGAGTAACTAAACCTGACAATGTGGGCATTAGGTTTTGAGAACTGACGTGTGAGGGGAATGTGAAGGAGTTTGGAAATGTAGACTGGAGCGCCCTAGAATGATGTAAGCAGAGCTGAGGACCATTCTGGTAGGAGTTTGGAAAACTAGAACCTATTGAAACATACAGTAAAGACTGTTCTCTGAGGTTCAGAAGGGAACAATGACTATTGGAAATTGGACTGGAAACTGTCATGTTACATTGCAGCAAAGAATCTGTTGGTAGTTTATGCATGTCCTGAAAGCTTGAATGAATATAAATTGAAAAATGATGAGCTTAATTAGCTGAATAAAGAACCTTTCAAGACAGTGTAGCATCCAGGCTATGCCGTGTTTGTGCTAGCTGCTTTCAACCAGTTCACAGTGAGCACCAGGAGCTTCTATGCAGGGTAGAAATGCATGGGGAACCGTGCAGTTTGGCCAAAAGCAGCTCATTTAAAGTTGCAAGGAAACCGTTAAAGACAAGCCCAGTTGTTTACACAAGAATGTTAAAAGTGCCTCGGATATTTCAGGAGTTGAGGAATTCCCATTCCTGGTACCAAAACAATTATTAATCAAGGTTTTGTAGAGGATCAAAACTAAAAGAAAAAACTGTGAGAGAGACAGGCAGACAGACAGTAAAAGGGGATTTATTTGAGTGGCTTGCTTAATAGAAGGCGAAGAAGCTCGATCATGGCCACGTGCACACTGGCCGGTCCACAGAGAAAGACTGGGAAGCTGAACTCTGATGTCTGTAGATAATGTCCACGGAGCTCACGTGCTTACTTGGGAAGAACAGAGCTTGCACGTGCGCCCTGGCCTCCTCCTCTTCTCAATTAGATCCATAGAATCTCCACCCACATTCATGGTGAATCTTCCTCCCACCCATCCCCCACCTTCCCATATCAGCCCTTAGGAAATGCCCTCCAAAATTTACCCAGGGCTGTGCATTGCCAGGCCTAGACATCTCTCAGTGGAATCATTTTGATAATCAAGTTCAGCCTCACTGTAGCAACAGCTGGCCTCTACCTCACAATCCTCTCGTCTGGGCTTCCCTAGATGCTGGCATAGGAACATGCAGCATCGCGTCTGCCTTAGTGAACTTGGGAAGGCTCTGTTACAAACTGTCCTGATAAGGAACTCTTCATTAGGTGATAGAGAGTCTAATTCCTATGGGAGATAATAAGCCTTCTGTAGTGTAGCTCTCTCATCCTGTTTATCAGTTGATAATGATGTGTGCTGTTTAAAGGGACTCTCCTTTGCATTTGGGATTATGAAGGTAGTTTTATTGACTTCTTTATTTCCTAAGACTGGAATTGTTTTCTTTCTTAGTGTAAAAAGCCGTAAGTTGATCATAATTGTAATTAGCGAAATCTTAACCTAAAAAAGAAGGGGAGGATTATGAGGCATATGTGCAACCTTCCGGTTTTAGCAAACTGTTGGCCTGCTTTCTTATATTTCAGACACTACATAATTAAGCACTCTTGTTCTCTGGTTTTATTTTTTGTTACAGCAGTTTCAGAGAATGGGGATGCTTTATCAGCCATTAGGCTGTGTGTTAGATTTGGTTTTAAGATAGCCCCAATTAACATATTAAAAAAGTATTATACCATTAACATTCTAAGAAGGTATTTGCAGTATGTTTGGTGAAGTAGTTTGCCATCTTGTGAAAGAGGCATGAACTGTAGAAGAAATGTGATCAGCCGTAAATGAGTCAGCTTTTGATTAGGTGGCTTTATATGAATTTTGTCATTCTCGCAGAAAACCCATAGGATTAGTTTGTTAGAGTTGTTTTCCTTACCAGAAAGCTGAGGCTGGGTGACCTGTCTGGCACCAGATTCCAGGGCAGTTGCCTTTGTCCACTAATTAGGCTGGCCCTCTTCCTGCAGGACCGCATATCCGCAGACAGAACAGTGTGGTGGCACGGCACATTCTCTCTGTCAGGTGTGCGAAGAAGAGTGGTTGTCAGTGTTCGGTCTGAGCCAGGACACAGGGAAAGAACAAATGGGGTGTGCTGGAGTGCGTGTATCAGTTGTTGGCCTTTTAAAGAGGACGGTACAGACTGAAAGCTGTGCATGCTCTGATACTCATTCTGCATCTAGGAATTATCCTGTGTAGCTAAACACACACAAAAGCAGGAAGATACACGGTGACATTTTGTTAATTACTTGCTTATAGCTAGAAATTGAACATAAGGGTCTGTTAGTGCCCAGAGTTAACTGAGTAGCAGCAGGAAGCCATCAAATGATCGGAACGTGGGACCTGAGATCAGTCTGCTGCGGTAACGTCCCGTGTACACAACCTTTGGTCTCAAGGTGTATTTCAGCAGACTGTCTTTTGATCATTAACAAAATGTCTGGGCAGCGGGGACACTCAGCAGCATGACTCAGCCTCACCTGTGCCTCAGTTTCTTCAGTAGAACTAAGGTAAGAACGGAAGCCAGCCACTTGGACTGTGTGGTGAGGCCCGCGTGAGTCGGTGAGATGCTAGACATTAGTGGATAATGAATCCGAGCAGCTGTCGCTGTCTCTGGAGGGCAGAAGACAGGAACTTCAGTTCTCTTTCTGTCTTTCCTGGGTTGAATTTTTGAAACAGTATGTACTGACCTTGGAAACAACCGGGTGGTGGTGGGGACTTTAATCTCA